>CM035841.1:48997204-49502838 GCA_020510985.1 Pholidichthys leucotaenia
GGACTTATGACACTACCCTGAGGAACCCCATTCTCCACAATCTTACACTCAGAAAGACTACCATTTATTCTAACTTGTATTTTCCTGTATTTTCCCACCTCCAGTGGGCTCACCACCTGCAGGAGGGATCATGGGGGTCCGGTACTATGTGGATTAGGTTGCGGTCAAAGGCGGAGACCTTGGCGAACTGATCCCAAGCTTTCTAAACTGGTTTTTGGTACGTGGAATGTCACCTCTCTGGTGGGGAAGGAGCCTGAGCTGGTGTACGAGGTTGAGATACCGGCTAGATGTAGTCGGCCTCACCTAAACACACAGCTCCGGTTCCGGAACCAGTCTCTTGGAGAGGGGCTGGAGCTTGGCCTTTTCTGGAGTTGCCCCAGGTGAGAGGCGACAAGCAGGGGTGGGTATTCTTGTATCCCCTGACCTCGCTGCCTTTATATTGGAGTTTTCCCCAGTGGATGAAAGGGTTGCTTCCCTGCGCCTTCGGGTTGGGAAACGGGTCCTGACCATCATTTGTGCCAATGTACCAAATGATGTTTCAGAGTACCCACCCTTTTTGGAGTCTGTGACTGGGGTGCTGGAGGGTGCTCCTCTTGGAGACTCCATTGTCCTACCGGGGGACTTCAATGTGCACATGGGCAACGACAGTGAAACCTGGAGGGGAGTGATTGGGAGGAATGGCCTGCCCAATCTGAACCCGAGTGGTGTTCAGTTATTGGACTTCTGTGCTAACCACAGTTTGTCCATAACGAACACCATATTCAAGCATTAGGGTGTCCATATGTGCACCTGGTACCAGGACACCCTAGGTCGCAGGTCAATGATCGATTTTGTTATTGTGTCATCAGACCTGAGACCGTATGTCTTGGACACTCGGGTAAAGAGAGGTGCAGAGCTGTCAACTGATCACCACCTGGTGGTGAGTTGGATCTGATGGCAGGGGAGGAAGCCATTCAGACCTGGTAGACCCAAACGTATAGTGAGGGTGTGCTGGAAACGTCTGGCTGAGGCCCCTGTCCGGGAGGTCTTCAACTCCCACCTCCGGAAGAACTTCAACCACATTCCGAGGGAGTCTGGAGACATGGAGTCTGAATGGGCCATGTTCTCCACCTCTGTTGTTGAAGCGGTGGCCCAGAGCTGCATCCGCAAGGTGGTTGGTGTATCTCGTGGTGGCAACCCCTGAACCAAGTGGACACCAGTGGTGAGGGAGGCTATTAAGCTGAAGAAGGAGTCCTATCAAGCTTTGTTGGCTTGTGGGACTCCCAAAGCAGCTGAGGTGTACCGGCAGGCCAAGCGGAGTGCAGCTCGGGTGGTTGCTGAAGCAAAAACCCGGGAATGGGAGGAGTTTGGTGAGGCCATGGAACAAGACTTTCGGTCGGCCTCGAAGAGATTCTGGCAAACTGTCCGGCGGCTCAGGAGGGGAAAGCAGCTCCCTGTCCACACTGTGTATGGTGTGGATGGGGCGCTGTTGACTTTGACTGGGGATATCGTCGGGAAGTGGAAGGAATACTTTGAGGATCTCCTCAATCGCACTGATGCACCTTCCACAGAGGAAGCAGGGTTTGTGGACGAGGGGGATGACTCACCTATCACAGGGGCTGAGGTCGCCAAGGTCGTTAAAAATCTCCTTGGTGGCCGGGCCCTGGGGGTGGACAAAATTCGTCCTGAGTACCTCAAGGCCCTGGATGTTGTAGGGCTGTCATGGTTGACACGCCTCTCCAACATTGCGTGGAGTTTGGGGGCAGTGCCTTTGGCATGGCCAACTGGGGTGGTGGTTCCTCTCTTCAAAAAAGGGGACCGGAGGGTGTGCTCCAACTTTAGAGGGATCACACTCCTCAGCCTCCCTGGGAAGGTCTATGCCAAGGTACTGGAGAGGAGAGTCCGGCCGTTGGTCGAACCTCGGATTCAGGAGGAGCAATGTGGTTTTTGTCCTGGCCGTGGCACATCGGACCAGCTCTTTACCCTCTCCAGAATTCTCGAGGGTTTGTGGGAGTTTGCCCCACCAGTTTACATGTGTTTTGTGGACTTGGAGAAGGCATTTGACCACATCCCTCGTGGTTTTTTGTGGGGGGTGCTTCGGGAGTACGGGGTATCAGGCTTGTTGTTACAAACTATTCTGTCTCTGTACGACCGTTGTGAGAGTTTGGTTCGTATTGCCAACACTCGGTCAGACTCATTCCCAGTGAAAGTTGGACTCCGCCAGGGCTGCCCTTTGTCACCGATCCTATTCATAATTTTTATGGACAGGATTTCTAGGCGCAGCCAAGGAATGGAGGGTGTCATACTTGGTGACCACAGGATCTCATCTCTGTTGTTTGCAGGTGATGTTGTCCTGTTGCCTTCATCCAGCAATGACCTACAGCTCTTGCTGGGACGGTTTGCCGCTGAGTGTGAAGCGGCCGGGATGAGAATCAGCACCTCCAAGTCCGAGTCCATGGTCCTCAGCTGAAAAAAGGTGGATTGTCCTCTCTGGGTTGGGGACAGGCTCCTGCCCCAAGTGGAGGAGTTTAAGTATCTTGGGGTCTTATTCACAAGTGAGGGGAAAATGGAGCGAGAGATTGACAGACAGATCGGAGCAGCATCTGCAGTGATGCGGATGTTGTACCGGTCTGTTGTGGTGAAGAGGGAGCCGAGTTCTAAGGCAAAGCTATCGATTTACCAGTCAATCTACGTTCCTACTCTCACCTATGGTCACGAGCTTTGGTTAATGACCGAAAGAACAAGATCGCGGATACAAGCGGCTGAAATGAGCTTTCTCCGTAGGATTGCTGGACTCACCCTCAGAGATAGGGTGAGGAGCTCAGTCATCCAGGAGAGGCTCAGAGTAGAACTGCTGCTCCTCCACATTGAAAGGAGTCATTGAGGTGGTATGGGCATCTGATTAGGATGCCTCCTGGACGCCTCCCACTTGAGGTGTTTTGGGCACGTCCCACTGGGAGGAGACCCTGGGGCAGACCCAGGACTCGGTGGAGAGACTATGTCACCCAGCTGGTCTGGGAACACCTTGGTATCCTCTCTGAAGAGCTGGAGCAGGTGGCTGGGGAGAGGGAAGTCTGGGCTTCTCTGCTTGAACTGCTGCCTCCGCGACCCGGACCTCCAGAAAAGCGGTAGAAGATGGATGGATGTTTTTTTCCTGTTACTAAGAAAGTCCCTGATCCATCTGTACATTTTACCGCAAATTCCCAATTCACCAATCTTTATTAATATCCCTCCTTTCCATAAAAGATCATATGCTTTCTCGATATCAAAAAATACAGCTGTCACTGCTTCCTTGTTAGCTTAGCTTTCCTTATTTCTGACTCTAGATTAATGATTGGGTCCATTGTTGACCTGCCTTTCCTAAACCCACTTTGATACACTGTTAATAGGCTTCTAGTCTCCAAATAATAGTTTAGTCTTTCAACTATCATTTGCTCCATGATTTTACCTTAGTGAGAGGTTAATGCTCTAGGCCTGTAATTTTTTGGAAGTGTTGGAACTTTCCAAGGTTTTTTAACTGGAATAATTATTGCAAGCTTCCAACTATGCGGAATTTTACCTGCGGCAGCACAGCAACTCACCCTTGGCCGGGGGATCCTGGGTTCGATCCCAGCCCCTGCCCAACAGTGATCTGTGTGGAGTTTGCATGTTCTCCCCGTGTCTGCGTGGGTTTACTCCAGGATTTTTCCGGTTTCCTCCCACATGCCAAAAACATGCATGTTAGGTTAATTGGCATCAAACTGGGGATTCTAAATTGTCCTTAGGTATGACTGTGAGAGTGAAAGGTTGTCTGTCTCTCTGTGTTGGCCCTGCAATGGACTGGCGATCTGTCCAGGGTGGACCCTGCCTCTTGCCCAAAAGATGCTGGGATACGTTCCAGCACCCCCCCCCCCCCGCCCCGAAAAGAATTAACTAACTAACTAACTAACTAACCTGCACTTATATAGCGCTTTTCTAGTCACAAAGACCACTCAAAGCGCTTTCATTAATACTAACCCTCTATTCTAAGGGCCTATAGGAAACAGATATCTAGGGACAATTTAGAACAGCCAATTAACCTAACAGAAGAAGATGGATGGATGGATGGATGGACAATTATAATATAAAATAGAATAATACAGCATTAAAATCATATAATCAATGAAACCTGAAAATATCATATCACATGTAAACAAAAACATATAAAACATGTGGCCATAATTCAAAAATTTGACCTGATTGAGCAAAACCAATGTGATCTTTGGATTCAGCACATCAAAACTGCCCTAAATAAGCTAAAAAAAACCCCCAGACAATAAATTTGGTGTTGACCGGTGTTATTTTTGCTTTCTTACAATGGCTCAAATAAGGGGAAAACATTTATCTGACACATTCGGTATGGAAAATGTAACAGTGGTGCAGGCACAAAGAAATGCGTGTTTCAAAACAGTTCACAGAAAATTACCCAATTATTTTAACACTAAATAACATTTGTTTCAAAAATATTTGAGCCCAACTGATTTCTATATTTCTACAGATATAACAAAGTGACAGACCATGTCTCTGGTGGTCAGAGAAAACCGTTTATGACCTCACTACCTCCATAAACCAGACAGTGGTTTTACCCAAGGATCATGGACGGAGCAGCTGCAGTCTGGAGGCTGTGACCAGTGGAGAAAGTTTACACCATTGACCTAAACACTCTTCACACCTGTTGCTGATGCATTTAAGAACTGGATGGAAAAACATTGGACAAAAATCCAATAAAACAATGTTCATCTGTGGTGATTTTAATATTGACTTGATCAATCCAAATCAGCTCAAGCTGACAGATGACGTCATCAATACTTTGTTCAGCCTAACCATCTGTCCTAAAATCATCAAACCCGGTCACATTATCTCTCATTGTGAAACATTAATTCATCATGTATTTACTAACAGTTTAGACAATACTATAGTGAATGGAAAACTAATAAATGATATCAGTGATGACCTTAATTATAGTAAAATGCTAAAAAAACAGTAAAAATGACAATAAAGGCACATACAGTATATTAAAAAGCATTAGCATAAATTTTCCTAGACAGGTTAATTAGCCTCAACATTTTATTGAAATTATAACAATATTAACAAGTGAAAGTGACAGCAAGTTTTACAAATATTATGCAAGTGTTGGTGGAAACTTGGCAAAAAAAAAAATCCACAAATAATGACATTGATTTTATAGAAAGAAAACCGTTTAATCTTTATTAAAACTGAAGAATAAAATAAGAGATGTTAATAAATGTTGACACAAAACATCAAGCGATTGTGATGACACAGATTTGAAAACAATGAAATAGGTCATTGAGGGACTTTCCAAACCACTAAGTCACATCTTCAACTTATCATTCCAAATGGGACAATTTCCAAATAAAATTAGAACCGCAAAAGTCATTCCATTCTATAAATCTGGTGACAAGTAACACTTCAGATTTCTATTCTGACACAGTTGTTAAAAATTCTAGAAAAACTCTTCAGTTATGGATTAGAAAAGTTTATATACCAACACAAACGACTCTGACAGTCTATATGGATTTAGAACAAACTGGTCTACGTCATTAGCATGAACAGAACTCAGAGAAGAAATCACTAATTCCATAGACAAAAGACATTTACAGTTTAAGTATTTCTGGGATCTAAAAAAAGTTGTTGATCTAAAAGAAAATTTGATACAAGCACACATTTACTGTATGTACATATGAAAGGCAGTGTTAGATTAATTTGTATTAAAATCAATCTGAGTCAAAAAAAAACAAAACAAAACAAAAAAAAACAACAGGCAGGATGAAAAGTTCTGAGTAGATTTATTCTTCTGGTCAGCAGCATGACAACAGATGGCCCCAGGACCCATTCACTCATCATCCTAACTAGGTCATCCAATTCTCAGTCCTTTATAGCTCCAAATGTTGATGCAAGAGAGGGAGAGAATGTCCTTGGAGATGAACAGGATGTCTTTAATCTAAGAACCTACACACTTCTCAGTCGCACAGGAATGTACAAAACAAGCCCAAACAAAGTTAGACCAGCTGCTTCATCAGTATTTCTGTTGACCTGTATCTCACACACACTGATCCTGGGGCAAACTGAAGGCAATATGAATCACATATTTAACAATGTAAAACTCACAAGTGTACCAGACATGGAGGGATAAAAAGACTACTTTGGAACAATAATATGGTATTTTTCTTTCATTCCCCCTTGATGCTTAATAAAGCATCACAGTTTAAAGAAAAGCAATAAAAGAAATATCAGTCATAATAAAGAAAAGTAAATTGAATAATAATTAATAATGATAAAAGAATATGCATATGTAAGGATGTATATGTTGCTATGTGTGTTGGCAGATTAGCAGTAATTTGTGAGGTAGTTTTGTGAGGCAGTTTAAACCCAAACAAAGCCATGATAAAATGTGTAGCAATAAAAGTGAATATATGTAATGATAAGTGTAAATATTTTATCAAAATCAATTAAACTGTGTAAAATGAGAAGGTAGCAATTAATGATATGATAATAAGTGTAATGTAATGAGAACAACATTGAAAATGATATGAAAAACCCAAACAAAAAAAAAACAATACTTCAAACTTCACACACTTCAGGCTGGTACTGCCCCTTTACGATCCTCATCATTCTCGGCAACTGCATCATGATACATCACTAAGTTTACATGAACAAAGCTCATCATCATACTACAGATACAAGGAGTAACACAGGAAAACACCAAAATTATCACTACAAAAATCACTAACAAATTCATGATGAGACTTCTCCATGAAGAGAATAACCAACTTCATCAATTCTATGCATCAGTGACAGTGATGGGGATTAAAAATACAACAATAATTACCTACAATAGTACACACACACCCCCACGGGCAGCAGTCAATTGATCAAGAACCATTTTGTGTCATCATAAGCCTCATAGCCGTCATTTCTTCCCTTATGCCCGACCCAGCAGATAAGGAAAAATGTACAAATGATTGTAGCCTATAATTAAGTGTTTCAATCCATAAGGTGTTCTCGCCCACTCCCACCCAAGGAAACAGTGAATGAAGGACCTTTGCTTCTGTGCTTTTTATCTTAAATTGCTCCGGTACATCTGGGCCCCAGATGGCATCATGTGGTGCAAAGGTGGCATCCTGTGGTAAGAAAGCATCTCTCTTCACCCTGCCCACCTGGCTTGCCAACATAATGAGGGTGTGGTCAGTTGCAAGAACAGGGGCACACAACCCGGTCCACTTCATGGGCAGGTGTGAGTACGCCCGATGGCCACATAATGACAAAGAGAATCTTCAGGAAAACATTTGCCCACTTCGTTGGTCAAGCAGGTAGCAGTACAGGGGAGAGACACACTGTAGACCGTTGCACTCTTTAGAGAGTGGTACACTGCCCTGAGAGACATCACCGCTTCCCTTTAGACAAAAGGAGAAGTCCCCTGATGAAATTAACCTTGCCTTCCCAGAGTAAGGAGTGTCATGGTCTTTCCGATCAGTGGAGTGACAAGTGTTGCAAGTGGTGTGAAAGGTGAGATTCAAAGTAATGTTTGCTGTGTTATTTCTGCATATAGCCTCCTTTAAGAAACAGACAGCCTGTGATAGCTGCATTATTGTAGCAATAACAGATATCTGCCCAGGTGATAGTGGCATTAAGGAACAAACATAATTCGAACGATTAGCTGATTTAGCTGTGTAATTAGCATATCTCCATTGGACATTGTCAGCATAAACATGATCATGATGACCTGGAGCTTCCAGCCAGTCATGGTGTGTGTGTAATGAATTCTGCCCTATGGTGTATTGAGTTTTTGCATATGACGTCAGGGGGCGTGCCGCACTGGCCCGTTAGAGTGTGCCGCCATATTGGATGGCAAGAAACAGCAGCAGCAGGGAGAAACAAACCACATAGCTCACGTGTACCTACAAACTCGGCAAAATGGTGTACTCCTGTTGTTCCCCCTGATAAGGGGATAAGCGGGGAATTAAATGGCCGGTATGAAATGCAAAAAAAAAAAAAAAAAAAAAGTTGGATTTTTGAATAATTACCTTCACTGACGTAATCTCTCGCTTTGTCATAATGGGCTGCAAGGTGGAGCAGTGGTTTAGCACTGTGGCAGCACAGTTTACCCTCGGCCGGGGGATCGCGGGGATCATGAGACCGTGGGCTCGATCCCAGCCCCCGACCAACAGTGAGCTGTGTGGAGTTTGCATGTTCTCCCCGTGTTGCATGGGTTTACTCCGGGATTTCTCCGGTTTCCTCCCGCATACCAAAAACATGTAGGTTTAGGGCGCTCGCGCACGCAGCGGCCGGTGGCTTGTCACCAGACTGCAAACCAAATCTACCTACAGGTACAAATAAGTAACAAAAAAAAAAAAAAACTTTCTGGTTTGGGGGCGCCTCTCTGCTTGCTACGATGCACACATGAAAGGGGAGAAAACTATTGTACATGTGCATAAAATCAGGTACGTTTTAACGCGGCGCGCCGTGGAGAGCCTTTAAAAAAAAAAAAAAACAAACACGCAGCGCGCTTCACTCACCTCCGAGTGAGGAGCTGCTGTTGTTTTCCGACTCGTTCACCAGCGAAGACTTCACATCATCCACATCCCTTTCCGCTGACACGTTTTCCGATATCTTTTCCTCCTGCTCCCCTTCGTCTTGAAAGATATCATTTCATCGTTTGCCCCCAAATCATCCCCACTGAGCAGATTACTGGCAGTCATTGTTCTGTTAATTGCTCCAGCTGTGCGCTCTGCTTGTCCGTGGGGGTTACTCCACCCCCCCCCCCCCCCCTCCGTTCAACTGAGGCATTTCGGCACACCAGAGGAGTGCACGGGAGCAAGATTAAAAACACTTGTCTGCTGTTATGACTGCTGACAATGACTCCACTGAATGTGACACAGACATCGCAGACACAGTGTCAGAGGCCACAGTGTCAGTTGTTGAAGAGGATGATCAGAATCAGAATCAGAATCAGAATCAGCTTTATTGGCCAAGTATGCACAACACATACAAGGAATTTGACTTTGGCTAAAAACTTGCTCTCGTTGTTCAGGTGAAGGATTTAAATAAGGATTCAATGACAACCACAGTATGTACAGTAAATTACAGTCTGTCCACGTTTCTATAAAAGGATGCAAATATATACAGGAATATATGCAGTTATTTACTCGGACTAACCACACTTTGCAGAAATATATGAAAAAATATACAATCACACAGTATTTCAATGTGGACTCAGATTCAGTGATATAATGTGAATGAAGTAAAAAGCAGTGTGAGAGTTATGTGCAATGTAATAATGGATGAAAAGTCATGAGTACAGCAACAGGTAGGACTAGGTGAATGTTAGGAGTTCATCAGAGTGATGGCTTGAGGAAAGAAACTGTTCCTGTGACGGGTGGTTTTGACCTTCAGTGATCTGTAACGACGACCAGAAGATAGAAGTTCAAACAGTTTGTGGCCGGGGTGTGATGGGTCAGCACAGATGTTTCCCGCCCGTTTCCTGGTTATGGACCGATATAAGTTCTCAATGGAGGGTAGGTCGGTACCAATGATCCTCTCCGCAGACTTAATGATCCGCTGCAGTCTGGTCTTGTCCTGTTAAGTGGCAGATCCAAACCAGACAGTGATGGAAAAGCAGAGGACAGATTGGATGATGGCGGTGTAGAAGACAACCAGCAGCTCCTGAGGCAAATCAAACTTCTTGAGCTGACGCAGAAAAAACAACCTCTGCTGGGCCTTTTTCCGGACAGTGTCTATATGGGAGGACCACTTCAGGTTCCGGGAGATTGTGGTACCCAGAAACTTGAAGGAGTCCACAGTGGACACTGTGCTGTTGAGGATGGTGAGTGGGGGGAATGAAGGGGGGTGTCGCCTGAAATCCACAGTCATCTCCACCGTTTTGGCTGGGTTAAGTTCAAGATGGTTCTGGCTGCACCAGAGGATCAGCTGCTCCACCTCCCGCCTGTATGCAGACTCATCATCATCCCGGATCAAACCGATGACTGTGGTGTCGTCCGCAAACTTCAGGAGCTTCACCGAAGGGTCCTCTGAGGTGCAGTCGTTGGAGTAGAGGGAGAAGAGCAGTGGGGAAAGGACACATCCTTGGGGGGCGCCAGTACTAATTTTTCGGGAGCTGGATGTAAATCTCCCTAGCTTCACCTGTTGCCACCTGTCAGTCAGAAAGCTGGAGATCCACTGGCAGGTGGAGGGGGGCACCTTGAGCTGGAGGAGTTTCTGATGAAGAATGCCTGGGATGATGGTGTTGAACGCTGAGCTGAAGTCGACAAACAGGATCCTGGCGTACGTCCCTGGGGAGTCGAGGTGTTGCAGGATGTAATGTAGTCCCATATTCACTGCATCATCCACTGACCTGTTTGACCGGTAGGCAAACTGCAGTGGGTCCATCAGGGGGCCTGTGATGACCTTCAGGTGGTTCAGCACCAATCTCTCCAAGGATTTCATGACCACAGAGGTCAGGGCAACAGGTCTGTAGTCGTTTAATCCTGTAATAGAGGGTTTCTTGGGAACTGGAATGATGATGGAGCGTTTGAAGCAGGAAGGCACTTCACGCAGCTCCAGTGATCTGTTACAGATCCGGGTGAAGATGGGGGCCAACTCGTTGGAGCAGACTCTCAGGCAGGACGGAGACACACCATCAGGTCCTGCAGCCTTCTTGATCTTTTGTCTCTGAAAGACCCGGCGCACCTCCTCTTCACAGATCATTAGTGCTGGTGGGAGGTCAGAGTGGAGGAGGGATGGAGTTCCTGGGGCTGCAGATAATCCTTTTGTGTGGGTGGGAGGTGAGAACTGTAGGTTCTTTTCAAACCTGCAGTAAAAGCTGTTTAGGTCATTAGCCAGCTGGAGGTTTTCCGCAGGGTGGGGGGATGGTCTCCTGTAGTTGGTGATATTCCGTAGGCCTCTCCAGACAGAAGCAGAGTTGTTAGCTGAGAAGTTTTTTTGTAACTTCACACTGTAGCTCCTCTTAGCAAGCCTGGTCTCCTTCGTCAGCATGTTTCTGGCCCGCTTGTACAGAGTCCAGTCACCAGTCCTGTAGGCCTCCTCCTTGGTCTGACGTAGCTGCTTCAGTTTAGGAATGAACCAGGGTTTATTGTTGTTGTATATGCAGAAGGTCTTGGTCTGCACACACATGTCCTCGCAGAAACAGGTGTATGATGTCACAGTGTCAGTGAGTTCATTTAATTCAATTCAATTCAATTCAACTTTATTTATATAGCGCCATTTCACAACAACAGTCATCTCATAGCACTATCAACTGTAGGGAGGACCCCCACAGTTGCAGAAAGACCCCAGCAATCAGGCGATCCCCTGTGAGCAAGCACTTGGCAACGGTGGAGAGGAAAAACTCCCTTTTAACAGGAAGAAACCTCCAGCAGAACCAGGCTCAGGGAGGGGCAGTCATCTGCTGCGACTGGCTGGGGGGTGAGGGGATAGAGAAGAAGAAAAGAACAGACATGTAGAGAGCAAACAGCACGATGGGGACTCAATCTATGGGAGAGAACAAACAAATGTTAATGACCAGCAAAAAAAAAAAAAAATATTTCATAGAGAGTGAGGAAAGGAGTGAGGCCCAGTGCATTACTGGAGGTCCCCCGGCTGACTAAACCTATTAGCAGCATAACTAAGGGAGGGTTCAGAAAACACATGATCCCTCCCTAATTGTAGGCTATATCAAAAAGGTAGGTTTTAGCCCTATTCTTAAAAACAGAGATCGAGTCTGACTCCCGAATCCAGATTGGCAGCTGATTCCACAGGAGAGGAGCTTGATAACTAAAGGCTCTGCCTCCCATTGTACTTTTGGAGATTCTAGGTATTACAAGTAAACCTGCATTTTGGGAGCGTAGTGCTCTGTTAGGATGATACGGTAGTATCAGATCTTTTAAATAAAAAGGAGCCTGATTGTTTAGAGCTTTGTAAGTAAGAAGAAGGATTTTAAACTTAATTCTAAACTCTATGGGAAGCCAATGAAGGGAGGCCAGAACCGGAGAGATATGATCTCTCTTTCTAGTACCTGTTAAAACTCTTGCTGCAGCATTTTGGATCAGCTGAAGACTTTTTAAAGATGTTTTAGGACAACCTGATAATAAAGAATTACAATAATCTAATCTCGAGCTAACAAAAGCGTGGATCAGCTTCTCAGCATCACTCTGAGACAAGATGCTCCTAATCTTGGCAATATTACGCAAATGATAGAAGGCAGTCTTAGAAACAAATTTAATATGTGAATTGAAGGACAAATCCTGATCAAAAATAACTCCAAGGTTCCTCACAGAGCTATTAAGAGAAAGAGTAACTGCATCCAAACTGAAAGTTTGATTTGGAAAGGAATTTCTAAGGTTTTTTGGACCAACAAGAATGACTTCAGTCTTATCTGAATTTAATAGCAGGAAATTACAAGTCATCCAAACTTTGATTTTAAGTTAATGGCTGCAGCTTCAAGAACACTCCAATCTGTGCAGTCAAAGCAGGCTTGTAACTTCAGCTTTGATTCCTCAGTCCATTTCTTCACAGTCCTTACAACAGGCTTGGAAGTTTTTAGTTTCTGTCTGTATGTTGGAATAAGATGGAGCAGGCAGTGGTCAGAAAAACCCAGAGCTGCACGGGGGACGGCATGATAGGCATTTCTTAAAACTGTGTAACAGTGGTCAAGTGTATTTGTGTCCCTGGTGGGACATTTAATATGCTGTCTGTATTTAGGAAGCTCATTTGTGAGATTAGCTCTATTGAAATCACCCAGAATGATAAGCAGAGAGTCTGGATGTTTTTCCTCCACCTCTGCTATCTGGTCAGCGAGGAGCTGCAGTGCCTCCGTTGTACAAGCAGCAGGCGAGATATAAATTATATATAAATATAGATATAAATATAAAGGATGATAGGGATGTTATTATGTCAGACTGTGACTGTGTTCTCCTCACTCATTCTGATCGCTAAACAGTACAAGTTACGCCTGGGTTGTCACAGTGCAACTGCTGCTCTTGCCATCCAAGATGGCGGCACCTACGGCGTGTTTATGTTTACCCCCACGAGTCACGTGAATTTTACGAGCCTACGCAAAAACTCTATAGGCAGTGGAACAACTAAGAATAACCAAAACAAAAGTGTTACTACGAGAATGATGAGGATGAAAAGGCAACAATACCATTGACACCCTTCGGTTGCCAGCCTTCTTTCTCTTGCATTTTGTCTCTCCATGATAAATAAACAGTTGATTCACTATGCAAGCCATTACTGGACGCCACAAGGGCACCATCAGCTGACACTTGTATAGAGAAACAGTTAGTCACTTGCTGAGGATTTTTAATGAGTTTGCAGTGTGTATTAAACAGTCTCTTGCTGAGGGTTCCGAGTGGGGTAAAGTGTTAAATGCACCCAAGAGTCACGTCCTTCGGCTTTCACAGCTATTGGTGTTGCCAGGATAACCTTTGTGTTTTCCTTGCCAGGGAGTATTGGTCCAGTTTTCCCTTTCTGATGACCAGATCCCCTGGTTTTGCTAAAAAATTAAATTAAATTAAATTAAATCACCCTTATTGTCATTCAACCGTACAACCAATCATGTACAGCAGAACGAGATTGTGCTTTACCTATCTACAGTGTAAATCACACACACCCCAAGTGCAGAATCAGAGGGCCGCTGCCATGCAAGGCGCCGCCACAGAGTTCCCTCCTCCATTCCATTTATTGCTGAGCACCAAGCTGGATGGCAGGAAGTTCCACTTTTATATGGTCTTCGGCATGACCCGGCCGGGATTTGAACCCCTGCCTCCCGGGTGTGGGGCGGATGCTCTACCAACTGAGCCACCGCTCCGTTTTTTTTTTTTATTAAATTAAAAAAATGAATGCATCCCCATAAAATGGGTGCATCCCCATGGTTCCTCCGTCACATGGTCCCTCCTGGGAAGGGAAGCATGGATAACATCTCTGTTAGTTGACATTCTTTGCGTATAATCAACCAAAAACCCTTCCTCATCACCTAAGTTACATGGCTTTGATGGTGACAGTATGTAGGGTTTGCCATTCGTTATTTTCCTATTTTCTTTGTCACTATTTTCCTAAGCCTTCTTTCATAATCCTATTTGTGCGTTATGCTAATCCTAGAGACTGTGGATTGTAAACTACAAGTTTTTTTCAGGTAAATGTTGAGTACTGTACCAAAGTGTGATATGATTTGATCTACAAAGTGTATTCCATTATCCGAGTAAATTATTTCACTTATTTCAAATCTTGATATTATTCCAGTTAACTGTTTCAGTGGTACCACAGCAGCACTTGGATTAGAGCAAGGGAAGGCCTTTGTTGATTTAGTATGTCAATAATCACTAAACAATATTTTTGCCTTCACACTTATTGAACTCAATGGAATTCATGCAAAGGTTTTGAAAAGAATAAGTTTACGCAGGGAAGGTCCAATTATTTTTGCTTTAACCCTTTGAGTGTGTATGGCGCACTTCTATGCCTGTCAGCTGATCAGTCTAAACAAAGCCTGTACAGCTGAATAGAGTGTGAAATGTACAAACCTTTTAACACCACTTGGTGGCCGAGAGGTGTGGCTTTTCAGTTACCATGAGAACTGGAAATGGTCCAATGCAATCAGTAGGTCAAATCAGCATTTGAAGCCCGCCCCCTTTCATGCTGCTGTTTGACAGGAGGAAACAGGATGGCGAAAAAAATGCTCTCAGTTGAAGAGGTAATAGGACTGGTATTCACCGCTCCTGGGTTAGAGGAAGAGCTTAGCCCTAGTTCGTCATCTGAGTTAGAGTCCAGCTCTGATTATGTGCCTTTGGACAATGGTGCAAGTGTAACCCAGTGTAAAAACGTGATTAAAAATGTGAATATTGATACCTCTTTAAAAGACGAAAACACCCATTTCACAATCGTAATAAATAATTTGAATGTAAATGTTTGAATAAATGTGTGTTCATAAATAGTTAGGAACATTTTCTGGGGAATTTTGGTGAAGTTCCGGACGTCTCTGTTTGGTGTTTTGGGTGACTAATGGCTGCGTTGTTAGCTTGGCAGCAACAGCCAATGGGGTTCCGCCAGCCAACGGGGTCACACACTTTCTCGCTCGGTTTTGGGGTAATCCGCAGAACGCTCTTAGTCATGGCAGAGACACCGACGAGGAAGCGCGACTCCTTGCTGAGACAGAGAGCCAGCGTGCTGGTAGCAGCCTTTGCCCGGATAAAACCCTTGAAATTGGTAAGCCTAAACCAAAATGAGAAATGAGACATTGCGGTATTGCCAAATTCTAATACCTCTTTTGTAAATTTTAAGATTGGGATACAAAGACTGTCATACCTGTCAAGGCATACCTCATGCCTCCCTTATTGGGGGGGCCTTCACACCTGTACTGACCTCATGCCTCCCTTATTGGGGGGGCTTTCACATCTGTACTGAGTACTTAAAAACTGTATTTATCGGCAGATGAAAGAAAACTGAAGCAAAAAAACCCAACCCCCCCCCCCCCCAAAAACCAAACAAACAGCAACTGCAACATGAACTATTTCAAATTCATTCATTTATGCTGCCAATGCTGAAACAAAAGCAGAATGGATTTTTGTTTCATAAGTATCAGAAATAATTCTCTTTGAAATTGTGTTAATAATAATAACAATGAAAATATCAATCTTATTCAGCCCTTTCAATATAATGCTATACATTCAGATGTACATTCTGCTGGGGGTTTCTTCCTGTTAAAAGGGAGTTTTTCCTCTCCACCATCGCCAAGTGCTTGCTCACAGGGGATCGCCTGATTGCTGGGGTCTTTCTGCAACTGTGGGGGTTTCCCCTACAGTTGATAGTGCTATGAGATGACTGTTGTTGTGAAATGGTGCTATATAAATAAAGTTGAATTGAATTGAATGTAAAGCAAAGTTCCAAGATACAAAATAACAGTACACTATAAGGGATTTGGGCTACCTCTAAGCATGTCTGTTAAGATTTTAAAGCATTTTTTTTGTTATATTTAGGTAATATTTGAAGGTGAATAATACTGCCCATACCTGAAAACATTTGGAGATTTCTCCTTCAGTCTGGAAAGGACAGAATTGTCTCGACCCACCATCGTGTTGCAATTGTCCGAACCAAAGCCCACAACATTCTGCCATGGAATATTGTGCAATCTAAAATAAATAAATAAATGGTGATGGTGAAGGAGAACGGTGACGTCCAGTCCCTCGATTTCCCTTTTCTTCAAGCTTTGTTTTCTTCGCCGGCGGCGCGCTGCAAGAAGCCATTTTGAAAATCACAAAAACACTGCTTAGGTGCGCTTGTGGAGGATCGAAATAAGTGCAGGCGGACGCTGAGCGCTCTGCCAGCCCTGTACGCTATGGGGGTCACACACGAGGTGTTCCTCCACACTCTCAATAATTTTTTTCCCCGTATATTTTTCTTTTTGGCGTACAGAAATGGCAATACGCCCGTATTTGCTAAAATTCCATTTTCCCCGTATTAAAATATGGCGAAACCGTATCACTTGACAGGTATGAGACTGTCGACGCCGTTGAGCGCGGGAATCCCATTGACACACGTGTCACCTAGCATGGTAAGTGCCATTGTTGTGTATGGGAATGCTAATCGCTAGCTTAGCATGCTAACCGCCGGTGCTAATTTTCTGCTAGTTTTTATTTTTAATCAGAAAAAGACATTTTTCTGAGCTGTGACGGTTAGCAAAGGTCCCAATTCCCTTGCCATTAAATGTATTTAATGGTGAAGGTTATACCTGTGATTTATAGGTGTTTAAAAAATATATTTTTGTTGAACAATTGGAAATATTTTGTGATAAGCTGTAGAGCCTAGCTCATTTGCTGTGTTCTGACCTATCCTATAGGTCAGGTTTTTTTGTTTGGACTGGTTGGACCAGAATCCCGGGATTCTCCAAATTTGGATGGCGAGCCGAAGCCCGAATCAGATAGACCACTAGAGGTGGTCTAAATGATCATCTGAAAAGGACACTAGACATCTGTAAAATCTGTAAATATATTTTGGGTATTGTATTGTTCTTTTTATTATTATTGTACAAGTGCTGTGTTTTTTTTTTTTTTTGTTGTACATATCTGTAAATAATATATATCTGTAGAAAAAAAATATACATAGTTGAAAGTTCCCATACGTAGTGTGTAAGTGTCATCTGTTGTTGCACCTCCCAGGCTCCTATGAACCTGTAATCTTCTGATCTGGCCCAATTATCCCTTTGCCCAGGTGGAACCGAAAAGGGTACTACACCTAAAGTAAGTAGGTGTTAGAGAGGGTGTTACACAAGCAGTTCTTGCAAAAGTGGAGACGGACATCTTGCGCGTGACGCTGCAGCTGCGTTTTCTGTGTCCAGCCGTGCCCAAAATGGCACAGGAGCCTCGTCTGCAGATTGTTCTGCTTTGCCAAACCGTGGTCGCGGAGCAAAAAGGTCCAGAGCAGCCCGTGGGTGACGCTTGGCTGGGCAAGAGCGCACTGCCGGTGTGCATCGACATGTGTCACGTATGCGCGGTGGCAGGACAATCGGTAGTGGCGATGCGGCGGGAGGTTTGGACATTGACGGCTGGGAGCTTCATAGAGATGAAAAAGTTTCAGCTGTGGCTGAAAGCATTTGAACAGCCAGTTGGATATCGTGGAGAGAGGGACCTGTCATCTGCGCCCGCCACTGATTTTGTGTCACTTTTTTCGAAATTAGGTCCAATTATGCACAATGCATGGATGCAAGTTCACTTGGCAGACACTTGGGTTTATCTGCAACATTTTTGTAATCAGGACTTTGCCTCTAACTATTACCGTTCTGAAGCTATTGTCATTTGAAATTTGAGGTCAAACTGCGTTTTCCTGACAAAAATTCTACACGCTCGAAGGGCTAAGTTCCCTTAAGCATTGTTTTCTTCTTACATAATTGAGTGGAAATTTGCTTGAGTTAAAATTTCCTTTGTCTTTGTAGCAAATTTTAAATTGAGTCCCACAGTAAACTGTATCAGCATAAATTGGACTTTCCTTAGAAATTTGGAACTTTCCCCATAAACTTGCAGCTTTTCTTTTTCCTTTATGTGTTCTTTTGCTCTCCTATATTTCTTATAAAATCTTAGGACCTTTTCCCACAATAATCTGCAAATATTTTTTTCACATAATTTTTCTAAAATATTTGCAAATTTATTGATGTAAATTCGACTTTTTCTGGTGAATGTTGTAACTTCATTACCAAGCTGCTTCTATATTTGTGAAATCTTTCACCTATTTTTCATACATTAATTACACAGGGTTATAAAAATTATTTTTTTTGTAAGTTGTCTGTGTTTTTTCAACTGATTTAAGACAATTTTGCACCGCTGAATCCGAAAATGACAGCCATTTCTCTCAATCAGGTGCTAAGTAAAAACCTGTACTTAGTTAGTACTTAGTACTGTGCATGCACTTACCTTTATATAAAGGTAAGTACATGTAAACTGAACATTACGTCATCATTGTCCAAATTTCCAAGAATTTCAAGACATCAAGAATTTTAAAGCGAAAATACCCATACATGTAAACAAAAACGTACAAAACAACATGTGGCCATAATTCAAAAAGTTGACCTGATTGAGCAAAACCAGTGTGATTTTTGGATTCAGCACATCAAAATTGTCCTAAATCAGCTAAAAAAAAAACTTAGACAATAAATTTGGTGTTGACCAGTGTTATTTCACTTCTAATTGTACATTATCTGTCTTTACTAATTTGTTTTTCTTTCTAATTGCAATTATACTTTTTCTTTCTAATTGCCACTGTACCACCCCCCTTTGCTACATGGGAATCCCCATGTAGCAGAGGCCTGCTGAAACAGTGTATCATGTGATGTGTTTTTGTTAGGGGAAGGAGTTGCTGCCTGAGTTCCTGTGTGACCTAGTGCAGCTGCTTTTTGTGGACAAGTGTTTTCCTTAGAGATTCAGTCTGTGCCATTAATGTGTGTGGCACATTTACATATGGTTAATTTAGATTAAAGTTTTGTTTTATAAGTTTATCGATGGTACTGACTATGTGTTCATATTGTGAATGTTTTCCCTTGACCTAATTTACAAATTTCAGTTAGAGCAATTAACCTAGCTGTCTGTGCAGATTTAGTGTGATTCAGCATTTATTATAATCAATTCTGCAACTGCCATCAGGCCTACATGTACTTTTCCTGTTGACCACAGGAAACTGTGAATTTATGAAAGTGCATGTTCCACTCCTGTTAATGGAAAAGTGGACATATTGCTTAATTGGGATGGGGACTTCATTCTGCACAAGAAGTGCTTTATTTACTATTTTTCTTCCTAAATTTCGATCTGGCCTGCAGTCACTGCGCCTGGTTCGGCTGAAAGCCAAGCACCGCGAGTACAGTGCCTTAGTACATCAAAATCATACAGCACAAGTATTCCTTATTCCTGTCACATTTATGAAATGTGATACTGTCATACCATTCTCAGGTATGAAGTTGTATTGAAATGTCTCGGACCTGCAATGTCACTTCAGGTAAACACTGCATTTTTAGAGTCAAAGTCAGGTAAATTGAGCTTCTTATGTCATTGTTAGTGTCATTTGTTTTACTTTCCTTCGGGTCTGCAGTCACATGCTGTGGTCAGCCCGTGAGGTCCTCCTCCCCCATTCTGCCGCTGCCCTCCGCCAATGGCCCTGATGTCCAAATTGATGACGTCATGTTCCCCTTGCCGCAGCCAGCCCGTCCCACACCTATCTCTGTCCCCCCCCACCACAGGGGTCTAGTGCCGGTGCCACCCTGAAAAATAGAATGGGGGAAGCTCTGGGCCTCCCCCCTTTGCTTCAGTAAACACACAAACAGGAGTTTAACTGTGCTTTTATAAATTTTCTGAGTGTTACCCTTGTAGTCATTCAGCCTTTCCTTTTAATTTTTAACAGTGCTTATTCTAATGCTGGTAAGATTTTATTCATCAAAAGAAAAAAAAATTCACAGAATATAAATTCTTTAAATGGGAAACTCAGACCTGAGATTTCTGAGTTTCCTTTCCAAGTTAAAATTTTAAGCATTATACTATTTAAGGAGTAACATGAACTTCTTTTCTTTGCATTATTTGATCCAAAAACTCATCAAAAGCAACATCTTTGTTTTCTCTTTGGACAGCTGCCTTTTTCTAGAAATAAATACCATAAATGATATTTTTGACTGAATTTTGGTTGAGTTATTTTTTTTCAGTAGGTTAGAGAATAAACGAAATGGTTCCTTTTACTCATACACTATTCTAATGTCAACTTTCGCACAGTCTGTCATTTATTTAAATTTACAAGACAGTAAACCAACCAATTTATCATTTTAATACCAACGGAATCAAATCTAGTCAGAAAGCCAAACAATGGAACTCTTTCATTCCCCCCCATTCTTTCAGAGCTTTGCTGTCTTGTCATGAACAGCAAAATGATAGAAAATTTTAAAATCACAGTCATTCATTAAGAGTGACTTTTCTATTTTAAAAAAGAACAATAATATGGCAAAGAAACATTAAAACATCTGACCTCGTTTGTGCTGTGAATCATCTCATATAAGCTGTATTTAAAGCTTAAATCGTTGAGTATTATTTAGTGACAGCATCATTCCACAATATTCAGTATAATTCGTCACATTGATGATGATTGCAGAGATGGATATGCGTACACTTTTACTTAACTCTTTGGCATCCGGCGTAGCCGCTGTGGACAGGAGGGGTGGATGCGGGCAGAGGCGGGGTGATGTTAGTTGCTGGAGTCCTGGGGCAGACCATGGCTTAGCAGCAGAAGAGCGCGGAGGAGGAGGATGAGGAGGGACCAAAGTGCCCCCTGTCCTCACACCAGACTATGCAGGGAAGAAGAGATACATATATTAGTCCGGTCTGTTCCTCTTACTATGGGTAATTTACCAACAAGCCTCAGCCTCACCGTTAGTCCGTTGCCCTTTTTCCCTGTGAAGTTCACTGTTGCCCCTCGGTCAGAGAAATGATGCAACTGTGAGCTAATAAAAAATTGCACTGACACTTCAAAAAATTGAATAAAATAGCCCAGTGCTGTTTACCTGCCCTCAGCCATCCCCAAAAGATAAAAAGTGAAAAACCCAAACTTCCCTGCCCTGCTAGCAGGCAATTTAGATAGATACTTTATTTCAAACAAAAAAGTAAGAAAAAAACCAAAACAAAACAAATGACAAGTGCAATAAAGTGACAGAATACAGTGCTCGAAAGGGAGAAGGAAGAAGTGAACACTTAACTACAACTCTTCTTTTCCATAAATACAACCCATGTGAAATATATACAAATTACCTCATTTAAGACCCCAAGTAAACAATTAACTATATTTTGTACATATCAACATTAACACCCATCCATCCCAACATACATACAGTCCATACATCAAAACCCAGCCCCAAACACAGATATACACAGTACTGTCCCACCTACCATTCCATAGTGTCCCAGAGTGAGCATAGTGAATCGTACATATAAATACTACCCTTCTAACATATATTCTTGCAGCAACTAATGTTTATACCTATTTTTGAATAGATTTCTGTTTGTACATAGTTTCAGTTTCAGCTCCAGACTGTTCCACAAATCCACCACACAGACAGATATGCACAGACTTTTCTTTGTTGTTCATACCTTAGGTTTTGTAAAGTTTAAGTCTCCTGTCAAATTATTATCACTGTCTCTTTTTTTGAATATTTTTTGTATATTAGTTGGGAGTTGATTATTAATTACCCTGTACATTACTTGTACTGTCTTAAATTTAACTAAATCCATGAACTTTATGACATGTGACTTTAAAAAAAAAAGAACTGGTATGGTCTCTATATCCTACATTATTTATTATCCTAATAGCTTTTTTTTGTAATGTGCATATTGACTGTAGGTTGGTCCTGTAGGTGTTTCCCCAGACTTCTACACAGTAGTTAAGATAAGGTAGAAACAGTGAATTGTACAGTAAGAACAATGATTTATAGTCCAAGATGTGTCTTGTTTTCCCCAGTATCTCTATACATTTTGCCAACTTGGCCTGGATGTGACTGATGTGAGGTTTCCAGCAGATTTTATTGTCTAGCGTCACCCCCAGAAACTTATTTTCCTGTACTGTTTCTATTCTGGCATCATCTACCGTTACCATCATTTCATGATTTATTTTATAATTTCCAAACAACATAATCTTTGGTTTTTTTTTTCAGATTTAGAGATAATTCATTTTTGTTGAACCACTGCGTTTACCTTTTGATTTCAGTTGTGACCACATCTAAAACCTGTTGCAAATTCTCACCAGTGCAAAGGATATTTGTGTCATCCGCATACAAAATAAATTTCAGAATTTTTGATACTTGGCATATGTCATTTATATACAAGATAAAGAGTGGCTGACCCCAGGGGCACACCACAAGAGATGTTCATGAAGGGTGATTTGTGCTCACCGATTTGTAAAAATTGTCTATTACTTAAATAACTTTCCACCCAACTCAGTCCGACCCCTCTTATCCCATACCTTTCCAATTTCCTCAGTAGAATTCTGTGGTCAATGGTGTCAAAAGCTTTCTTTAAATCTATAAATACTCCTACAGCAAACTTTTTTTTCATCTATACAACTAGAAATTTCTTCTATAAGTTCGATCAGTGCCAAAGATGTAGATTTATCTGCTCTAAAACCATACTGGCTGTCTGTAAGGAGGTTGTGTTTTTCAATGAAATCATCCAGTCTCTTAGTGAAGATTTTTTCAAGTATTTTGGAGAATTGTGAGAGTAAAGAGACCGGCCTGTAATTTGTGAAATAATGACTGTCTCCTGTTTTGTATAGTGGTATTACTTTTGCTATTTTAATTTTGTTTGGAAATGTACCAGTGTGAAATGACAGGTTACAGATGTGGGTGAGTGGTTTAACAATTCTGTCAATTACTTTTTTCACTATTGTCATGTCAATTTCATTCCAGTCAGTTGATTTTTTTGTTCTTAAATTTACTCACAGTCTCGATAATTTCCTTTTCAGTAACTGCACCCAAAAAGATTGTGTATGGATTTTCAGGACCAACGTTTACAAAAAATTTATTGAAACCACTGACCACATCCTCCATATTATTTATCAAATTGTCATTTTCAATAGAATATTCTGGATAATTAGCAGTCTTAGATCGGTTACTAATAATCCCATTGAGTACTTGCCATATTGCTGTCTATTCCATCTAGCTACAATGCTCCGCACTGTGTGTTTATATATTTATATGTACATATGTACTGTATATTCGCTACTCTTGTTTTCTTGTCTTCTTGATTGTTGCTCTGAGTGTTGCTCTCCCTGTGCTGTTGCAATCCTGGAATTTCCCCATTGTGGGACTAATAAAGGCTTATCTTATCTTATGTTATCTTATATTCCTCTTAAGTTATTTTTATTATCCTCCAATATTCTGTTGTAGTATTCTTTCTTACAAGTCCTCATTATATTAGTAAGCTTGTTTTTATATCTTTTATATACTGGTCAAAAAAAATTAAAGGAACACTTTGAAAACATCAGATTTTAATGGGAAAAAAATAAAGGCTTATCTTATCTTATCTTATGTTATCTTATATTCCTCTTAAGTTATTTTTATTATCCTCCAATATTCTGTTGTAGTATTCTTTCTTACAAGTCCTCATTATATTAGTAAGCTTGTTTTTATATCTTTTATATACTGGTCAAAAAAAATTAAAGGAACACTTTGAAAACATCAGATTTTAATGGGAAAAAAATAAAGGCTTATCTTATCTTATCTTATGTTATCTTATATTCCTCTTAAGTTATTTTTATTATCCTCCAATATTCTGTTGTAGTATTCTTTCTTACAAGTCCTCATTATATTAGTAAGCTTGTTTTTATATCTTTTATATACTGGTAAAAAAAAAATTAAAGGAACACTTTGAAAACACATCAGATTTTAATGGATATCTACACTGATATGGACTGGATAATGTGTTAAGATGCCACGTCTTTTGATGGAAATGAAAACACTCCAAAACTTAAAGTGAAGAAATTGTGGCAGGCTAGTCCAGCTTACTCAGATTAAAAAGTGTTCCTTTAATTTTTTTGAGCAGTATATTTGATCTCAGCCTCTACCATTCTGCACTTAATGAATTGTTTATTTAATGTATTCTTTTAACATGCATTTAGTAACCCCTTGGTGACCAAAGTTATATTTTTGTTTTGTTGTCTGTCACTGTATTGTTTTATAGGAGAGTTTTTATTGTACAATGATTGAAATATTTGTAAAATTTACCATATGCTTTATTTATATCATTTTCATCACAAACTATCTTCCAGTCTTGTATTAATAATTCCTTTGCCAGTAAACACATATATTCTTCGGTTCTTATTCTTTTATATTTAATATTTTTGGTATACTTTTTCTTCCTATAATCACATTGATAGACAACAAAATCATTTTCATCACAAACTATCTTCCAGTCTTGTATTAATAATTCCTTTGGCAGTAAATACATAAATTCTTCAATTCTTATTCTTTTATATTTAATATTTTTGGTATACTTTTTCTTCCTATAATCACATTGATAAGACAACAAAACTCGGCAGATTGTCACTGATATTCAATAAAAGCCCACTTATATTATTTTCCATAATGTTTGTGAATATGTTATCTATTAGTGTGGCACTGTGTGACGTGATTCTGCTAGGTCTGGTTATTGTTGGATGTAAGCCCATACTGTACATTGTGTTGATAAATTCTTCTGTCAAACTATGTTGTTTTGAATTCAAAAGATCTATATTGAAATCCCCACAGATGAACATAACTTTATGAGTTAGTTTTGCATACAATTTTTCCATCCAGTCCTTAAATAAGTCAATGTTTGATCCAGGTGTTCTATATACACAGCTCACGACCATATTCTTCAAATTGTCCAGACAGATTTCTATTGTAATACATTCAAATAAATCATCCACAGTTACTGACAAATTTTCAACAACCTTGTATTGCAAGCTCTTGTCAACAAATTGCAACTCCTCCTCCTTTTTTCACTTTTCTATTTATATAATTTAATTCATAGCCATCCATCCATCTTCTACCGCTTTTCCGGAGGTTCGGGTCACGGAGGCAGCAGTTCAAGCAGAGAAGCCCAGACTTCCCTCTCCCCAGCCACCTGCTCCAGCTCTTCAGAGAGGATACCAAGGCATTCCCAGACCAGTTGGGAGACATAGTCTCTCCACCGAGTCCTGGGTCTGCCCCGGGGTCTCCTCCCAGTGGGACGTGCCTGAAACACCTCAAGTGGGAGGCGTCCAGGAGGCATCCTAATCAGATGCCCATACCACCTCAACTGAGGAATTAACAGTTAAAGGTTAATTCATAGCCATCCATGGTAAAATCCACTCCTTTCTCTTCATTGAGCCACGTCTCTGATATTGCCACAATATTGAATGGCTCTTTAAACTGATGTAAATAATCTTTAATGCTATTAAAGTTGGCATAGAGACTTCTGCTGTTGAAGTGGATCATAGAAATATTGAAATCAGATATGACCATTGTGCTAAACTGTTCATCCGTGTAGTAACTACAGTTATTACTGATGGAGCTAAATAAATTATCAGGGTCTATATTATATTCTACATCCTGTGGGTTGTGATCCGTATATTCAAAAACTTTCAGTTCCTGTAGTTCTTGTTTGTTGATCTTTTGTTTCATGTAATTAAATGTCCCGATGCAGATGATCCTTCAGTGTCCTACTGTTGTCTCTTGTTGCTGTTGACTCCAGTTCATAATGTTCATTGATATTTGTCCAGTTCCATAATATTACGGATGTTAATGGCCTTGGCTTCTTCAGGTGATCCATTTAATTTGATGTATATTTTACAGTTTGATGTCCAGGTGTTTTGAATCTTTTTCTGCTTTCTCATGTACCTAGCTTTTCTGGCTATTTCTGTGTTTTCTTTTGTAAGGTGCTCATTTATGTAAATGTTTGTTCCTTTCAAATCAAGTCAAACTTTATTGTCATATTGCTGTACATACAACTGTAGTGCAGGCAAGATGAAATTGCGTTTCTCTCGGCATCCATATAAATAGAAGCAGCATGATTTAAGACACACTCACACATAGCTTCACCCCCCCCCCCCCCATCCATTCACACATCCCTGAGACATATTTGGGAAAAAAACTAACCAACTATAATATACAAATAATATACAAAATGCCCATAGGTACAGTAGTGTGTATGAGAGATTCCGGGTCAACTGTTCAGCATCCTAACAGTTTGTGGAAGGAAGCTGTTGATCAGTCTGGTGGTTCTGCCTCTGATGCTCCAGAACTGTTTACCAGATGGAAGAAGTTCAAAGTGTTTATGCAGAGGGTGAGAACGGTCCTTGACAATGTTCAGTGCCCTGCTCCTACAACGGTTCTGAAAAAGTTCTTGGACAGAGGGGAGGGAGACTCCAATTACCCTCTCAGCCCCCTTGACTATCCTCTGCAGGGCTTTTTTGTCTGACATACTGCAGCTGGAGTACCATGTAGCAATGCAGTATGTCAGAACACTCTCCACCACACCTCTGTAGAAGGTCCTGAGGATGCAGATGGGCAGAGAGGCCTGTTTGAGTTTCCTCAAGAAGTGCAGTCTCTGCTGAGTCCGCTTCCTGATCCCCAAGGAATTCTTGCTCCAGGTCAGATCCTGCGAGATCGGCACTCCGAGGAACTTGATGTTCTCCACTCTCTCCACTAAACGGCCGTCGATGCTGAGGGGGACGTGCTCAGGCTGTGACCGCCGGAAGTCGATAATCATCTCCTTCGTTTTGTCCACGTTGAGCACCAGATTGTTCTCCCTGCACCAGCCCTCCAGGTCTCTCACTTCTTCCCTGTACATTGATTCCTCATCCCTCTGAATAAGTCCCACCACCGTGGTGTTGTCTGCAAACTTAATAATCTGGTTCCCCTCGTGTCTGGATACAGAGTCATGTGTTAGAAGTGTAAACAACAGTGGACTGAGTACACAGCCTTGAGGGGATCCGGTGCTCAGCGTGACAGAGTTGGAAATGTTGTTCCCAACCCGGACAGACTGAGGTCTCTCAGTCAGGAAATCCAGGATCCAGAGACATGTGGCGGTGTTCAGACCGAGAAGGAGTAATTTCTCCATCAGTCTCTGGGGAATAATGGTGTTGAATGCTGAACTGAAATCAATGTACAGGAGTCTGGCGTAGGTGTCTTTCTGGTCCAGGTGGGTGATGACAGAGTGTAGGGTGGTGACTATAGCATCCTCTGTGGAGCGGTTTGAACGATATGCAAACTGGAGCGGGTCGTGTGATGCAGGGAGGCAGGCTGTAATGTGTGGTTTGACAAGCCGTTCAAAACACTTCATCCCAATTGGTATCAGTGCAACAGGACGATAGTCATTCAGACAGGACACAACTGGTTTCTTTTGCCACCGGTACAATGATAGAGGTCTTGAAGCATCTGGGAACGATGGCCTGACTCTGGGAGATGTTATAAATGTCAGTCAGGACATCCGCCAACTCGCTCGCGCAGTCTCGGAGCACATGTCCCGGGATGTTGTCCGGACCTGCAGCTTTACGTGGGTTGACTCTGGTTAGGGTCCTCCGTGTGTCCGCTGTGTTGATGGTAAAAGCTGGTCCAACCGATGGTGGGGGTGGGCCAGCTCTCCCTCTGATTGTCGAGTTTGATGCTTCAAAACGTGCAAAGAAGTCATTGAGCCTGTCTGGAAGCGAAGTGTCGTCGTCATCATCGACCCCCTGCCTAGACTTATAGCCCATCAGTATCCGAACTCCCTGCCACATCTGCTTGGTGTTCCTAGTGTCACAGAGGTGTCCCTGGATTTTCTCCGCATAGGCGCGCTTTGCCACCTTAACTCCCTTTGAGAGCGCAGACCTGGCTGAGCGGAGGGCGATCCTGTCCTTCGCTCTGAAGGCTGCATCCCTGGCTGTAAGCAGCGAGCACACCTCTGCAGTCATTCAGGGCTTATGGTTACCCCGCATAGTGATGGTCTTCACTGTAGTGAAATCCTCTGTGCACTTCGCGATGTAGCTGGTGACCGTTTCAGCATACTCCTCCACATCTGTCTTGTCTTCCTGGGAGGCTGCTATTTTGAAGACCTCCCAGTCTGTGTGCAGAAAACAGTCTTTTAGTGCAGAGGTTGCACTCTCTGGCCAAATTCTGATTTGTTTCACTGCTGGCCTGCTGCGCTTCAATAAAGGTTTGTAGGCAGGCAGCAGCATCACGGATATGTGGTCAGAAAGGCCGAGATGGGGGCGGGATATTGCCTTATATGCATCTGTGTTTGTGTACACTAAGTTCAACATATTGTCTCCTCTGGTCTTAAAGTCTACACATTGTTTAAACTTGGGGAGCACAGTCTTTAAGCTGGTGTGGTTAAAATCCCCCGCAACCACCACAAAACTGTCCGGGTGTGAAGTTTGGATTTCACTAATCACATTGTGCAGTACCCCGAGTGCCTTCTTAGCATTAGCGTTAGCGCTCGGCGCTATGTAAATAGCCGCTACAAACATGTTGCTGAATTTCCTCGCAAATAATATGGTCGACAATTTACAATAAGGAACTCCACCAACGGAGAGCAGTGTTTAGACACTAACGTGGCATTAACGCACCAGTTCTTGTTAACATAGATGCATAGCCCACCCCCCCGGCTCTTACCGGAGCTCGCCATTTCCCTGTCGGCACGGAACATCGCCATATCTTCCAGTTGAATGGCCTCGTCAGGGATGTTGTCGTGGAGCCATGTCTCCGTGAACGCAAGCACACAGCAGTCTCTCCACTCTCTCCGGGTTTCTCTCAGCAGACGCAGCTCGTCCAGCTTGTTGTCGAGGGAGCGGACATTAGAGAGAATGAGCGATGGTACCGCTGATCTGGAGGGGTTAGCCTTTAGCCTAGCATGGATCCCGGCCCTTTTTCCACGCTTTTGCTTGCGTTCGCTCCGCTTATGCCTCCTCCTCTCTCGGGTGGCTTCCAGCGGGGACTCTGCCAGAATTCCATGCTGGCGTAGAATGTCCAAATCACAACCGATCGCCGCAATTCTTGCAGCGTGCAGTACCTTGATGTTTAATAAGGTCTCACGGTTGTAAGTTTTACAGAATGTACGTCTGGAAAGATCAAAACACTCAAAACTCTCACACTCGCTGATGCCAAGAGGGGCCGCTGCGTCCATGCGCGCTGCCGCCAATTCAGTTTCCTCCTTTGTTTTAGCAGCACAGTCTTGTGTTTTCTGTTGACAAACCTCATGACAGCTGGTTTGTTGCTGTTTTTCCTGAGCAGAGGGTGGCAGGCCTCAATGGTGTCACAGTCCAGCTGGATCCCTTTGGAGTGCAGGAAGGCCGCCACTTGTTGCTCCATGGATTCGGCTTCCAGCACATCGAGCCTCCCTCCGCTGTCACTACTCGAGCATATGATCGGGGTTAATGTGGAGGCCAGTGATGATCATGTCGTGTACTGCTCCAGGTCCGACACTCTGCTCTCCAGATACGCCAGCCTCTTGTCCTTCTCGGCGTTCTGGATCCGCAGCACTTTTACCTCCTCGAGCAGGCCCAGGATGTTTTTTTTGCTTCAGCTTAACAGCAGAAATCTCTTCAGCCAAGAAGTCGAGCGATCTTTTAATACTGTCCACCTCCTCAGTCTGCTGAGCTTTCTTAGGACCCATGATCCCGGACGATGTATGTTCACTAAACAGCTAATGAACAGCTGTTTAGCTAGGTGAATGGCGGGCCGCACCGCTCCACTCTCGTTTCCCAGCATGACAAGATGCCGCTATTGGCGTCTTAAATCAAGTAGGGGTCGAAACTAGGATGTCCAGTTCGTAATCCAAATTCAGATCTCAGAAGTTCTCAAAAGCCAAAAAAAAAGTAGTAAAAAACCGAGCACCAAAACACAGAAATCCACCGAAATCAACCGATTGACAGGATCTGACAGCAGGTCGACAGGTTTTTCTTCTCCTCATTTTAACCCAAAATAAGGAGAAAAAACTCCAGCAATTGAGAATGTTGACTCAAAAGTAAGAGAATATTTGCCCATAGTGCAACATTAGATTGCCCAGCAAAAACCCACAAAAACTTGCAAACAAAAGAAATTACTGCCAAAGCTCCCTTGAAATAAAAACAAGCTTTGCAAAAAAATACCATTTTTTTTCTCTTTTTCTCCTTCACTCAGATCAGCTGGAAAGCAGCAATTTTCAAACGCACAAGCTGCCAACACTCACACATAGGCAGCTCTCTCTCACTCTCTGACTCATCCCAAGGTCACTCTTGGGAAGCTGCGCTCACACACACAGTTGCAAGCTTCAGATTAACACACACGTTAGTAAAACAGTCTGGAAATCACTTAAAACAAGCTGATATAGCAACCCATAGTTGGAAAACTCTCCCAAAGTACAAATCTGGCAACCACACGTTCTCATGTCAACCTTTCTTCCACTGCTGTAAGAACACAATTCATTTTCACCCCAAAATTATCACTTGCCAACTCCCATACACTGATTCACCACTTTATACACAATTTTATCATTACCCTGTGAAACAGTGATCACATAACTGTCCTTTTACACTTCACAATGACGAGAAAAAACCCCACCAGTCTCAAACCTCCACGGCACCAGTTTCTTCTGCCCTTCCACGGAATCTCTCGTCTTTTCTTTTGCCAAGACAAACCGTAAAAACACAGAACAAACAAAACTATAGTAATTTTTAAACCAGTGCTATTTTAAAGGTTAACCCTCCTTAAACCGGTTCACTTCGATTAGTGCTCACTACGTTGTTATTGGAGACTCTTACACTGATCCCATCAATGCTCACTACGATGTTATTAGAGATTCTTACATTAATTTTTCTGCACGTTAACAATACCTGGTCCACTTCATGCGATATAATACATATTATTTTTTGCGGCCTTTAACCAGGACCACCGAGCCTCTACCTCATCGAACCGAACTCTTTTGGGCTGCGCCAAAAAGAAAACGTTCAGACTTTGCGGCATCAAACGTTCAGTTTCACATACATAAACATACATGTATTTAACCCCACTGGGACTCAAACCCAGTGTCAATCAGTATATAAATGTACTCACACTTGTCCCGCCTGTAGGGTAGACCCGTCACCCAATCCGCTCCAGCGTCCCCGGTCTGGATGCCTCACTGAAGCCAAAAGTGAGCCTTTGGGCTTGGCACCAGAGGACTTTCTTTCAGCTGTGCACCTGCTGAGATTGGGTGGAGGCACCGGAAGCAGGACGGGGTTATCTGGGTCCCTGTTCTGGCGCCAAAATGTTAGATTAATTTGCAGATTAATTTGCATTAAAATCAATCTAAGTCAAAAAACCAGGCAGGATGAAAAGTTGTGAGTAGATTTATTCTTTTGACAAGGAGCATGACAAGAGATGGCCCCAGGACCCATTCACTCATCATCCTAAATAGGTCATCCAGTTCTCAGTCCATTATATCTCCAAATGTTGATGCTAGACAGGGAGAGAATGTCCTTGGAGTTTCTTGGAGACGAACAGGATGTCTTCAATCTTTCTTTCAAAGGTATTTTTATTATTATTAATTGAAGTATCAATACAATACAAAATATTAGAAATTTTCATTTTTGTTTTAACCAAACAGTGCAAAACTAGAATTTAAAGCTAACAAATGTAAATGCTTCAAAACACAAAAACCTTTAAATAAACAATAATTAAAAAAATACAAAAAGAAAAATCGTGTGTGTGAGGTGGGGGTGGGGTAAAGGGGACATGAGCTACTCAGAAACTATAATCGTGGGTCTTTCAAAGAAATCAAGAAACGGGCGCCATAATTTATAGAATTTGTTTTCAGAGCCATGAACTGTATATCTGATTTTTTCTAAATCCAAACAGGACATTATATCTTTTATCCACTGTAAATGTGAAGGGGGCGAAGAATCTTTCCACTTCAGTAATACAGCACGTCTATTCAATTCAACTTTATTTATATAGCGCCATTTCACAACAACAGTCATCTCATAGCACTATCAACTGTAGGGAGTAACCCCCACAGTTGCAGAAAGACCCCAGCAATCAGGCGATCCCCTGTGAGCAAGCACTTGGCGACGGTGGAGAGGAAAAACTCCCTTTTAACAGGAAGAAACCTCCAGCAGAACCAGGCTCAGGGAGGGGCAGTCATCTGCTGCGACTGGCTGGGGGGTGAGGGGATAGAGAAGAAGAAAAGAACAGACATGTAGAGAGCAAACAGCATGATGGGGACTCAATCTATGGGAGAGAACAAACAAATGTTAATGACCAGCAAAAAAAAAATATTTCATAGAGAGTGAGGAAAGGAGTGAGGCCCAGTGCATTACTGGAGGTCCCCCGGCTGACTAAACCTATTAGCAGCATAACTAAGGGAGGGTTCAGAAACACATGATCCCTCCCTAATTGTAGGCTATATCAAAAAGGTAGGTTTTAGCCCTATTCTTAAAAACAGAGATCGAGTCTGACTCCCGAATCCAGATTGGCAGCTGATTCCACAGGAGAGGAGCTTGACAACTGAAGGCTCTGCCTCCCATTGTACTTTTGGAGATTCTAGGTATTACAAGTAATCCTGCATTTTGGGAGAGTAGTGCTCTGTTAGGATAATAAGGTAGTATCAGATCTTTTAAATAAAAAGGAGCCTGATTGTTTAGAGCTTTGTAAGTAAGAAGAAGGATTTTAAACTTAATTCTAAACTCTATGGGAAGCCAATGAAGGGAGGCCAGAACCGGAGAGATATGATCTCTCTTTCTAGTACCTGTTAAAACTCTTGCTGCAGCATTTTGGATCAGCTGAAGACTTTTTAAAGATGTTTTAGGACAGCCTGATAATAAAGAATTACAATAATCTAATCTCGAGCTAACAAAAGCGTGGATCAGCTTCTCAGCATCACTCTGAGACAAGATGCTCCTAATCTTGGCAATATTACGCAAATGATAGAAGGCAGTCTTAGAAACAAATTTAATATGTGAATTGAAGGACAAATCCTGATCAAAAATAACTCCAAGGTTCCTCACAGAGCTATTAAGAGAAAGAGTAACCGCATCCAAACTGAAAGTTTGATTTGGAAAGGAATTTCTAAGGTTTTCTGGACCAACAAGAATGACTTCAGTCTTATCTGAATTTAATAGCAGGAAATTACAAGTCATCCAAGCTTTGATTTCCTTAAGACAGGCTTCTAACTTGGCTAATTGATTAGTATCATCTGGCTTCATTGACAGGTATAATTGTGTGTCATCTGCATAACAATGAAAATGTATACAGTGCTTTCTAATAATGTTGCCTAACGGAAGCATATATAAACTAAAAAGAGTAGGGCCTAGCACAGATCCCTGTGGAACTCCATGACTAAGCTTTGAGTTGAAAGAAAACTCATTATTTACATGAACAAACTGGAACCTATCAGATAAATAAGATCTAAACCACTGCAACGAAGTTCCATTAAGTCCAACAGTGTTCTAATCTATCAAGTAGAATATTATGATCGATAGTATCAAAAGCTGCACTAAGGTCTAAAAGGACAAGTACAGAAACTAGTCCATTATCAGATGCAATGAGGAGGTCGTTAGTGACCTTCGCTAAGGCTGTTTCAGTACTATGATGGATTCTAAACCCAGATTGAAACTCTTCAAGTAAACCATTTCCCTGCAGGTGGTCAAATAATTGCGTAGCAACAACTCTTTCTAAGACTTTTTAAATGAAAGGGAGATTACAGATTGGTCTATAGTTAGCTAAAGCTCCTGGATCTAGCGTTGGCTTTTTGAGTAAGGGTTTAATTACAGCCGTTTTAAAAGCCTGCGGTACATGGCCTAAAGTTAATGAAGAATTGATTATATGAAGAATAAAGCTACCAATAAGTGGGAAGACTTCTTTAAATAACCTGGTAGGAATAGGGTCTAAAAGACAAGTTGAAGGTTTGGATGAGGAAACTATTTTGTCTAACTCACAAAGGTCGATTGGAGTAAACTCATCAAGACACACATCAAAAGAAGGAGTTGTAGTAGTTACAGTATTTAAGTTAACTGTGGGAAGAATCTGATTGATTTCATCTCTGATGGATGAAATTTTGTTATTGAAAAAGTTCATAAAGTCCTGACTAGTAAGCTCTAAGGGAATGCTAGGACTGACAGAGTCCTGACTCTTTGTCAACCTGGCTACAGTACTGAAAAGAAACCTGGGATTATTCTTGTTCTCTTCTATTAATGCAGAGTAATAACTTGTTCTAGCTTTTCTAAGAGATTTTTTATAAATTAAAAGATGATTTCTCCAAGCTAAATAGATTTCATCTAAATTAGTGGAGCGCCATTTTCTTTCTAATTGACGAGTCTTCCGTTTTAAGCTACGAGTTTCTGTGTTGAACCAAGGAGTTAGAAATCTCTGATTAGACTTTTTCTTTTTTAAGGGGGCCACCAAGTCTAGAGCCTGATGCAGAGAAGCTGAAACACTATCCACCATGTTATCAATTACAGAAGAAGCAAGCTGTCTATAGCTTATTTCCGTTGTGTTGACACATGGCATAGAGGAAACAATCTGCATAAATTTGGAAACAGCATCATCTGAGAGGCATCTACTGTAATAATATTTTTCTTTAGGAGCCAAATAGTCAGAAATAGTAAAATCAAAGGTTAACAGACAATGGTCTGACAGTACAGGGTCATGAGGAGACACTACAAGATTTTCTATTTCTATGCCATATGTCAGAACAAGGTCCAATGTATGGTGGAGGTAATGAGTAGAATTTCCTACTTTCTGAGAAAACCCAATCGAGTCTAATATTGAATTAAAAGCCACATTAAGGCAGTCACTATCTACATCCACATGTATATTAAAGTCCCCTACTATAATTATTCTATCAGATTTCAGCACTAAATCAGCTAAGAAATCAGCAAATTCGGATAAAAATTCTGGGTAGGTTGATGGGGGATGATAAACTATGGCAAATAAAATTGGGTTTAACCTAAAATTGCTAAAGTGCCCAATACTGAGGACCAGGCCCTCAAAGGAATTATAACATGTTTTTTGCTTTACATTAACTAGTAATTTGGAATGGTAAATTGTTGCTACTCCTCCTCCACGACCAGAACTTCTGGGATTTTGACAGTTTAAATAACCAGAGGGAGTTGATTCATTTAAACCAACATAATCCTCTTGCCCTAACCAAGTCTCTGTAAGGGAAATTAAATCAATCTGATGATCAATTAACAGATCATGGACTAACAGAGACTTGGGAGTTAGAGACCTAATATTTAATAAACCACATTTAATTTTTAAATTATGAGGAGGTACAGAGGCCAAATCATTCAATTTAGAGGCTTTATGTTTAATTTGAGTTTTACCAATATTTTGCTTTATCACTTTGGGATGCTTATACATTATATTTTTATTCACTTTGGAGTGAGCAGACAACGATTCTCTGATGGGGAAGTCAGGGGCTAAGCTGAGGGGTGGCGGATGAAGAGGAGCTGCAGAGAGGCGTGTAAGACTGCAACTCTGCTTCCTGGTCCCAACTCTGAGTAGTCAGGGTTTTGGAAATTTGGATAAAAAAGATGCCAGATTGTTAGATAAATGAGAAGCACCATCCAAAGTGGGATGAATGCTGTCTCGTCTCATAAGACCAGGTTTTCCCCAGAAGGAGCTCCAATTGTCAATGTAGCCCACGTCATTTTTAGGACACCACACAGACAGCCAGCGGTTCAAGGATGACGAGCGGCTAAACATGTCATCACTGGTCAGATTGGGGAGGGGCCCAGAGAATACTACAGTGGCAGACATCGTTTTTGCAAAGTCACACACCAATTCTACATTAAGTTTCGTGACTTCCGACTGCCGGAGACGGATGTCATTAATGCCGGCGTGAATAGCAATTGTGGAATATTTACAGTTACTTTTAGCCAGCATTTTCAAATTTGACTCAATGTCGCCTGCTCTGGCCCCAGGAATGCATTTGACTATGGCCGCTGGAGTCTCTAGGTTCAAGTTTCTTACTACAGAGTCGCCAATGATCAGAGTTTTTTCCTCAGCGGGTGTGTTGCTGAGTGGGGAAAAACGATTAGAGACGTGAACAGGCTGGTGGTGAACCGGGGCTTTGCGACTAGGCTTCCTTCTCACCGTCACCCACCCAGTCTCCTCGCTGCTGAGGAGAGCCGAGGGACCGCTGACAGGGGGGCCTAAGCTAGCTAGCTCCACTGCAGCTAATGGGCGTCCGTCAAGATTAACTGGCGCAGACGGTGTTTCAATGCAGCAGAGCCGGGATTCCAAATCAGACAACCTCGCCTCGAGCGCCTCAAAAAGACAACATTTATTACATTTACCGTTATCACTAAAAGAGGCAGAGGTGTAGCTAAACATCTGACAGAGAGAGCACACCAGAGGAGGAGAGGAAAGAGAGCTAGTAGCCATAGCTAGCGGCTGGACAGCAACCACACAGGCAAACCACACAGGCAGACAGCAAAACAGGAAGTGACGATACGTTACCACAAGGAAGTGACGATCCAGTGATGAGTGATCACTAGCCAATAATAATAAAAATTTGAATACTTTTAATTTGGAATTTGGCAAGACAAGTTCTGGAGCCACACCAAAAATGGCGCATAATGGATCAGGTTTAATTTGATATTGCAGGACTTCAGACATAGTGATAAAAACAGAATGCCAAAAATTCATCAATGCAGGGCAGGACCAATACATGTGAAGCAAAGTGCCAGGAGCGCTACCACACTTTTCACAAGTTGGGTCTATATCCGAGTAAATACGTGCTAACTTAACCTTGGACAGGTGCACACGGTGTACAATCTTAAATTGAATAAGAGCGTGATGAGCACACATTGATGCAGTGTGAACCTGGCCAAGAATAGAGTCCCACAGTTCATCAGTAAAAGTAAAATTAAGATCTTGTTCCCAATTCAATTTAATAGCGGCCAGAGAAGAAGATTGCAAATTTGAAATTAAATTATATAAAACTGATATTACCCCCTTAGAAGTTGGTTTAACTAATAAAAAATCATCTAGAGGATTATCAGAAGGTTTTTGAGGGAATTGTTTTGTCATGGTTTGCACATAATGTCTGACCTGGAGGAAGCAGAAAAAATGTGTAGAAGTGATGTCGAATTTAGTGGAAAGTTGAGAAAAACTTGAAAATTGACCATCAAAATATAAATCCGCAAAAGATTTTAAACCTTTTCTGTGCCATATATGAAATGCTCTATCAATAGTTGATGGGGTAAATAAATGATTTGCGGCAATTGGACTTCTAATGGAGAAAAACTGAAGACCGAAATTTTTCCTGAATTGAGACCAAATTCTAAGAGACTGACGAACTACTTTATTATTACCCAGTGTAGACAAAGCAAGGGGAAGTGGTGAACCTAAAATTGCCGGTAGGGAGGTTTGATTGTCCACATGTGCCTCCATAAGGATCCAAATGGGTGATTTGGGTTCCAGATAGAAATGTTTCCAATATAACATGCACCTGATATTTGCTGCCCAGTAGTAATATTGAAAGTTAGGCAGAGCCATGCCACCCACTGATTTGGGTCTTTGAAGAAAAACTTTCCTCAATCTCGGATGTTTACCATTCCAAATAAATGAGGTAATCAGAGAGTCCAAAGACTTAAAAAAGGATTTAGGAATAAAAATGGGGAGACATTGAAACAAATATAAAAACTTTGGAAGTAACATCATTTTTACAGAATTGATTCTGCCAATTAAGTGTGTGTTTATGTTTATATTTATATATCTATATATTCATTCCATCTAGCTACATTGCTCCGCACTGTTTATATATTTACATATTTTTTCCACCTAGCTGCAATGCTCCGTACTGTGTGTTTATATATCTACATATTATTCCATCAAGCTACATTGCTCCGCACTGTGTTTATATATTTACATATTTATTCCATCTAGCTGCAATGCTCCGTACTGTGCGTTTATATACTTATATTTATCCCATCCAGCTACAATGCTCTACACTGTGTGTCTGTGTGTGTATATATATATATGTATATAGTAATATGTACATATGTATATTAGCTGCTCTTGCTTGCTTGCTTTTTTTTTTCTTGCCTTCTGATTGTTGCTCTGAGTGTTGCTATCCCTGTGCTGTTGCAATCCTGGAATTTCCCCGTTGTGGGACTAATAAAGGCTTATCTTATCTTATCTTATCTTAAGGACAAGGATAATGGGGACCATTTGGAAAGTATTAGCTTGCACTGATCAAATAAGGGGAGAAAATTATTTTTAAACAAGTAATTAAGTTGTTTAGTGACACATATCCCAAGATAATTAAAATGATCAATAACAACCTTGAAAGGAAAATTTTCAAGATCCTGAACTTGAATCTTTTCATTAATCGGAAACTATTCACTCTTATTAAGATCAATTTTATAACCAGAAAACCTACTAAAACTATCCAAAATGTTGAGTATAGCGGGTAATGAAGTAAGTGGGTTGGAGAGAAATAGCAAAAGATCGTCGGCATAGAGTGAAACCCTATGCTCGATGCCACCCCGACAAATGCCTAGAAAGTCCTGGCTCCCACGGATTGCAATAGCTAACGGCTCAATTGCCAAGGCAAAGAGCAATGGGCTCAAAGGACAGCCTTGCCTCGTACCACGGTAAAGTCTAAAATAGTCAGAATAGCGACAATTAGTTAACACTGAAGCTAAAGGACTAGCATAGAGAAGTTTAATCCAGGAACAGAAGGAAGGACCAAAACCGAACCTCTCCAAAGTAAAAAACAAATACTCCCACTCAACCCTATCGAATGCCTTTTCAGCGTCCAAACTAATAAGACATTCAGGTATGTTGTGGTGAGGAGTATAAATAATATTAAACAACCGCCGCAAGTTAAAAAAAGAATGGCGATTTTTAATGAAACCGGTTTGGTCCTGTGAAATTATAAAAGGAAGAATCTTTTCCAACCTTGAAGCTAACAACTTTGACAAAATTTTAACATCGGTATTTAACAAGGAAATAGGCCTGTAAGAAGCACAATCAACAGGATCCTTATCTTTTTTAAGCAACACAGTGATACAGGCCTGATAACATGAAGGAGGAAGTGTACCGGAGTCAAGCGACTCTGTAAAAACTTGACAAAGGAAAGGGGCAAGGTCGTCAGAGACTTTTTTGAAAAAATCAGCGGAAAACCCATCAGGTCCTGGAGATTTTCCTGATTGCATGGATGATATTGCCAGCTGAATTTCTTCTTTTGTGATGGGAGCTTCTAGAATTTGCCGAGATTCTGAAGAAATCGAAGGGATATCAATAGAATGAAAAAAAATTTCCAAATCCTTTAAGTCTGTTGTATATTCTGAGGTATATAATTTGGAATAAAATGACCTGAAAATATCATTAATCACTTGTTGGTCAGATGTCACCTCTCCTTTATCTGTCCTAACTCCAGTAATAATTTGCTTAGCTCTAATACCACGCAGTTGATTAGCTAGAAGTTTACTGGTTTTTTCGCTATGTTCATAAAATTCACTCTTGTTCCTTATTAAACAACCTTCAATTTGTCGAGTAGAAAGTAAATTAAGTTTAGTTTGTAATGTCATACGTTCCTTGCACAGAGCGGGTGATGGAGAATGAGCATATTGTCTGTCAATGTCCAAGATTTGATCTAAAATAGCCTTCTGTTCCTGTATTATGGATCGTCTTTTAAATGCTGCCAATGAGATAAATTCCTCCCTAAGAAATTCAATTCAATTCAACTTTATTTATATAGTGCCATTTCACAACAACAGTCATCTCATAGCACTATCAACTGTAGGGGGAACCCCCACAGTTGCAGAAAGACCCCAGCAATCAGGCGATCTCCCTGTGAGCAAGCACTTGGCGACGGTGGAGAGGAAAAACTCCCTTTTAACAGGAAGAAACCTCCAGCAGAACCAGGCTCAGGGAGGGGCAGTCATCTGCTGCGACTGGCTGGGGGGTGAGGGGATAGAGAAGATGAAAAGAACATATGTAGAGAGCAAACAGCACGATGGGGACTCAATCTACGGGAGAAAACAAACAAATGTTAATGACCAGCAAAAAAAAATATTTCATTGAGAGTGAGGAAAGGAGTGAGGCCCAGTGCATTACTGGAGGTCCCCCGGCTGACTAAACCTATTAGCAGCATAACTAAGGGAGGGTTCAGAAACACATGATCCCTCCCTAATTGTAGGCTATATCAAAAAGGTAGGTTTTAGCCCTATTCTTAAAAACAGAGATCGAGTCTGACTCCCGAATCCAGATTGGCAGCTGGTTCCACAGGAGAGGAGCTTGATAACTGAAGGCTCTGCCTCCCATTGTACTTTTGGAGATTCTAGGTATTACCAAGTAATCCTGCATTTTGGGAGCGTAGTGCTCTGTTAGGATAATACGGTAGTATCAGATCTTTTAAATAAAAAGGAGCCTGATTGTTTAGAGCTTTGTAAGTAAGAAGAAGGATTTTAAACTTAATTCTAAACTCTATGGGAAGCCAATGAAGGGAGGCCAGAACCGGAGAGATATGAGCTCTCTTTCTAGTACCTGTTAAAAATCTTGCTGCAGCATTTTGGATCAGCTGAAGACTTTTTAAAGATGTTTTAGGACAGCCTGATAATAAAGAATTACAATAATCTAATCTCGAGCTAACAAAAGCGTGGATCAGCTTCTCAGCATCACTCTGAGACAAGATGCTCCTAATCTTGGCAATATTACGCAAATGATAGAAGGCAGTCTTAGAAACAAATTTAATATGTGAATTGAAGGACAGATCTTGATCAAAAATAATTCCAAGGTTCCTCACAGAGCTATTAAGAGAAAGAGTAACCGCATCCAAACTGAAAGTTTGATTTGGAAAGGAATTTCTAAGGTTTTCCGGACCAACAAGAATGACTTCAGTCTTATCTGAATTTAATAGCAGGAAATTACAAGTCATCCAAGCTTTGATTTCCTTAAGACAGGCTTCTAACTTGGCTAATTGATTACTATCATCTGGCTTCATTGACCGGTATAATTGTGTGTCATCTGCATAACAATGAAAATGTATACAGTGCTTTCTAGTAATGTTGCCGAACGGAAGCATATATAAACTAAAAAGAGTAGGGCCTAGCACAGATCCCTGTGGAACTCCATGACTAAGCTTTGAGTTGAAAGAAAACTCATTATTTACATGAACAAACTGGAACCTATCAGATAAATAAGATCTAAACCACTGCAACGAAGTTCCATTAAGTCCAACATAGAGTTCTAATCTATCAAGTAGAATATTATGATTGATAGTATCAAAAGCTGCACTAAGGTCTAAAAGGACAAGTACAGAAACCAGTCCATTATCAGATGCGATGAGGAGGTCGTTAGTGACCTTCGCTAAAGCTGTTTCAGTACTATGATGGATTCTAAACCCAGATTGAAACTCTTTAAGTAAACCATTTCCCTGCAGGTGGTCAAATAATTGCGTAGCAACAACTCTTTCTAAGATTTTTGAAATGAAAGGGAGATTAGAGATTGGTCTATAGCAGGGGTATCCAACCATGTGCCATGGAGAGCCAAGACCCTGCAGGTTTTCTTTTCTACCCAGTCTCTTCAGCAGGTGTTTTCACTTATCAGCAATCAGTGGGAAGAAGTTCACTGAAATCTGCTGTTGAAGACACTGGTTGGAGGTAAAACCTGCAGGGTCTTGGCTCTCCATGGCACATGGTTGGACACCCCTGGTCTATAGTTAGCTAAAGCTCCTGGATCTAGCGTTGGCTTTTTGAGTAAGGGTCTAATTACAGCCGTTTTAAAAGCCTGCGGTACATGGCCTAAAGTTAATGAAGAATTGATTATATGAAGAAAAAAGCTACCAATAAAGTGGGAAGACTTCTTTAAATAACCTGGTAGGAATAGGGTCTAAAAGACAAGTTGAAGGTTTGGATGAGGAAACTATTTTGTCTAACTCACAAAGGTCGATTGGAGTAAACTCATCAAGACAGACATCAATAGAAGGAATTGTAGTAGTTACAGTATTTAAGTTAACTGTGGGAAGAATCTGATTGATTTTATCTCTGATGGAAGAAATTTTATTATTGAAAAAGTTCATAAAGTCCTGACTAGTAAGCTCTAAGGGAATGCTAGGATTGACAGAGTCCTGACTCTTTGTCAACCTGGCTACAGTGCTGAAAAGAAACCTGGGATTATTCTTGTTCTCTTCTATTAATGCAGGGTAATAACTCGTTCTAGCTTTTCTAAGAGATTTTTTATAAATTAAAAGATGATTTCTCCAAGCTAAATAGATTTCATCTAAATTAGTGGAGCGCCATTTTCTTTCTAATTGACGAGTCTTCCGTTTTAAGCTACGAGTTTCTGTGTTGAACCAAGGAGTTAGAAATCTCTGATTAGACTTTTTCTTTTTTAAGGGGGCCACCAAGTCTAGAGTCTGATGCAGAGAAGCTGTAACACTATCCACCATGTTATCAATTACAGAAGGAGCAAGCTGTCTATAGCTTATTTCCGTTGTGTTGACACATGGCATAGAGGAAACAATCTGCATAAATTTGGAAACAGCATCATCTGAGAGGCATCTACTGTAATAATATTTTTCTTTAGGAGCCAAATAGTCAGAAATAGTAAAATCAAAGGTTAACAGACAATGGTCTGACAGTACAGGGTTATGAGGAGACACTACAAGATTTTCTATTTCTATGCCATATGTCAGAACAAGGTCCAATGTATGGTGGAGGTAATGAGTAGAATTTCCTACTTTCTGAGAAAACCCAATCGAGTCTAATATTGAATTAAATGCCACATTAAGGCAGTCACTATCTAAATCCACATGTATATTAAAGTCCCCTACTATAATTATTCTATCAGATTTCAGCACTAAATCAGCTAAGAAATCAGCAAATTCGGATAAAAATTCTGAGTAGGTTGATGGGGGACAATAAACTATGGCAAATAAAATTGGGTTTAACCTAAAATTGCTAAAGTGCCCAATACTGAGGACCAGGCCCTCAAAGGAATTATAACATGTTTTTTTCTTTACATTAAAGTCCAAATGTCACGTAATTTTTTTTTTCCAAATGCCAACAAATTTTGATAAAATACACATAGCTTAAACCAAATATTCATACCGGAGACCATATCACCCACCCGTATTTACATAATTGCACAAAATACACCAGACGAAGGCCCCCCTAGCAGCTGTCAGTGTGTGACAGCCAATCCAGACCACAGCCATGTTTTTGACGTCACAAATTTCACCCTGGTTGCCCTGCCGTATCCACATTCACACTTATCAACATTGGACAATCATGACGGAAAGTGACAGCGATTGTGAACAAATTAGTTTAGTTTTGTTCTCTGGTGAATCGGACTTGGAATTCAGGGAAGACGACACCCCAGATACTGATGACAGTGGTTCAGACAGTGACAGAGGCATAGAACCTTACAGGTTCGAGCCGTCCGAGACGGAATCAGATGCTTTGTCTGATGACAACAGTTCCGACGATGACCAGAGAGCAGAACCAGTGGAAAATGTCATTGAATTGGACATTAATCGCCTCCAGAATGTTGAATGGTAAGCCAAAAGAAATCTGTGATGTTTAAATTAATTATAACCACCGGCAAAATTGGGAAGCCGAAGGGGGTCTGTCAAGGCTAACCCTATAACATATATTATTTAATGCATATCAAGAAAAATATGTTTTCTCTTGTGCCATCCAGCAATATGATAGATGATTTATTTCTAAGGATAAAATTGTTGGTCGTTGTTACGTTGGTAACGAGGGGTAACTAAGAACAAAAATAGTGATTGCCTTCCACAAACAAAGGAAAAAAACTGTCTATGTATTAAAAATATGCGGTGCCTCCACTGAGGTTCCAGAAGGCAGCAAAGCGACCATATTACAGATATAGGACACATAAAAATCATACCTGTCAAGGCATACCTCATGCCTCCCTTATTGGGGGGCTTTCACACCTGTATTTATTGGCAGATGAAAGAAAACTGACCCCCCCCCCAAAACAAACAAACAAAAAAAAAAACAGCAACTGCAACATGACCTATTTCAAACATATTTATTCAAATGTACACTTTTATGGACACAATCTTGAGCCACAACTTTTTGGTAATGTGAAAATAATAAGCCAAGTAGCACAAAAAAATAAATAAAATTAAAAAAAAATACAAAAATATTTTTCAAATTTACATTAGCACAAGGTAGATTGCTTAATTTGAAAGTACACAATAAGAATTATTCTGAATATAGTTCTTAATTGTCAGCTAGATACTGTATATACACTTGGAATTAAAGAGTTTTTATTTGTCAGCTTTGTTACACTAATGCACTTGGATGAACTTGAAACAAGAAAATGTTCACTGATGCTGCTTGTTATAGCTCCAAGTAGCAGCCTTTGCTGACTTTAGCATTTCTGAAGTGGCAGATCAGATCAGGTGAAGATCAGAAGTGATCTGCCACCAATGGGGGTAGATTGTGCCCTGCCACAAAAAAATGACAAACCATGACTTCTGCTAGTGATGCATTGGATTTGGAAGGCGATTCCTCTCTGTTCCGGAGCCGCAGGACAATAGAAAGTGTGAGGCCATCAGCCTAATGATTAAGTCCACACTTCTCACTGTAGTGATAATAGCTCACGCTGAGCGCTCTGCCCGCCCCAGCCATCAGCCTAATGATTGAGTCCACACTTCTCACTGTAGTGATAATAGCTCACGCTGAGCGCTCTGCCAGCCCCCTAGCTGTGGGGGTCACACACACGACATGTTCCTCAACACACTCACTAATTTTTTTTCCAGTATATTTTTCTTTTGGGCGTACAGAAATGGCAATACGCCCGTATTTGCTAAAATTGCATTTTCCCCGTATTAAAATACGGCAAAAACGTATCACTTGACAGGTATGTAAAAATACACATATCTATGGGTATGGGTACCGTATGGGTGAAATATCCAATTTTTTCTTTCTTGTTGCTCATGTCAATCTTCCAGTCTCCATATAAACAATCAATCGGGATACCCCAAGCATCAAACTAGGGTACAATCTGTTTTGTCACTTCCGCCTTCTTCCCCAGGCGATTCCGGGAGCCCTGAGTGGTAACGTCAGGCCAAGTGCAGCAGTTTTAAATTAACGAATGTTCCGGCGTTACTGAAGTATATGCACCAAGACCCGAACAGATCGGTTCCCTTTTATATCTAGTTTCAAGACATTTTAAGGACCCTATTACGTGACATTTGGACTTTAACTAGTAATTTGGAATGGTAAATTGTTGCTACTCCTCCTCCACGACCAGAACTTCTGGGATTTTGACAGTTTAAATAACCAGAGGGAGTTGATTCATTTAAACCAACATAATCCTCTTGCCCTAACCAAGTCTCTGTAAGGGAAATTAAATCAATCTGATGATCAATTAACAGATCATGGACTAACAGAGACTTGGGAGTTAGAGACCTAATATTTAATAAACCACATTTAATTTTTAAATTATGAGGAGGAACAGAGGCCAAATCATTCAATTTAGAGGCTTTATGTTTAATTTGAGTTTTACCAATATTTTGCTTTATCACTTTGGGATGCTTATGCATTATATTTTTATTTACTTTGGAGGGAGCAGACAACGATTCTCTGATGGGGAAGTCAGGGGCTAAGCTGAGGGGTGGCGGATGAAGAGGAGCTGCAGAGAGGCGTGTAAGACTGCGACTCTGCTTCCTGGTCCCAACTCTGAGTAGTCATGGTTTTGGAAATTTGGATAAAAAAGAAGCCAGATTGTTAGATAAATGAGAAGCACCATCCAAAGTGGGATGAATGCTGTCTCGTCTCATAAGACCAGGTTGTCCCCAAAAAGAGCTCCAATTGTCAATGTAGCCCACATCATTTTTAGGACACCACACAGACAGCCAGCGGTTCAAGGATGACGAGCGGCTAAACATGTCATCACTGGTCAGATTGGGGAGGGGCCCAGAGAATACTACAGTGGCACACATCGTTTTTGCAAAGAAATGCCTTCATGGCCTCCCATATCGTTTTATTTGGCATACCAGGAGTTTTATTTTCTTTCAAAAAAAAATTAATTTTAGAAGAAATATTCGCAACCAATTTTTCATCTGTCAGTAATAATGGATCCAATCTCCAATGCTTTCTCACGGAGTCACATCCATGGAGGATCATTTTAAGTACAAGAGGGGCATGATCAGAAACCAAGATGCTATCATAACTGCAAGAGCAAAGATTTAATAAATTGTCAACAAAAAAATAATCTATTCTAGTATAAGTATGGTGTACGTGAGAGAAAAAAAGAATAGTCCCTGCCGTTAGGATGTAAAAAACGCCAAGGATCTGTAAGGCTATATTCCTCAAGAAAAGACTTAAAAGGAACTCCGATTATATTGGCATGTTAGCTCTATATGCTTTATTTTTATGTTAGTAACATAACTATAATATAATATTTTTGAAAATAATTTCCAGTTTTATATATTTTTAAAAAACTTTATTACGATGTAAATCGCCATTTTTGTTTACGTCGCAATGCATTCTGGGTAGTGACGTAGAATGGTTGCAGCCGTTTTTTCTGTCTTATACAAGCCAAGAAGCGAAGCTACGAAATACTGCCATTTGTCAGTGAAAATGCCACATTGCGCGGCTTTTGGATGTAATTTCCAATCAAAGGGAAATCAAGAGAGCGGGGTGAGCCTCCATAGCTTTCCTAAAGAGGGAAAGTGGAGGAAAAAGTGGGGGCGGCAGCGGCTCAGCAGGTAGAGCAGGTCGTCTAATAACCCGATGGTTGGCGGGTCGCATCACGCTCTCCCCAGATATCCTGCCATTGTGTCCCTGGGCAAGACACTTCACCCACATTGCCTCCAGTGCCCATAACACTGGGTATGAATGTGTGAAAATGTTTAAATGCTCGGTGGTGTCCGGAGAGGCTGTTGGCGCGGATTGGCAGCCACATTTCCGTCACTCTGAGTGTCTGTGATCACGCGTTATAGCGCATGCCTGATAAAGCTGACATATATATTAATCACGCTGTGATAATAGCACTATATCGCTCAAAGTGCGCGCATGAGACATGTCTGTGATCGCACGCTTGTGCGCATGCCTGATAAAGCTGACATATGTATTAATCACGCTATGATAAAGCACAATATCGCTCAAAGCGCGCGCATGAGACATGTCTGTGATCGCACGCTTGTGTTGACCGTTCCTGCCTTTCGTCTCCTAACCGTGGTTGGGGGACACAGGGGAGATCTATCTTCCTCCGGGTTCAACTCCCGAGTAAACCTCACTCTTGTCAAAAAGGGATATGGTATTACACAGAAGCACAGGCCGTTTTGCTGAAGCGTTGGGGCTTTATTTATATACCGCACTGTTGTCAGCAACAAATTCTACCTGCTCCGGTCGCCTCGCTCTTTCTACTCATCCGCACCAAATCACACACCGTTCGCTCTCGAGGTCATGCCACACACACCGGGGGGGGGGGGGGCGCCTCGGCTGCGCAAACGCTCCCACTCACTCACGTCTACGCACCGAGCTGCCCCATCCAAACACACGCACCAGACACATCCCGCAACACTTGATAGAGCTGACATATTAATCACGCTATGATATCGCTCAAAGCGCACGCTTGGCTTGACATGTTGAAGATCTGGCTGGCAACAGTCAGAGAAAAAAAAAAAAAAGTCTGGAACACTGTGGAGCACTGCTTATGGACGTTCAACCCGCAGTCTGAGAAAGCAACAGAGAAATTGCTTTATGTTGCCGAGAGTCCATGTTTATCAGTTCAGTGCCCATCATGCTTGTAGGCAATTTTTTGTGTTTGAGCATTCTATTGTAAGTAAATCAACAATATATAAGTTTCACCTTAAAATAATGCTTCCTAGAGTGCACGCTTGCGCACACTCACGGAGCTGAGAGACTCGCGGAGCGGAGAGACACTTGAGCACGCTATATCGCTCATTTGAGCGAAATAGAGCTTTATCATACAGTGTGATAAATATATCAGCTTTATCAAGCGTGCGCTTGATAAAAATTCGAACCGTGACAAAATTCCAACTGTGATTCGCTCGAGCGTGTGCAAAGCGCACGCTCGTGCGCTTTGAGCATTATTGTGCTTTATCATAGCGTGATTAATACATATGTCAGCTTTATCAGGCATGCGCTATAGCGCGTGATCACAGACAGAGTGACGGAAATGTGGCTGCCAATCCGCGCCAACAGCCTCTCCGGACACCACCGAGCATTTAAACATTTTTACACATTCATACCCAGTGTTATGGGCACTGGAGGCAATGCGGGTGAAGTGTTTTGCCCAGGGACACAACGGCAGGATGTCTGGGGAAAGCGTGATGCGAACCGCCAACCATCGGGTTATTAGACGACCTGCTCTACCTGCTGAGCCGCTGCCGCCCCACTTTTTCCTCAACTTTCTCTCTTTAGGAAAGCTATGGAGGCTCACCCCGCTCTCTTGATTTCCCTTTGATTGGAAATAACATCCAAAAGCCGCGCAATGTGGCATTTTCACTGACAAATGGCAGTAGTTAGTAGCTTCGCTTCTTGGCTTGTATAAGACAGAAAAAACGGCTGCAACCATTCTACGTCACTACCCAGAATGCATTGCGACGTAAACAAAAATGGCGATTTACATCGTAATAAAGTTTTTTAAAAATATATAAAACTGGGAATTATTTTCAAAAAAATTATATTATAGTTATGTTACTAACATAAAAATAAAGCATATAGAGTTAACATGCCAATATAATCGGAGTTCCTTTTAACATAAGTTGCAGATTTATTAAGACTAGCAGGTTTTGAGGATGAGCGGTCTAAGATCGGATCCATATACAAATTAAAGTCACCCCCAAGAATTAGAGAATGAGTATTTAAATCTAGAAGTTGCAAAAAAAGGTTGCGAAAAAAGTGTACATCATCAAAATTCGGCGCATACAGATTAGCCAAGGTGACATGTTTATTGCCAGGTTTACCTGATACTATTACAAATCGTCCATTTTTATCTAATACAACATTAGAGGGAATAAATGGGATATTTCGATCAATAAGAATAGCAGCGCCCCTGGCCTTAGCTTTAAAATTTGAATGAAAAAATTGTCCTAACCAACATTTTGACAAACGCAAGTGGTCGGAATCCTGCAAATGGGTTTCCTGCAAAAACAGTACCCCAGGCTTAAATTGCTTTAGACGTGACATGACTCTCTTTCGTTTAATTGGATGGTTCAACTCCTTCACATTCCAGCTTACCAAAGTAAGATTACTATTCATTCAAAGAGTAAAATTTATATATTGTGTTGTGTAGCCCAAAAAAGAATAGGGTGAGGTACGGGTAAAAAAAAAAATGGGAGGACGAACAGGATGTCTTCAATCTAATCTAAGAACCCACACACTCCTCAGTCACACAGGAACGTACAAAACAAGCCTTGTGGCACACATATTTGAGATGCTTAGGCTGCATATGTATATTACTGTTACCTCACGTCTTAGAAGGAACAATAAGTCTGGACCTCCTGGGGTTAACAGGAGGGGGTGAGATGTGTCTTTAGAAATGGCCTTGAAAAGATTTCCTGACCACCAGGGTTTTAGGTGGAGGAGAGAAGACCTGGGGGGTGATGTATTGTCTCTGGGGATTGAATGACAATGTGACTCTGTACTTTGATGTCCCAGGTATAAAAAGGGGAGATGTGGGATGATGGTTCTCTTTTCTGTTTGAGAGGATGTTGGAGACATGTGAATGTTAATAAACCTGAAATGAGAAATAAATTCAGCCTCATCTTTTCACGCTCTCCACACTGGTGACCTTAAGACGTATAATAATCAGAAGCAATTCCCCCGAACCAGACTCGCCAGAGACCAGCCGGGCAAACGCAGTCTCAGTCAAGCTACCAGAATTCTGGCAGGACAACCCGGACTCATGGTTCCTCTTGGCCGAAGCTCAGTTCGCTCTGGGGGGAATAACAGCAGATGGCACAAAGTTCTACCACGTCATCGCCAAACTCGACAGCCGCACAGCTCGACATGTGCAGAGCCTGGTGCAACGCCCACCCGCCGGTGACAAATACGGCGGGTTGAAGGCTGCGCTCATTCAGCGTTTCACTCCCTCAGCCCAGGAGAGAGCAGAGAGACTCCTGGCCCTGCACGACTTGGGAGAAAGCACGCCTGTCGACCTGATGGAAGACATGCTGAGGCTGAGAGGCTCAGACGACCACGATTTCCTCTTCACTCACATCTTCCTGAGAACTCTACCGTCGGAGACGAGGGCAACCCTGGCGGGCTCTCGGTTTAGGGCCTTTTCCACTAGCACGCTTTAGCGCGACACGGGACGGCTCAGCACGCTTTGTACGCTTTTCCACAAGCCCCAACACAGTTTAACAGCCACGATTCTCAGCCCCGCTCCAGGGCAGGGTACAGCAGTGCTGAGCTGTGCCATGTTGTGACGTTAACAGACTGGTCAGGTCGTAACCGGCGCTGATTTTTTTTTTTTTTTTTGTTTCTTATTTGTACCCGTAGGTAGACTTGGTTTGCAGTCTGGTGACAAGCCACCGGCTGCTGGTCGCTGCGTGCGCGAGCGCCCTAAGCCTACATGTTTTTGGTATGCGGGAGGAAACCGGAGAAATCCCGGAGTAAACCCGCGCAACACGGGGAGAACATGCAAACTCCACACAGTTCACTGTTGGTCGGGGGCTGGGATCGAACCCCCGATCTCATGATCCCCGCGATCCCCCGGCCGAGGGTAAAACTGTGCTGCCACAGTGCTAAACCACTGCGCCACCGTGCAGCCACGATTGGTCAGGTTGTAACCGCCCCTCTCCTCCTCCTCATCTACCAAATCTTCACGACCTTCTCAAAGTTTTTGAAAAAAAACAAAAAAAAAAACGAATCTTCACGACCGCCTTTACTCAGCACGCAACCGCTGTTGGCGGTTTCTTTTCAGTGTATTGCTGTGCTATTTTCATTTATTCTCTATCAAAAATGGCTTCGCGTAATAAGGGTGTTCCATGGACCAATAAGGAGGTGCAGTGTCTGCTCACTGCATCGTCAGACGAACGTATCCAGTGCGAGTTAGACGGAGCCGCCCGGAATGAAAAAATATACCGGGAGGTCTCGACATCGGAGTCCTTTAACGGTGAGTTTTAATTTTTTTTTATTGTGCGTTTTTTTGCAAATATATTCGGTAAGACGCTCAGTTTATTTATGCAATAAAAAAGCTGTTCATTTGTGGATGGATCGCTGCTTTATTGCAGCACACTGTGGACTAAAGCTTTTATTTTAATTATTCATGTGAACAATACGCTGAAATAAGCTTATGTATTCTTGTTAAAAACTATTGTCTTTTCTGTATATATTGCACTTTCGTGCTGTATTTTATCGTGTGCATTTTCCTTGTAGAATCATCCCACGCGTCCGCCGCGACAGCCCGTCCGGATTAATTCAACCGAGCCTTCCTGACCCAGAGCTGGCAGAGACGCCTTCATTCAACCGAGTCTTCGTGACCCAGTTTGGGAAGCTGGTGTAGAGGAACTCAGTGGTCGGCGTGTATAAAATGCCGATTAACCTTCATGTTGTGTTGCAAAGTTTTTTTTTTCTTTTAATATTTTGTATATAATAAAATGGAATTGTTTTGGAAAGTGTGGTTTGTCTGTTATAACACTGAATTATAAAACAGTATAATTACATAGAAATTCCATTGCCTAGTCTGATGAAAATGATGCTGATCATCCTGTCAGGGGTCAACCATTGTAAAGGTAATGTAATTTTTAACTAGACCAAAAAAGAAATCTTTTTGTAAGCTTTCTGTTCTTTTTACTGAAATATCATAAAAAATTAGCACCAAGTCAAAGTAGGTACAAGTATATGTAAATTGAATGTTCTATCGGCATTCCAAATTCAGAGATTTACAATACTTTAGAAGGAGTGTAGCATCATCTAAACGGAAAATAATAATACTGTTGTTCCAAACGTTGACCTGAAGGTGAAAAACATGAATTTTTTTAATTCAGTACATCCAAAATGCCCTAGGATGTAAAAAATAATACAATTTGGTGTTGGCCAGCGTGCCACTGTCTCATTATTTAATACGAATAAAAACAAGTTTCTGCAACATTGCGTGGAGGTCGGGGGCAGTGCCTTTGGCATGGCAAACCGGGGTGGTGGTTCCTCTCTTCAAAAAAGGGGACCGGAGGGTGTGCTCCAACTTTAGAGGGATCACACTCCTCAGCCTCCCTGGGAAGGTCTATGCCAAGGTACTGGAGAGGAGAGTCCGGCCGTTGGTCGAACCTCGGATTCAGGAGGAGCAATGTGGTTTTCGTCCTGGCCGTGGCACATCGGACCAGCTCTTTACCCTCTCGAGAATTCTTGAGGGTTCGTGGGAGTTTGCCCAACCAGTTTACATGTGTTTTGTGGACTTGGAGAAGGCATTTGACCGCGTCCCTCGTGGATTTTTGTGGGGGGTGCTTCGGGAGTATGGGGTATCGGGCTTGTTGTTACGAGCTATTCGGTCTCTGTACGACCGTTGTGAGAGTTTAGTTCGTATTGCCAACACTCGGTCGGAGTCATTCCCAGTGAGAGTTGGACTCCGCCAGGGCTGCCCTTTGTCACCGGTCCTGTTCATAATTTTTATGGACAGGATTTCTAGGCGCAGCCAGGGAATGGAGGGTGTCATACTTGGTGACCACAGGATCTCATCTCTGTTGTTTGCAGATGATGTTGTCCTGTTGGCTTCATCCAGCAATGACCTACAGCTCTTGCTGGGACGGTTTGCCGCTGAGTGTGAAGCGGCTGGGATGAGAATCAGCACCTCCAAGTCCGAGTCCATGGTCCTCAGCCGGAAAAAGGTGGATTGTCCTCTCCGGGTTGGGGACAGGCTCCTGCCCCAAGTGGAGGAGTTTAAGTATCTTGGGGTCTTGTTCACGAGTGAGGGGAAAATGGAGCGAGAGATCGACAGACGGATTGGAGCAGCATCTGCAGTGATGCGGACGTTGTACCGGTCTGTTGTGGTGAAGAGGGAGCTTAGTTCTAAGGCAAAGCTGTCGATTTACCAGTCAATCTACGTTCCTACTCTCACCTATGGTCACGAGCTTTGGGTAATGACCGAAAGAACGAGATCGCGGATACAAGCGGCTGAAATGAGCTTTCTCCGTAGGATTGCTGGACTCACCCTCAGAGATAGGGTGAGGAGCTCAGTCATCCGGGAGAGGCTCAGAGTAGAACCGCTGCTCCTCCACATTGAAAGGAGTCAGTTGAGGTGGTATGGGCATCTGATTAGGATGCCTCCTGGACGTCTCCCACTTGAGGTGTTTCAGGCACGTCCCACTGGGAGGAGACCCCGGGGCAGACCCAGGACTCGGTGGAGAGACTATGTCTCCCAGCTAGTCTGGGAACGCCTTGGTATCCCCTCTGAAGAGCTGGAGCAGGTGGCTGGGGAGAGGGAAGTCTGGGCTTCTCTGCTTGAACTGCTGCCTCCGCGACCCGGACCTCCGGAAAAGCGGTAGAAGATGGATGGATGGATGGATGGATGGATGGAAAAACAAGTTTCAGCTCATTATTTCTAGGTCATTTGGCAGTTAATTCAAACCAAAAGTGACTTGTGTTGTTGCAGCTTAATTATGAGATAAAATTAATTGTGAGATAAAACCACAGAGCGAGCAAGGCAATAATCCTTGGATCCTCCATTTTTTGTCTCGTGTAAATAAGGACTCAGTCGGGTGCATCACGTCACGGGAGTGTGGCCCCGCCTCGCTGAGAATCTGCCGCTGCCCCGCTTCTAAAACCTCCAAACACAAACCATCACAGCACAAGCACAACACCGTGCTAATGGAGACAGAAGCATTCCGAGCCGTACTGAAGTGAATCGAGCCGTACCGAGGTGTGCTGGGCTAATGGAAAACAGGCTTGTGACCCAGCAGGACTTCTGCGCGCTAGCCCAGGAGGCGCAGTGGATTCTCAACGCCAGCAGACGGCACACGGCCACCGCAGTAGCGACAGACCTCGGTGCGACGGCCAGGAATGGCAAGGGGCCAGAGGCGACGGAGGCAGACACACCAACAACGGCGGCGGCGAGGCCCAAACATCGCGGAGGAGACGACCTCTGTTTTTACCATCGCCGCTTCGCAGAGAGGGCACGCAAATGTATACCACTGTGTCAGTTCAAGAGCTCGGGAAAACACCAGGACCGGGAGTCGGTAGCAGCCGCGGCCCTCGGTGAACAGAACAAGCTGCTCTACCTGACGGATGTGCGTTCTGGGAGGCAATTCCTCGTGGACACAGGCTCCCAAGTGAGTTTCATCACGCCAACCTACGCTGACTGGCTGGCAGGCCCCGGGAGTCACGGAGCATCAGCGGCGAACGGCTCGAGCATTAAGACCTTCGGTGAAAGGACTCTACTTCTGTCCCTGCACGGCCGCACATATGAGTGGACTTTTATTATAGCTGCGGTGAGCTTCAACATGTTAGGTGCTGATTTTCTGTGCTCACATGGGTTGTTGGTTGATCTTCCCAATAGACGCTTGGCTAATGCACTTTCTTTTTGCTCTATCCCCTGTGCAGCTCGAGTGACCCCGCCCACAGCACAAGCCAACGTCGCCCCAGCAGGCGGTAAGTTCCACACTCTCCTCACTCAGTTTCCAGCACTCACGGTTCCCACGTTTTCAGCAGCCGTTGCGAAACACGGAGTGGAGCACTTTATTACTACCGCCAGTCCCCCCGTTTTTGCAAAAGCTCGGCGCTTGGATGCAGCTAAACTGACCATAGCGCGCGAGGAGTTCGCCAACCTTGAAAGGTTGGGCATCATTCGGCGTTCGAACAGCCCATGAGCTTCCCCGCTCCACATGGTCCCAAAAGCTGACGGCTCGTGGCGACCTTGCGGTGATTTCCGCAGGTTGAACAACGCTAAGGCGCACGACCGCTACCCAATCCCCCATATTCAGGATTTTTCGGTTCATCTGGCGGGGGCGCGCATTTTTTCTAAAATAGACTTGGTCCGCGGTTACCATCAAGTTCCAGTACGCGCTGAGGACATTCCCAAAACAGCAGTAATAACTCCGTTTGGCCTTTTTGAGTTTTTGCGCATGCCGTTTGGGCTTAAAGGCGCCGCACAGACGTTCCAGCGCATGATGGACGCGGTGTTACGCGATCTCCCTTTTGTGTTCGTCTACCTGGACGACATTTTGGTAGCCAGCGCGTCCGAAGATGAACACGAAAAGCACCTCACGGCAGTTTTCCGGAGGTTGGGAGAGCACGGCTTAATAATCAACCCAGCGAAGTGTCAGTTCGGGGTAGCGCAGGTTGATTTTTTGGGGCACCACGTCTCCCCAGAGGGAGCAGTTCCGCTGCCGGACAAAGTGCACGCAGTGGCAAATTTTCCCCAGCCACAAACGGTCAAAGCACTACAGGAGTTTTTGGGAATGGTGAATTTTTATAACCGTTTCCTCCCCCGCGCAGTGCAGCTCATGCAACCATTGTATGCGGCGCTTAAAATCAAAAACCCTCAAATGCAATCGAATGGTCCCCAGAGCGGGAGCGCGCATTCTCGGAGGTAAAAAAAAAGCCCTGGCAGACGCTGCGTTGTTGGCTCATCCAGACCCAACGGCCCGCATAGCGCTCACTACTGATGCGTCAGACGTGGCCATAGGGGCGGTAGTAGAGCGGCATGTTGCCAGGGCTTGGCAGCCGCTTGCCTTTTTCAGCAGGACCTTGCGCGATGCCGAGCGAAAATACAGCGCGTTCAACAGGGAGTTGTTAGCGCTCCACTTAGCTATTCGCCACTTCCAGTTCTGGCTGGAAGGTAGTCGTTTCACCACGTTCGTCGACCACAAGCCGCTCACTTTCGCGATGTCCAAGGTTTCGGAGCCGTGGTCGGGCCGGCAGCAGAGGCAGCTGGCTGCAATTTCAGAGTTTACTACTGATATTCAACACGTAGCGGGTAAACTTAATGTAGTGGCAGACTGCCTCTCGCGCGCTGTAACCGCTCCAGTCCGCGCAGGGGTAGATTATACTGCCATGGCCGCGGAGCAAAATAGTGGCGCGGAAGCATACGCGGCCCCAGTCCACGTGGGGATAGATTATGCACCCATGGCCGCGGATCAGGGTAGCGATGAGGACGTGTGCGTGCTCCAGTCTGGACCAACAGGGTTAAGGCTGGAGAGCAGGAGGCTGCAAGATGGTATGCCCACCCTAATCTGCGATGTCTCTACCGGACAACCGCGTCCGGTGGTGCCGGCCGCGTGGCGCCGCCGTGTTTTTGACTCGATTTACTCTCTGGTGCACCCGGGGGTGCGCGCGTCGGTAAAAATGGTAGGAGAGAAGTTTGTGTGGCCGAGCCTGCGCAAGCACGTTAAAGAGTGGACAAGAGCCTGCATGGCTTGCCAGCGAGCCAAAATACACAAACACACTAAAGCCCCCTTAGAGCCGTTTCACATCCCGGCCAAGAGGTTCGATCATGTGCATGTCGACCTCGTAGGCGCCCTACCGCCGTCACAGGGGTGCACGCATCTTTTGACAATGGTGGACCGCACCACGCGTTGGCCTGAAGTGGTCCCTCTGGCATCAACCACAGCCGAGGAGGTGGCGCATGCGTTTTTAACGGCTTGGGTAGCACGTTTTGGGGCCCCGTCGGATATTACGTCCGACAGGGGGCCTCAATTTGTTTCTGAGCTTTGGTCAGCGATGGCCCGCAGCCTGGGGGTAACAATCCACCGCACGACCGCGTACCACCCCCAGGCTAATGGTTTATGCGAACGTTTCCATAGGTCATTGAAAGCAGCCCTCAGAGCGTCGCTTACGGATGCAAATTGGGTAAACAGACTACCATGGGTTTTATTGGGGTTGCGTTCTGCACCTAAAGAGAACTTAAAAGCCTCCCCAGCTGAGTTGGTGTGAGTGCCCCCCTGCTCAGCGGTCACTGAGCAACATGGGAGCGAGCATGCTTCCTGGCCCCGTTCATCACACTTTTCTGCGTGTTTTTGTACCTAAATCTTTAAAAAACGCCGAGTTTGTTTTTGTCAGGCACAAGGCTCAACGTCCAACCCTGCGACCACCTTATGATGGCTCATATAGAGTGCTGGAAACAGGTGATAAGCATTTTTTGCTAGATTTAGGGGGCAGGAGGGAAACAATTTGCATAGACAGACTTAAACCTGCTTTTGTAATGGCTGATGAAGCTGTGCAAGTGGTAAGGGCTCCACGACGCGGCAGACCTCGCAGGGAGCATGCCCCAGAGCCCCCACAGGGATTGACTAACAGTTCTCATCCTCAGATAGCAGATTCACAGCAGGATGGCGCCGCGGGACCGGTGAAGCCCGTTTACAGCAAGTTCGGAAGACGGTTGAAGCCCAAGCAGCATATGGACTGATGTTTGTGATTTTATCATGTTGAGCAGACTATGTTGTATTGTTTCATCTTCGACGTTTGGGGGGGGGGGGGGGGGGTCATGTGGCACACATATTTGAGATGCTTAGGCTGCATATGTATATTACTGTTACCTCACGTCTTAGAAGGAACAATAAGTCTGGGCCTCCTGGGGTTAACAGGAGGGGGTGAGATGTGTCTTTAGAAATGGCCTTGAAAAGATTTCCTGACCACCAGGGTTTTAGGTGGAGGAGAGAAGACCTGGGGGGTGATGTATTGTCTCTGGGGATTGAATGACAATGTGACTCTGTACTTTGATGTCCCAGGTATAAAAAGGGGAGATGTGGGATGATGGTTCTCTTTTCTGTTTGAGAGGATGTTGGAGACACGTGAATGTTAACAAACCTGAAATGATCATGAATCATCTTTTCACGCTCTCCACAGCCTAAAAGTTGGACCAGCTGCTTCATCAGTATTTCTGCTGACTTGTATCTCATACACACTGATCCTGGGTCAAACTGAAGACCACATGAATCACATATTCAAAAATGGAAAACTCAAAAGTGTACCAGACATAGACGGATAAAAAAACTAATATGGAACAATAACATGGTATTTTTCTTTCAGGAATTTAAGTGTCTTTTTCCTTTGTTCATCAGTTCACAATGCACTTTTGTTTACCATTTTAATGGATTATTCACATGTTCAAAATAAAGTATTCAATGTATTAATGAGCTACTAAAACACACAAACGCGGGAAATGGCATCTACTCCATTTAATTTTTATGGTGGGGCAAGTTAGGTTAATTGGCATCAAAACTGGGGATTCTAAATTGTCGTTCGGTATGACTGTGAGAGTGAATGGTTGTCTGTCTCTCTGTGTTGGCCCTGCGATGGACTGGTGATCTGTCCAGGGTGTACCCTGCCTTTCGCTCAGAGATGCTGGGATAGGCTCCAGCACCCCCGCGACCCGAAAAGGATTAAGCGGAAGAAGATGGATGGTGGGGAGGACACTCCAGACCCTGACAACAACCCCCCCTCCCCCAATCAAAAATGCTCATGATGCCCATGCATCCAGCACATTAAACATTAGAGGTCTGAGGGTCCAAAGAAGAGTGAATAAGAAACTGATCTGATAGACTTTTACAGAATTTATATTTACATTAAAGCCTCAGAAATTGAAAGAACAATTCATTCACACAAAAGAGACTTAATTCTGAAAATAAAGATCTACCTACACACATTACTGGACTACAGTACCTCAACTGCGAGTTCTCATGTGAGAAACCAAAACACTGAATGAAGCGTTTCTCACATATTTTAGAAGACTACAGCTTCTCCCTTGTGTGAATTATTACAGTGGGGGCAAAAAAGTATTTAGTCAGCCACCAATTGTGCAAGTTCTCCCACTTAAAAGATAAGAGAGGTCTCCAGTTTTCATCATAGGTATACTTCAACTATGAGAGACAAAATGAGAAAAAAAAAATCCAGAAAATCACATTGTCTGATTTTTAAAGAATTTATTTGCAAATTATGGTGGAAAATAAGTATTTGGTCACCTACAAACAAGCAACATTTCTGGCTCTCACAGACCTGTAACTTCTTCTTTAAGAGGCTCCTCTGTCCTCCACTCGTTACCTGTATTAATGGCACCTGTTTGAACTCGTCATCAGTATAAAAGACACCTGTCCACAACCTCAGTCAGACTCCAAACTCCACTATGGCCAAGACCAAAGAGCTGTCAAAGGACACCAGAAACAAAATTGTAGACCTGCACCAGGCTGGGAAGACTGAATCTGTAATAGGTAAGCAGCTTGGTGTGAAGAAATCAACTGTGGGAGGAATTATTAGAAAATGGAAGACATACAAGACCACTGATAATCTCCCTTGATCTGGGGCTCCACGCAAGATCTCACCCCATGGGGTCAAAATGATCACAAGAATGGTGAGCAAAAATCCCAGAACCACACGGGGGGACCTAGTGAATGACCTGCAGAGAGCTGGGACCAAAGTAACAATGGCTACCATCAGTAACACACTACGCCGCCAGGGACTCAAATCCTGCAGTGCCAGACGTGTTCCCCTGCTTAAGCCAGTACATGTCCAGGCCCGTCTGAAGTTTGCTAGAGAGCATTTGGATGATCCAGAAGAGGATTGGGAGAATGTCATATGGTCAAATGAAACCAAAATAAAACTTTTTGGTAAAAACTCAACTTGTCGTGTTTGAAGGAGAAAGAATGCTGAGTTGCATCCAAAGAACACCATACCCACTGTGAAGCATGGGGGTGGAAACATCATGCTTTGGGGCGGTTTTTCTGCAAAGGGACCAGGACGACTGATCTGAGTAAAGGAAAGAATGAATGGGGCCATGAATCGTGAGACTTTGAGTGAAAACCTCCTTCCATCAGCAAGGGCACTGAAGATGAAACGTAGCTGGGTCTTTCAGCATGACAATGATCCCAAACACACCGCCCGGGCAACGAAGGAGTGGCTTCGTAAGAAGCATTTCAAGGTCCTGGAGTGGCCTAGCCAGTCTCCAGATCTCAACCCCACACAAAATCTTTGGAGGGAGTTGAAAGTCCGTGTTGCCCAGCGACAGCCCCAAAACATCACTGCTCTAGAGGAGATCTGCATGGAGGAATGGGCCAAAATACCAGCAACAGTGTGTGAAACCCCTGTGAAGACTTAGAGAAAATGTTTGACCTCTGTCATTGCCAACAAAGGGTATATAACAAAAGTATTGAGATGAACTTTTGTTATTGACCAAATACTTATTTTCCACCATAATTTGCAAATAAATTCTTTAAAAATCCTTCAATGTGATTTTCTGGATTTTTTTTTTTCCATTTTGTCTCTCATAGTTGAGATATACCTTTGATGAAAATTGGAGACCTCTCATTTTTTACAGTGGGAGAACTTGAACAATTGGTGGCTGACTAAATACATTTTTGCCCCACTGTATGTGTCGTTTCAATCCACTACATCGATTAAATCTTAGCCCACACGTTTCACAAGAAAATGGCTTCTCACCTGTGCGAATTCTCATGTGTCGTTTCAGTTCACTACATCGTTTAAATCTTTGCCCACACATTTCAAAAGAAAATGGCTTCTCACTGTTTTATTTATTTGCATCTCATTTCATTACAAGTGCAATGGGCCCCAACCAGGGGTCTATGGGTACACTTTAAATCAAAAAGCTTTGTATCCGAGGGCTCTCTTCAAGATGAAGACTGTTGCTTTGATTGCTGAGATCTCTATTTCACAGATGCTAGGGCAGCCGGGGATTGCCTGTAGATATTTTTTCAGGTTCTTCTTCACCATCCCAGTTGCTCCCACCACCACAGGTTATAATATCTGCTTCCTGCAGTTTCCAGGTGCTCCTTAGGTCATTTTTGAGGTCTTGATATTTTGTTATTTTTTCCTCTTTCTGCTCTGTTGAGGCCGTAGTCGTTTGGTATGGTTACATCTATTAATTGGGCAGTTTTGTCCTTTTTGTCCAAGATAACAATGCCTAGTTTTATTGCTCCTTCTTCAATGTGTCTTCCAGCTGGGACTTCCTTGTCATAAAAGATGGTACTATCTCCGCTCGAGCTGACTGGCTCAGGATCGTGCTCCCATCCTGGTCCTTTTACTTCCATTTTGAATTCTTTGCATATTTTCCAGTGTATATAACGGCAGATCTTGCTGTGGCGAGCAGTGTAGTGTCCATCGGCCACGAGGGCCTGGCAGCCGGAGAGTAGGTGGCTTGCACTCTCCACCGCTGCATGACAGAATCGACATTTGTCACTCTGTGACAGTCCTGCCATTTTTTTAAAGCCACTGATTAGAAGTCCCTGGTCTTGTGCTCCCACCACAAGTCTGTCCTCGTTGTACCCCAGATCGCCGTTCCTGATCCAGCGCAATGTCTCTTCCCTATCAATATAATCCCTACTGAGTTCCTCCTGGAAACGCCCCACTCACTTATGTTGTTTCCATCTTTCTTTCCTCCTGTGTCCTTTTGCTGTATTCTTCCCTCGTCTTTCTAGGTATTTTTGTTGCTGGGTTTTATTGACTGGCTTTTAAGTTATCTAATAAATCTCCTGCAAAGGCCTCGGCTTGTTTAGTTATGGATGTGTAATGACTAAGGGTTTCATGGTGTTGGGTGACTATTTCCACCGTCTCGTCGTTGGTGCTTTTTAGGTATTTTTTTTTTTGTTGTTGTTGTTGTTACTTATTTGTACCCGTAGGTAGATTTGGTTTGCAGTCTGGTGACAAGCCACCGGCTGCTGGTCGCTGCGTGCGCGAGTGCCCTAAACCTACATGTTTTTGGTATGCGGGAGGAAGCCGGAGAAATCCCGGAGTAAACCCACGCAACACGGGGAGAACATGCAAACTCCACACAGCTCACTGTTGGTCGGGGGCTGGGATCGAACCCCCGATCTCATGATCCCCGCGATCCCCCGGCCGAGGGTAAAACTGTGCTGCCACAGTGCTAAACCACTGCGCCATGCACGGTAAGGTGCAGCATGAAGGTATTGCCCAATGCTTTTTATTGTCACCCTGTAGGCTTGGTTTATTTCAATTAGGCCCAGCCCTTCCTCTTTACAGGGCATATATATCCTATCTAAGCATTGATTTCTATACGTTGCCTTATGAAGGGTCAGGGTCTTCCTGGTCCGAACATCCAGCTTGTCCAGTTCCCCCTGTGGCCAGTCTATCATCCAACATCCATATGTGACAAATGGTACTGCCAACTGGTTTACTGCAGTGATTCTATTTTTAGGTGTTAAGTTTGATTTACAGATTTTTTTTTTAGGCGATGTCGGTATTCTTTTTTGGCTATTTCCCTCATTTTCCTGTGTTCAATAGTTGTGTTTTCTTCTATGCCCAGGTATTTATATGCTGATTCCTCTGCCAGGTCTTTGATGTGCTTATTGTCATCTATTTGGATGTTCTCTGATGCTGTTTTCTTTCCTTTGTTTATTGTACATTTTGCGCATTTGTCAAGTCCAAATTCCACACCGACGTCTTTTGAGAACATGTGAACAGTATTGACAACTTGATTCAGTTTCTGTTCAGATTCTGCATAGAGCTTGAGGTCGTCCATGTAGAGCAGATGAGTCACTCTCTAGTTCCCTTTTCTTGATCTACCTTTGCTTAAATCATACCCAATGTCAAGGTCTGATAAGATTTTGTTTAAGGGGTCAATACACAGACAGAAGAGCAATGGCAAGAGGCTGTCCCCCTGGAATATTCCTCACTGGATCCTGATGTCGGATTGTTTTTTGCCCTTCGTTATGGTTAAGCGCAACTGTGGTTCTTCTCACCTGTGTGAATTCTCATGTGAGTTTTCAAACTACCACAATGATTAAATCTATGCCCACAAGTTTCACAAGAAAATGGCTTCTCACCTGTGTGAATTCTCATGTGAGTTTTCAAACTACTATATACAGTAAAACTCTGCCCACATAATTTGCAAGAAAATGGCTTCTCACCTGTGTGAATTCTCATGTGAGTTTTCAAAGTACCACGTTCATTAAATCTCTGCCCACAAGTTTCACAAGAAAATGGCTTCTCACCTGTGTGAATTCTCATGTGAGTTTTCAAACTACAACAATGATTAAATCTATGCCCACAAGTTTCACAAGAAAATGGCTTCTCACCTGTGTGAATTCGCATGTGAGTTTTCAAATTATTAAGTTGATTAAAACTCTGCCCACATGTTTCACAAGAAAATGGCTTCTCACCTGTGTGAATTCTCATGTGAGTTTTCAAATTATCAAGTCGATTAAAACTCTGCCCACAAGTTTCACAAGAAAATGGCTTCTCACCTGTGTGAATTCTCATATGAGTTTTAAAACTACGATGTTGATAAAAACTCTGCCCACATGTTTCACAAGAAAATGGCTTCTCACCTGTGTGAATTCTCATGTGAGTTTTCAAACTATCAAGTCGATTAAAACTCTGCCCACATGTTTCACAAGAAAATGGCTTCTCACCTGTGTGAACTGTCATGTGTCTTTCCAAATTACTACGTTCATTAAATCTCTGCCCACAAGTTTCACAAAAAAATGGCTTCTCACCTGTGTGAATTCTCTCATGAACTGATAAATCTCTCTTCTGACTGAATGTTTTCCCACACATGTTGCAAACAAGTGACTTAATTGTGTGATGTTTCTTCTTCTGGGACTCATTTTTACAGTCTTTGTCATTATCAGAACATTTTACAGACTTTTCACCTCTGTCAGTATCACACCGATTCTCTGACATGGAGTTGTCTACACTGTTAGGGTCACTTCTGTTTCTGTGAAGTCTCTTCTTTCGCTTTGGCTCTTCATGTTGACTTGATCCTGGCTTTACATTCTTACCTGCTTCCTGGTCTTGGCTCTCCGTGTCAGGAAAGTTGTGAGAGAGGAGCTGCTCACTGTTTGGTTCAGTTTCATTCTTGTCATTGTAATCATCAGTAGGAGTCACCATGAAGGTATCAGTCTCTTGTTTCAGTCCAAAGTCTTCTTCCTCCTGACTGCTACAGAGTTTTTCTTCTTCCTCTTTAACCTGTGGAGCATCTTGTTCTTCCTGGTCCAGACTGGAGTTCCTCTCCTGGTTACAGAGGTGCTGGACAGTGAGAACCTCCTCCTCCTTATAGTCATGTAGCTGTAGAGCATCTGGAGGGACAAAGAGAAACAGAAAATGCTAGTAATAGAAAAGCACGAAAGAACAAAAACACTGACTGGACAAAAAGTCACCACCTGGTAACCAATAGTTCTTATCCTTGCATGTGATAATTACAGCAGTGATGAGTCTGTTTCAAAATAAACTAGTTATTTAGAGGGGACAAAAATATTTTTCCACATGCTAACATGGTTCCCTGAGGTCTAAAAGGGGACACAGGATGAAAACTTTAATGTTGCAGTGTTTCTACAAATGAATTTGTCTATCTGGAGTCACTATCAACAAAAATGTTGCTTTGTTAGTGTCCACCATGATCTCCCCAAGTCTTGTTCAGTGAACATTTCTGATTTGTCACCAGTTGTGACGTGATAGTGAACCCATGTCCAGAACATCAACAGTAGTAAAAAATGTACTACTTAGTAGTAATTCTGTTTTATACGTCTCTTCTAGTCGGTCGTACACACAGCACTGTCTAACTGTCTAACTTCTAGTTCTGAACATGTCACTATGGTGTTTTTATATACACATAACCACATACTGCATTGTTTCCTGTTGGAGTTGCTAGCAGGGGCTAATGGCTAACTGGCTAGAGCAGACAATTCCTCCACCTGGTACACTGAACCAAAAGAACAACTCATTTGAAGTGCAAACTATAACTGTATAGTCAAAGAGATTAAATTATTTTTCCACTGAGTTAGATCAGTCAAAGTCAAACACAAACTAGACCAGTACAAGTAGGTCAGATTCATGTAGTTACTGGAAATATTACTTTAATATTATTATTTTATTTTAGGACAGTTCCTCAAAGACTCAACCTGAAAATTTTCTAACTTTTTACCTGTTTCATTCTCACAGAGAGTCTCTGAGCTCAGAGAGTCGTCATCACTGTTCCTGTCACTTCCTGTTTTCAGTCGTCTCTTCTTTGGTTTGGGTTCTTTTTCTTCTTTACTGGATCCTGAGTCTACATGCCGGCTTCCTTTCTCATCTTGGATCTCAGTTCCAGCAGAGTTGTGAGAGAGGAGCTGCTCACTGTTTGGTTCTGCTTCACTCTGCTGCTTTTCTTCAGAAATAAGAGTTCCCATGAAGGGATCGGCCTCCAGCTTCACTACCAGCTGTTCTCCCTCCTGACTGATGCACAGTTCCTCCTGTTCCTCTTTAACCTGTGGAGCTTCTGGTTCCTCCTGGCTCAGAACAGAGTTCCTCTCCTGGTTCCAGAGCTGCTGTTCAGTCAGAACTTCCTCCTCTTTACATTCAAGTTGCTGTGGGAAATCTGGAGGAACAAAGACAAAGAAGGGGGAGAAAAAAGTTTCATTTTACAAATTAACCTCTTGCACTCTGTGATACCGCGGGCGGTCACGTCTCTGACTAACACTGTGCGTCCTAGGGCGCACTGAAAAAAAAAAAAGCTGCAGACACAGCCGCGAACAGAAAGCCAAAGGAGTGCTTTGATTGGTTTAGATTTGATTGACCTCTCATTCGACTAATAAGAGCCTTGAATTGGGTTTCTGAAACCTTGAAGAACCAATGACTGAAAACCTAGTAAGAAGGACCCGCCTACCAACGGCTGCAAATACAGCAAGCCAATTGAAGCAGAGAATTTCGACAATTGAAAGCGTACGTCCCGTGCGTAAAATCTGTTTTGTGTAAGCCGCTGGGTGACACACACACATTCGCCAGTCTTTTTTTCTTACTACTGTTCTTATTTGTTTTGAAAAATCGTTCACCAAAACCGCAATCATGGAAGCGCAAAAACGCAATAATGGAATCATGGTTTGACCGAGTCGCGTGACCAAGAACAAGCGGACCAGTGTCATGTTCGCTTGACATTGAGGAAGAGAAGTTCGCCAGCGACACTGCTGTTGTGGACAGGTAAGTGTTATAAGCTAAAATTATTCTTTATCCCTGAAAATTGTAATCAAAATGACTTTTGACCGATGGGTAAATTACAACTGTGTGTCATCGTCACATGACGGACCGCGGCACACGGGTCGCCGCGGTCCGGACCGTGAACGCCACCCCTTCCCCCCCGCTACTGTTCTGTAGAGGATTGTAGATATTTTAGTACAACTGTGCGTAGTAGACCGCGGCGAATCGTCACCACGGTCCGTCACGTAGCGATGGGCGATGTCGGTCCTCTGTAGCGGGGGGTGGGGGGTGGGAGTTGTTATCTTCTACATTACAGATATTTTAGTATAATTTTTAGTGCACTGTAGGTTATTTTTTCTTGTAAAAAAAAAAAGCCACACATTTTTTACGTGGCATGCTTCTTTGTGTGTGGGGGCTTGTTTGTTCATTCATTCATGAATGAATGAATAAACACCCCCCCCCCCCACACACACACACACAGCCCTGAGTGTCAACCTTTCATTAGAGCCCAAGATCAAGCTTCTATATTGAATCATTCAAAAGTTACAGACGTTTTTCCAAACTGTGCCATTTGGCACAGTTCAAAAACGCCTGGGAACTACCTGAGGAAAAAGCTGTGTAATATATTCATTTTTTGTGGTATTGTTACAAAATTTTGACCTCAGCTGGATAACACTTGGTTCTACATTTCTGTTGCATTTTCCATCCCGGATCTGACAACTGTGTGTTATTTGCAAGCATTTGTATCCAAAAAAACACCCAGGCGAAATTTATTTTCTTCAAGTTCAGTATGTTTAGATGACTGTTACTCAGTGGCCGGAGCACTTAGAGAGATTATGGCTGTTTTGCCAAAAAATTCAAAGTGTTTTCTTTTAAATGAGACCAACCCCATGAAGGTGCTGCAAAGGGTTGAAGAACAGCTTTTGATTTACTTTGGGTACGTTATTTTTAGGCGTTTTTAGGGAAATTGACCAGAGTGCAAGGGGTTAATAAACAAATGATCAAATCTAGGATTTAAAAACAAAAAATTGAAAAAAAAATTACAAATTTGCACATTTAAGACACAACCATGATTGAAAACAGATCCAGAGTTTTCTAAAGTCTCATTCAGACCATTATAGTCCCACATACCTATTCTGTGGATTTTTATCTGGGAGCAGCAGCGCATATTCAGTAGTCTGCACTGACGATCGATCTCTTCCTCGTACTGGTTGGTGATTAGTTCAACCTCTGTTATTATTTCTTCAGCAGCTTGTTGCTCTCTGACCAACTCTCTCAGACACCGACCTGAAAACATCTTTATGGTTCGTTTACTCCCTCCAGATGTTGTGCTGTGGCTGCTGACAGTCAGAGCTAGCAGGATGAGGCTAGTTCGGTTAGCCTGAAGGCCCAAAAAAAGTCTTAAGACTCAGAATGTGGACTTCTATGTGGTTCTTTATTCTCTAGCACTCAGCACAGACCATCAATGGCAGGTCTCCACAGATCTACATCAGCTATTCATTCATGAGGAGAAGAACAGGAGCTGAACCACTGACACCGACCAGCTAAACGTTCTCACCAACCTGTTCCTGCAACAATCAGAGAAGAGAAACATTCTTCATTATGATCCACCTGGCAGGTATAAAAGACACTTTCATTTATGCTTCATTTTTTCTTTAAAGGTGAACTGAACTCACCTTTTTTTTTTTCCCACAATATCTTTATTGAACCTTTTTTTTTTTTTTTAACAAACATGATACAAACAATCAAACACTAACACTAAAGTACTACAAAAAAAGAAAAAAAAAAGAAAAAAGGATGCACTAAAAACACCAACAACCACCAGCAAAATCAAATCTTCAACAATGCTCCTCTGTTTAGTCTAGACAATCCAATACATAAGTATACATATTATGTTCACCAGTTTGGAATTTACAAGGTCCACACACATCATTCACCTTCTTCTTCAAAAGTTATGTTTAAATTTTTTACATAATCAATAAAAGGTCTCCATATATTCTCAAACACAATTTCCTTTGATTTCAGTATACTGTATATGTTATTCTTTCTAATGGAAGGTTTGTTAACATCTGTCTTAACCACTGAGTCACATCTGGTCTATGAGTCTTTTTCCATAATAGTGCAATACATTTTTTGGCATTAAGCAAACTGAGGTCTATGAATGTTCTTTCACTTTTATTAAAATTATGCTTTTCTGGGTACAGACCCAACAAAAACAATTTAGGATTCAATATGATTTGTTTTGAGATTATTTTTTCAATTGTTACCCTCACCTCTTCCCAAAACATCCTTATTAATCTACATTCCCATACACAATGAAATAGAGTTCCTTTACTTTCCATGCATTTTGTGCATGTATCTGGTATATTTTTGTTATATTTATTTAACTCCTCCGGTGTAACATACATCCGCATTAACCATTTGAAATGTATCAATTTAAGGCGTACATTTATTGATTTGGTTTGAGCTTCTGTACAAGCCAATTCCCATTGTTCCTCTGAAATTTCAGTTTGCAGATCTTCTTTCCAGTAGTTTAATCTTTTCAGTGAATTTTCACTTGAAGATAGTGTCAATGAGTTATAAAACTCTGAAATAATACCCTTTCTTTTACTATCTTTCATCATCATTTTTTCCAAGGATGAATAAATAGGTCGAGTGAGAGCATTATTTTGATTTGATCGAATAAAGTTTCTAAGTTGAAGATATTTAAAAAAATGTGTTCTATTGAGATTAAATTTGATCCTCAGCTCTTCAAAAGACATTATGTTATCTGCACATGGCAAATATAAATCCTGAATCTTTTGTATCCCTTTTAAATTCCATACTTTAAATACAGCGTCCGCTCTCCCTGGTTTAAAATATTGATTACCCCATATTGGACTAAATTGTGACAGTAACTGTGGTTCTTTTAGTTTTTAGCTTCACACCATATTTTGATCATATGCTTTACAAATGGATTTTTAACTTGTTTTTGTAATTTTTTTGCCGAATCTGAGTATATGAATATGGGAAGAGGTAAAGGTAAATTGTATGATTCCATTTCTGTCCAGTGAGGGAGATCATTTGATGAAAAATAATATGTCATAGACCTCAGTTGTGCCGACCAATAATACAACATAAAATTTGGACATTTCAGACCTCCACGATCAAATGGTAAATATAATAAAGACAGACGTAATCTAGCCCTCCTGTTGTTCCATATAAATTCCACTAACTTTTTTTTTATTCTTGAGAATAAATCTAAAGGTGGTGATAAGGGAATGTATTGAAATAAATAAAGTATTTTAGGTAAAATATTACTTTTAAGTATATTGATTCTCCCGATCATCGACATTGGTAGTGACATCCATCTCTGAATTAACTCATTGATATCTGTCATTAAGGCTTCATAGTTGACACTGGCGACTGATTCTAGCTTAGGCACAATTTGGATTCCTAAATATTTGAACTGATTTACAACATTGAATTGATTTACCTCAGGGGCTGGATAATTTCTCTGGGTCTCATTTAGCATTAATATTGAAGATTTAGTTTTATTTATTTTATATCCTGATATTTCCCCAAAATTCTTTATTAAATTCAACAAGGTTGGAATTGATTTTTTTAGATTCGACATAAACAAAATTATGTCATCGGCGTACAGGGAGATTTTATGTTCTGTTGGTCCAACTTTAATTCCATATATTTGTGAATGTAAACGTATCGCTATCGCTAAAGGTTCAATTGCCATAGTAAACAGTAAAGGTGAAAGTGGACAGCCTTGTCGACATCCTCTATTGATTTTTATTGGTTTTGAAATATTGTTATTTGTTAGGATTTCTGCTGTAGCATTATTGTATATTATTTGAACCCATTTTATGAAATTATTTCCAAGTCCAAACCTTTGTAGGACTTCAAAAAGAAAGGGCCATTCAACTCTATCAAAGGCCTTTTCGGCGTCCAGTGATAGGAGAGCTGTATCCGGTGCTTCTTTATTAAAATAAATAATATTAAATAGTCTTCTTACATTATGGAAGCCTTGTCTTCCCTTTATAAAGCCATTCTGATCTCGATTAATAATATTTGGTAAAATTTCTTGTATTCGTCTTGCTAAAATTTTACAGATTATCTTAAGGTCGGCGTTTAATAGGCTTATTGGTCTCATATTTTCACATTTATTAGAGGGCTTACCTGGTTTTGGCAGCAGTATAATTAAGGCATTATTTATGTATGATGGTAAATTATTATTTTGAAATGCTTCTAAAACCATTTCCAAAAAAGGTTTTATTAATTTATTCTTAAATTTCTTATAAAGGTCAACTGGAAGACCATCTGGTCCTGCACTTTTTCCTGATTTCATATTATCAATGGCGAGCCCAACTTCTTCTTGACTAATTTTAGACTCCAATATCTCCCTGTTTTCATTTGGAATACTCGGTATAGATAGTTCGTTCAAAAACCCATTTAGTTTTGTTAAATCAAATTCATTTTTAGTATCATATAATTTTTCATAGTAATCTCTAAAGGCTCTGTTAATTTCTAAAGGATCTATAACTACCTGTCCGTTACTTATAATACTAGTAATTGGTGTTTTAATTTCTAATTGTTTAATCTGCCATGCTAATAATTTTCCTGATTTTTCACCTTGTTCATAAAAAGATTGTTTCAATCTTAGAACACTCGAGGCAGCTCTATTCGCTGATTTTTTGTCGTATTCAGCTCTCAAAATCAGTAATTCATTCTCCAACCTTGGATCACTTCCTGCATACACTTTTTCCTGAAGACTTTTCATTTTATGTTCCAATTTAGCTCTCTCCTCTCGAGTCTTCTTAGATTTTGATCCTGTATAACTAATAATATGTCCCCTAATAAAAGCTTTGAAAGCTTCCCACTTTACACATGCTGATGTTTGTGTAGTATTGATGTCAAAGTACTCGTCTATCTGTTTTTCTATATACTTGACAAATTCCTCATCCTGAAGCCATTTATGCTGAAATTGCCATCTACCTGATTCCTTTGTCAATTTTTTATCTACATATATTAGACAACAGGGTGCATGATCAGAGATCACGATGTTATCATAAAAGCAGTTTTGAATCTTGGATCTTAATTCTGTGGAAATCAAAAAATAATCAATACGTGAGAATGTCTTGTAGGTACTGGAATAACAAGAATAGGCTTTAACTTGTGGTTTCATTTCTCTCCATATATCTAACAATCTCAATTCTTTCATAAAATGATTAATAGTCATCCTACATCCATTGTGCGTACAATCCAGTCCTGTTGATCTATCTATACCTGGATTCAATGTACAATTAAAATCCCCTGCTATTATATGTTGCCCTGTAAGTGATGATAAAATAAGAAATAAATTAGCAAAGAACTTTTGATCATCTATATTGGGACCATATAAGTTCACAAGATTTATATTTTCTAATAGCAAAGAACCTTGAATGATTACATATCTTCCAAGTTTGTCTCCAATTACATTTTTCACTTGAAAAGGGACTGATTTATGTATGAGAATCATAACTCCCCTGACCCGGGATGAAAATGATGAGGTGAATACACTTCCTTGCCATCTACTCCTAATTCTTTTTATATCCTCCTCTATTAGATGAGTTTCTTGTAAAAACACAATTTTTGAACCCATGTCTTTTATTTTATTCATAACTTGTTTAAGTTTTTTTAAATTTTGTAGACCTCTGCAATTCCATGAAGTTAAATTAAGATTAACACTTTGGTTTATGATCAATAGAGAGTTTGGGATTACCTTGCAGTGTAAACATGCTCATACAGAGAAGCAAAAACATGAGTGGTTGAACATTCATCCTACAAACTACACACAAACAAATTCCCCCTTCCCACACTTGTGGCGAACCCCCCAAAATCAAAAGAAAAATTCCGTCTCCCGATATAGCCATCGACCGTTCCACACCCACGGGGAACAGCCTAAGCCACTCCTTCTTCATCCTCCCAATCACCCTAACTCTACTGCTTTTAATGACGTAACATTAACTCTCCTCTGTAGTTTTCCAACTTAACTCCAAAATTTTTAACAACTTTGTACATCATAGTTTTTTTTTGTTTGTATTATATATTAAAAAAAAACAAAAACAAAACAATCTATATTTTGTAAACTTGCTGTTTACTTCAAGTCAGTCAGATGCCTGTGCAAATGCTTAATTATTCTACCTTATATTTTGTTCATGCTTAGCTCCCACCAGTCTCTTCTTCTTCTTTGATCTTCTTGATGAACTCCTGCGCCTCCTCTGGGGTCTTGAAGATGTGGGTTCTGCCCTCATACGTGGTCAGCAGTCTCGCAGGATAGATTACACCATGACGAATCCCAAGGTTGCGCAGCTCCTTACGTATGGGATCAAACTGCTTCCTCAATTGTTGGATTCCTGTGGCCAAATCTGGGTAGAACCGCACCTGCTGATCCTGGTGTTTAATCTCTCCTTTAGCTTGTGCAGCGTTGAAGATCTTCATCCTGTCTCTGTTGCTAAGAAACTTCATAATTAAGGTCCTCGGCGGTCCCTTATCTCTCCGTGGGCCAATACGATGTGCTTTTTCCAGAACCACTGCTGATTGCAACTCCTCGCTGCCCAGCACCTCCGGAATCCACTTTTCCAGAAAGGAATATACGTCCCGACCTTCTGATTCCTCTGGAAGACCCACCAGCCTCAAGTTATTCTGTCTCGACCGAGATTCCAAATCCAAAATATTATCTTCTAGACATTTATTTTTTTTTTCCAAAGTGCGCACCTTTAATTGAAGACGGGTGACGTCATCTTCAGCACTAGCGAGACGGAGCTCCATCTGCGCCGTTCGTTCTACACAGTCACCCAATTCCTTTCTTATTCCTTCCAACGCTGTCATAATCCCATCAAATCTAGAGGAAAAGTCCGCTCTCATTGAACTCATGGCAGCCATCAGCGCATCTGCGCCATTCCCCGCAGATATCGCACCGTTGCCAGCCTCCTCCGCCATATATGGAGTTTTGTTTGCTGCGTCACAGACCTGAAAGTCCGTTAATTTGGACTGTTTCGGCGGCTCGCTTTTTCCTTTACCTAGTTTTCCAGCCTTAGGCTTCGCCGACATATCCACGCCCAAACGCTGGGATATGTTCTGTCCCAAATGAGAGAGTTATTTGCCGATTTTTTTCTCCAGGAGCAGAGCAGAGTGAAACACGTCCGTCTTACGTGGCAGCCATAACCGGAAGTCTGAACTCACCTTTTTGCCAAAAAAGTAGAATAGCAGATTAATTCCTTATTACCTATTGTATTTTTCAACACAAAAAAGAAATTTTTAGGCCATGCGATGGCCAAGCTATAAGCCGATAAACTTTTGCATCTGGCTGGCAGTGCCAAACAAACCGGAAGTAGTGCAGACGACGCTGCGTGACGTCACGAGTGTGATCCTTATCAAAACAACAATGGCAGATGATAGCAGTTCCGGCAGTCAAGAACACCAGAGTTTTCAGAGTGAAGAGGCATTCAGGATCGGTGACAAGACAGAGGAGGATGCAGGAGTGTCAAGTGAACAGGAAGAGAGCGAGGGAGGCATTGAACCGTACAGATTAGAGCCAGAATTTTCGGGGGATTCCAGCACCGACTCAGACCGCAGCAGTGATGGGGAGGAGAGTCGCTTATTGAATACAGAATGGTGAGTCTTTACTTTGGCATGTTTGGGGTGTCAGGATAAGGAAAATTAACAATAAAAAAGAAAGGGAAAAAAAACCATCAGCATTTTTCCAACTTATTACAGTTATCCCTCACTTATCGCGTTTAATGCGGTCTTCCTTCGCTGTGTATAGGCGATCGGCAGGGAGCGAAGCTGGTAAAACGTCTCCGCCAATCAGCTTGCGAGATAAAATGTCTCGGCCAATCAGCTTGCGAGGTAAAATGTCTCGGCCAATCAGCTTGCGAGATTCCCGAGCGGGCTGGGGAGCCGGGGAGAGCGGGCTTTCCATGTTGATACCTGATGTTCTAATGTAGTCTCCCTGCCTTCTCATTAGAACACCAGGTATCAACACGGAGAGCCCGCACAACTGAAAATCTACCTCTCTGACCACCGCTCAACTCCTCTCCGCCCACCTCTTCACCGCTCGGGAATCTCGCAAGCTGATTGGCCGAGACGTTTCACCTCGCAAGCTGATTGGCCGAGACGTTTTACCCAGCTTCTCTCCCTGCAGAGCGCCTTCTTTATCGCTCGTGTTGCTTAGTGGCACTTTTCGCTGTTCTCTTGTGCCTTTTTGTGCAAAATAGTGCTTGTGACACCCTTGGGGGGGGGGGGGGGGGGTGACGCTACTTCGCGGTTTTTCACTTTTCGCGGTCGGTTCTGGTCCCCATTAAACGCGATAAGTGATGGATCACTGTATATCTAGAAACGCATCGCTTCCCGGTCGCTTTTCCTCCCCCTTTCTTTTCTTTCGTCGCCATGACAGCTTTCCTTGGCCACTGAACAGATCTTCCCAGGTGTTGGAAGTGTTTTGTAGTCGACTATCACGACAAAATGCACCAAAAACAACCAGTGTGGACGTGCTCGCAATGGTAAACATGAGGACTGGGTCACACTCGTGACGTCACGCGGAACTCCGGCTGCGCTTCGGCGGATTTGTCTGATTTTTCAGGGCGGGAAATTCTAAATCGCGATTTTCTCCAAGATTCCGGGATTTGTGGAGGGGGTGCCAATGATAAATTATCTTTATAATTGTATGTACTATCACCCAGTGCCGTTCAGTTCAGTTCACCTTTAACTGCTACAGTTTCTATATTAATGCACCTTAAAAAAATTAGAATACTGTAAGTATAATTCAATTTTAAAAAGTTAAAACTTTAAAATTTTCTATATTCATACGAGTGGAAAATAAACCACATGCTCAAAATGATGAGGTTCTTGAAGTCAGCGTCTCTTTATTCAAGCGGTCCACAGAATCTCATGACACAAAGTCATGGAGAGGAGCTCCCTGAACAGAGAGGCACACCAGCATTTAACCCTCATAATGTCTCCTCATTGTCTAACACCTTTTGTCCTCTAGGGCTGCAACTAAAGATTATTTTGGTAGTCGACTACTCTAACGACTATTTTTTCGATTAGTCAACTAATCGTGATTATTTCCCTCATGTCCGCCAGCTCAGCTTCCTGCTGGCTTAGCTGCTGTTCAGGGCTCTAGGTCATGTTTTACCTAGTGATGGGAAGGCAGGCACCGGTGCTCCAATCTTATACAAGAAATATCTGGCGAGGCGTGCATCGTGACGTATGTGTTGACGTCGGACCACGTGACTGGGTCAGGATGCCATTCATGATTTTGCACGCACCCAATGGAAATCCCCGTCCCTCACGTTTTGTTTCGTCATGTTTGACTGTGTAAGGGATTTAACACAGCCAATTTTTAGATGGAGACAGCACCAAAAACACGGACTTCTCCCGTATGGGAACAGTTTGAACTCGTTTCTCCCATTGACGTATTTTTGACAAATAGTGGCTATTTACTGTAACTGAGGCGATGGCTTAGTGGTAATACATCTGTTTTGCAAGTGGGAGACCTGGGTTCGAATCCCAGCTGTGTTGCTCTTTTAATTTCTTTTTAGTTGCAAGGTGAAGTGTCTCTTGTGTTTCAGAGAGCTTGGATCGTTATTACGCATCATTATGCTGAGACACTATTGCTATTGTGCCCTGCATGACAATAAGGTAGTCACCTCAGTTTTATTATTTTTCTACCTTACGATCATTGATATTTCTTAAAAGAAAGCACTTCCATTCCATCTTCTTCCACTTAATCCTTTTCGGGTCGCGGGGGGCTGGAGCCTATCCCAGAATCTATGGGTGAGAGGCAGGGTACACCCTGGACTGATCACCAGTCCATCGCAGGGCCAACACAGAGAGACAGACAGCCATTCACTCTCACAGTCATACCTAAGGACAATTTAGAATCCCCAGTTGATGCCAATTAACCTAACTTGCATGTTTTTGCCATGTGGGAGGAAACCGGAGAAATCCATGCAGACACGGGGAGAACATGCAAACTCCACACAGATCACTGTTGGTCGGGGGCTGGGATCGAACCCAGGATCCCCCGGCCAAGGGTGGGTTGCTGTGCTGCCGCAGTGCATTCCGCCACCAGAGCACTCCGCCACCGCGCTGCCCGGACAGCACATTAAAAGACAGCATATTTATTGAAATTGAAAAAAATACACATTAAACCAACAATACCCTTGTCACAATCAGCATGTTGTATACATTTTGTCCACTAGATGGCCTGGTAGAGAAAATGAAGTCCCACATGAGGCCTTGTCTATGTGAACCATTTGCTACGGTCACACTGCTGGTCTTGATGCTCAATTCCGATTTTTTGCTGAGATCCAACTTTTTTGTGTGGGCGTTCACATAATTGAAATGCGACCCCCATCAGACTGGAGTATGAACGGTCTACAGCTATGAAGTGACCCGCTTGCGCAAGAGAAAATGTAACGTCAGACACAGCATTGTGTTTGCGGAAGTAAATATGAGCACCGAAAGATTGAGGGGAACAGAACTTCTTCATCTTTGCGGCGCAGCAAAATAAATGTTAAAAACATTCAGAAATGTTTATGCACAAAATAAATGACCAGCTTTATTCCTCTACACGCCAGATGACCACTTTTTTTTTTTTTAAATGTGCTGTTACTGTGCACCTGTAATGTCTGACGGCTTCAGCCCCAAAATCCCACCCCCCGCCTGCAATTTTGAAGTTGTTGTGTCGTGGAAGCCGAGAAAATTATGATCCAGTGATAAAGGGAAGAAGATTGATTAAAAAAAGAGAGCACAAATCAGCTGTCTGTCATGCCTGTGGCATCTTCCACAGCAGAATTGTAGCATCTGTCTCAACTTCAATGAGGAAAAAGTCGGATGAAATGTAACATGACCATTCAGACTGAGGTCGCTTTGGAAAATATCAGATACATATCGGAATTAGGACCACATATGAAAGTGGCCTGGGTCTGGTATGAAAAAAATCTGATCTGTGCCATTCAGACTGTCATTAAAAAAAACAGATATGGGTCACATTTGTCCAAAAAAATTGGAATTGAGCATTAAAAGCTGCAGTGTGACCGTAGCCATTTTGATGAAAGGCCTCAAGTCCTCCAGAAAGCCTCATTTGGCCATCACTAGTTTTACCTCACCTGTTTAGGCCTGCACACCTGTGAAAATCACTTTGTTGTCAGTCTCTGCCTTAATATAATGTAGCCTATTCTAACAAGTTCCCATAGCTAAATAAAATAGTGACCCATCCAACATGAGTTGGAAACTTGAACTTGACAGCTTAACCCCTTGCACTCTGGTCAATTTCCCTAAAAACGCCAAAAAATAACATGCCCAAAGAAAATCGAAAGCTGTTCTTCAACCCTTTGCAGCATCTTCATGGGGTTGGTCTCATTTAAAGAAAACACTTTGAATTTTTTGGCAAAACAGTCATAATCTCTCTAAGTGCTCCGGCCACTGAGTTACAGTCATCTAAACATAGTGAACTTGAAGAAAATAAATTTGGCTTGGGTGTTTTTTTGGATACAAATGCTTGCAAATAACACAGCTTCAGATCCGGGCTGGAAAATGCAACAGAAATGTAGAACCAAGTGTTATCCAGCTGAGGTCCAAATTTTGTAAAAATACCACAAAAAATGAATATATTACACAGCTTTTTCCTCAGGTAAGTTCCCAGGCGTTTTTGAATTGTGCCAAATGGCACAGTTTGGAAAAACGTTTTGAATGATTCGATATAGAAGCTTCATCTTGGGCTCTAATGAAAGGTCACACTCAGGGCTGTGTGTGTGTGTATGGGGGGGGGGTTGTTCCCCCCCTCGCTACAGAGGACGGACATTGGCCATCGCTACATGACGGAATAGTCATGTGGCGCCCGCGGCGTAGTCACCGCCCCCCCCCCCGTCGCTACAGAAGCGTAGCGGGGGGGGGGGGGCGTTCACGGTCCGGACGCGGCGAACGAACCGTGTACCGCGGCGCACGGACTTCGGACCTTGTGCGCCGCACAGTTGTAATTTACCGATCGGTCAAAAGTCATTTTTTGATTACAATTTTCAGGGATAAAGAATAATTTAGCTTATAACACTTACCTCTTCACAGCAGCGTCCTGGCGAACTTCTCTTCCTCATTGTCAGATGAACGCGACGCTGGAACCTTGTTACGGACTCGTGGTTCTGCTCTCGCGACCCGGTTCCATTATATTATAATTCCATTATTGCGGTTTTGCGCTTCCATGATTGCGGTTTTGGCGAATGATTTACGACCTTCGTCGTCGGCCTCCGTCAGTCTATGATGACCATGGAAGAGAATCCTAAACGTCTATTCTGGTGGAATAAAAAAAAAAAAAAAAAAGCACCGCCTGTGGCTGAAGAGGCCAATGCACGAATGGCAGTCCCTGTCACACAGGTTGCACTTGTGGGTGGTCTCCGTGCTGCTGGGTCTGTGGCAGGTTCTTCCTGCGGGTCCTATTTTTCATCTGCTGCAGCAGTCAGTCTCTCTTCACCCAGCCTTACACAAAACAGCTCGCGAACTTCTGTGCTTCAATTGGCTCGCTGCATTCACAGCGTTGGTAGGTGGGTCCTTCTTGCTAGGTTTTCAGTCATTGGTTCTTCAAGGTTTCAGAAACCCAATTCAAGGCTCTTATTAGTCAAATGAGAGGTCAATCATATCTGATCTGTTCGCGGCTGTGTCTGTAGTAGGGATGGGCATAATTAACCGATTAACCGACAATTGATCATTAAGAATTTCACCGAGGAAGTTCATTTTCGTCGACAAACCGTTTTTTTTTTTTTTTAAACAATCCGAATGTAGGTTATTAGGCCTAGTGCACGGCCGTCCATTTAACTGTGCCACTGGCAAAATTTGGGCACCAGGGGGCAACATTACACCATCGCCGTACCCTGGCGTGCCTCAGTTGATACATGCGAGAGGTTGCGGGGAAGTGTTGCGTGGGACCATTTTAATTTAAAAAATGACCAGGTGTACTGCAATCACTGCAATGCAGCATACAAAAGAAAAAAGTAAAAAGAAATACAGTGATCCCTCGCTACTTCGCGCTTCACCTTTCGCACCCTCAGTGCATCGCGGATTTTTCAAAAATATTCATCAAAAATTCAAAATTGAGAAAAAATACATTAGAACATCACGTATCAACACGGAGAGCCGGCACAACTCAAAATCCACCTCTCTGATTCGCTGGCCAGCATCTCCCCCCAAAAGATCGCTCCCGACTCTAGATTTTGTTCTCGTGTTGACTCGGCTCGGGAATCTCGCGAGAGATGCACTCTCGCGAGATTCTTTTCATTCTCTTGCTCTCTCTCTCTCTCCCGAGAGAGAGAGAGTGAGAGAATGAACGTACGTATTATTTATATTATTTATACATTATTTTATGTATCAAAAAACTAACGAGATCAGCCTGGAATTCCACAAAGGGGGGTGACGCTACTTCGCGGTTTTTCACTTTTCGCGGTCGGTTCTGGGTAAAACGTCTCGGCCAATCAGCTTGCGGGGTGAAACGTCTCGGCCAATCAGCTTGCGAGATTCCCGAGCCGAGCCAACACGATGACAACACGACATGTTGTGCGGCTCTCCGTGTTGATACCTGTTGTTCTAATGTAGTCTACCTGCCTTGTTACCTACCTAAAAATGTTAATGATTAACCGATTATTAATCATTAATTCTCCCGACGATCGGTGAAGAAAATTTCACCGAATGCCCATCCCTAGTCTGTAGCGGAAGAACGGAAATGGAGGGTTTTTTTTTTTCAGTGCGTGCTTAGACGCAGCGCTCTCGTGCATCCTAGAGTGCACGAGGGCGCTCTCGTGCGCCCTCGTGCACTCTGGGACGCAGAGACGTGCCCGTTCGTGGTACACCGGAGTGCAAGAGGTTAATCAGAAGTGTTTGTAGCAACACAATTAAATAATAGATGTTCAAGTGTAAAAACCCAAATAGCAGCTCTGCTGTTCCATAAAGGCTGTTGTAACTGTGTGTCAAAAACAAACTAGAGTAATATTCAACATCATTAAAGTAAAAAAGAAAATGACAGGCTAGTCCATCCTGTTTGAAACCTTGCTGGGTTTAAAAGTTTCATTAGGCTTCAGATGAAAATTAAAAGAACTTCCAGTCCAAAATAAACAAAAAAAAAAAAAAAAAACACTTTCAAGTGACACTAAAGAAAAAATCAAGTTTTTTCTGTTGCCAACGTGTCTGTAACATGTTTTTTGCGATTTACAAAATAATTCCAGACTCCCAAGAATGTGTTTTTCTGCTGTTACTGTCTGCATAAGCTCCACCCCAAAAGGCAGAATTGGACAGAGGCCGAATCTCAATCTCCTCACTAAGCCCTCAAGCCCTGAGCACTTGGAGACTTAGGCGGCAGCCATTAGTAGTTTCACAGTCTGTGAGGGCTTGAAATGGTCTAAAAGGAATGGGACACTTTGTGACATGTCACCCTATCTTGACAATGACGTATGACAACATGCTGCTTAGTATTGGGGGATTCAGACTTTTTATTTTAAGAATTAAAATTAAAGAATTTTATAATTCTTAAGAATTTTTTTATTTTCATTCATCTTCTTCCGCTTTATCCTTTTTGGGTCACGGGGGGCTTTTATTTTAAAAATTAAAATTATTTTCATTTTAAGAATTTTTATTTTTATCATCAAGGCCAAGGAACAGAAGGAATCAGTTGCCTGATCTAAATATCTTGCAGGAAGTAGCCTGACAATTTTTTTTTTCATAATTTCCTCTAATTTTTTATGAAAATTACATAATATAGTTGATAAAAAAATAAATATACTATATTGCAGACATTATTTATGTATATATCCTTTATACGTTATTTGTTAAATGCAGTATCTTAACTCCTTAGTTCTAGTCATCCACTGGCTTACTAAATAATCATAATCAATAATCAATCAATATACCCACTGAATACTTACTTGAAACCTTGAGCAGATGCATTTCTGTGGCCCGGGAATTTGGAGTCATGTTCAACACAAAGCTCAACAAACTGTGATGTTTGTTCATTGCTTCCTGTTTGTAAATAGAAAAATATTTTATTATGCAACTTTAGACACACTGCAGACCAGTGAGCTACATTATACTTGCATGTAAACATCTTTTAAGTGATGTTTGGAGTTGTTCCTCCCATGATTCTGTGTTTGCGAGTTTTTTTTGTTTGTTTGTTTTTTTGTGGGGTGGAGCAGTGGTGAGGGGGTGGTCAGTCATCAACAGGTGACAAATCAGGAGCTTTTCCTTGAGAAACCCCGGCATGGCGCTCTGAACTGTGGTTAATTCCCTTACCTTAAGTCAGCATGCTATGCTGACTTAAGGTAAACTTATTTGGCAACTACACATTTATCTCTCGCCTCGACCATTTTCAGAAGAAATCTTTTGCTTTTTACTTTTGAAGTTATAGGCAAAACTTCCAACGTCCGGAAGCGTCTTGAACAGACTAGCAGCCCACCCACCAATCACGTGTGAGCCCTGCACTTTGGGAGTGGGACAACCAATCGCGTGCAAGTCCTGCAGGGCGCTCATTCCAATATTCATAGATCCATGCATACTTAAGTAGGTGAAAGATTTAAAATCTCTTTAGATACTTTATTTTGAACAAAAAATGCAAAAAACAAAACAAATGACAAGTGCAATGAAAGTGGCCGTGTACAGTACTCGAAAGGGAGAAGGAAGAAGTTAACACTTATTTACTCCATCTCCTCTTTTCCCTAAATACAACCCATGTGAAATATCTACATATTACCTCAATTAAGACCCCAAGTAGACAAGTAACTATATTTTATACATATCAACATTGACACCAATCCATCCCTACATACATACAGTCCATACATCTAAACACAGATATACACAGTACTGTCCCACCTACCATACCATTGTGTCCCAGAGTGAGTTTAGTGCATTTCACATATTAATACTACACCTTTAACATTTATCCTTTTAACAAATGATGTTTATACCTCTTTTTGAATTGATTTCTGTTTGTACATAGTTTCAGTTCCAGCTCCAGACTGTTCCACAAATCCACCCCACAGACAGAAATGCACAGACTTTTCTTTGTTGTTCATACCTTAGGTTTTGTAAAGTTTAAGTCTCCTCTCAAATTATAATCACTCTCTTTTATTGAATATTTTTTGTATATTAGTTGGGAGTTGATTATTAATTGCTCTGTACATTACTTGTGCTGTCTTATATTTAACTAAATCCATGAACTTTATGACATGTGACTTTAAAAACTGTGAGTTGGTATGGTCTCTATAGCCTACATTATTTATTATCCTTACAGCTTTATTTTGTAATGTGCATATTGGCTGTAGGTTGGTTTTGTAGGTGTTTCCCCAGACCTCTACACAGTAGTTAAGATATGGTAAAAACAGAGAATTGTACAGTAAGAATAATGATTTACAGTCCAAGATGTGTCTTGTCTTCCCCAGTATCTCTATACATTTTGCCAACTTGGCCCAGATGTGACTGATGTGAGGTTTCCAGCAGATTTGATTGTCTAGCGTCACCCCCAGAAACTTATTTTCCTGTACTGTTTCTATTCTGGTGTCATCTATCATTACCATTATTTCATGATTTATTTCATAATTTCCAAACATAATCTTTGGTTTTTTTTTTCAGATTTAGAGATAATTTATTTTTGTTGCGAGGTGACCCAGCACAATGCAGATTGACTCTTATTCACGCTCAGCAAGGGTGGAGGAAACAGAAGGCAATTTGCATACAGAGGACAATGCACAGACAAAGAGCCAACCAATGTCATGCTAATCATGTCTATTGACTGTTATGCTAATGTACCATGCATTCTCTCTTCTTGTATCACTCATAAAAGAGCTTGTGTGACATGCCTCAGAACACAACACAGCACAGCACTGTAGCCCACAGCGCTACAAGTGTGTCTCATTTTGATGGAGGAAATAAAACTCTGCAACCTTCCAGCTCGTCATATCTCGCCTGAACTTATTCCTCCACAGATGAACCAATGGTTAACCTTTTCATTTCTGTTGTGACCACCTCTAAGACCTGCTACAAATTCTCACCAGTGCAAAGAATATTTGTGTCATCCGCAAACAAAATAAATTTCAGAAATTTTGATATTTGTGAAAGTATCAAAATATGAGCCAAGTCTCTCAGAAAATTAAGACACAGCACTCTCTTATCTCCGGCTGGTCTTCAATCCTTACTCTTAGTTCGTCTAGCTTGTTTTCCAGAGACCGTACGTTAGCTAGCAAGAGGCTAGGTAGTGGTGGGCAGCTAGCGCAAGCTTTTAGCCTAGCATGTAGCCCCCCTTTCTTACACTGCTTGCGCCACTTCGGACGCGCTCTCTTGGGATCAGCATGATCACACAGGCTCGGTGCTTCAGGGCCTTCCTGGGGGTTGTGCTGATCGTGGTGTGGATGCACAATGCACTGCAGATCAGGTGGTATGAAGCCAGTAAATACCGTATGACTGGTTGTCTTGGCGATGTCCAGTAGTGTCTGTCGGTCATATGTTAGCAGTGCATGACCTTTATGCACTGTAGAAAGAGCAGCAAACATGCAAAAAAGGAGAAAACATCGGCATTCAAGAACAGAACGAGCAAACATGTCTGCCTCGGGGGGCACCGTGTTGCTGAAGCGAAGAAGAAAGAAGAAAGGTAGGAAGAGAGAAGAAAGTTAGATATACTATGTGTTCAAGAAACCAGATGGACAGAAAGCAAGGCTCGGAGCATTGGAGGTGGATTTAAACTGTTCTACCATGGTGTAGAAAGGAAGAGAAATGGAGTAGGAGCAATGTTGCCTCTAAGCTGCGCACGTGCGCAATTGCGCACTGCTCCCGCATTCTCCGCGCACAGAAAATCTATACAGCGCATAAAATAAAATCCTACCTGAACTGTAAATAAAATAAACACATTGTAGTGAACACTGAACAACAGACAGCGTGTGGGCACTCTCTCACACCCAGAAGCAGCAAGAGGAGGGAGAGAATAATTGCCTGACGGACAAAGTGTTTCCGGGAGGTATCAAGTGAGTGCGAGACACCTCCAGGGGAGAGAAAGAGCTATCCAGACAAAGGATTTTGCCCCTGCAGCACAAGCTGGCGCATGGGGAATGTATTGTGATTTACGTAACAAGTGTTACGATAATTGCACCACACATTCTCTTTGCAATATGAATAATGTCAGAGCCTCGGTCGTTATGCATGAGATTGACTGAGATGGCTAACACTGCCCAGCCAATGATATGATGCGGTTCACACGTATTTACTTACGCAGCCAATGTTATTGATAGGGCTTTGTGTGTACGTGCCGGTGTTTTGCAGGTTAGCAACAGTGCACTGTGTTATATAGTAAGAGGGCGGGGGAAGTTTTCAGCAGTTTCAGTTTGTATTTTAGCTTGGAACAAAGAACAGACGGGTGCTGATGTGGCGTTTATTGACGTGCAAGAGCGCCGCCATTTTGAAGTGTGGGACAGTGACCTTAAACACACGTACATGCGGGATTTGGTCAAGTGGACCCCTGACCAAGTGAGCACCCCATGTGGACCCCGGTATCCAATCTAGAAATGTACAATTACATTTTTAATCCAGTGATTTACAAACTGATTCATAATTTTCTAAAGCCTCATTCAGAAGATTATAGTCCCACAGACTGTGGACTTTCACTGGGGCAGCCAGCCGTGATGAGCAGCAGCAGTGGAAAATTCTTTTGAAAGCAGAAACGGAGCCAAAACAGTCTCCGGGTCAGCTTGTCATCTTCAATATATATATATTTTTACACTTCTTGGTGACCGGGAAAAGTCTTTCCAACAACTTTGCACAAATTCTTGTTGTTGTTCTCCTTCTTTGCGTTTACAGATCACTGGATTGAAAATGTAGTTGTACATGTCAGATCAGGCATTGGTTTGCTTGCTACCGGATAACCATGAAAACCAGTACTACCTGTCTCATGGGTTGGGCCGTCGGCGACTCAACCAGCAACCCCGCCCTTCTGAGGGTGTGGGGGGTCAAACTGGGCATCCTGGCAGAACTAAAAACAATATCTGTCACAGGTCTGTGGTGGACCACTCCCAGTTACACAGGGTGAGACTGGACATCCTGACAGATAAGCACATCTGTCGCAAGGTCTGTGGCGGACTTTTGCCAGTCGGTGCATCATGACATGAACTACACAAAGAAGAGAGAAACAAAACTTATCGTCTGGTCAGTCACTGCAACAGATACTGGCGTCAGTTTGTCTTGGCCTGTCCTTGCCACTGATAATCCCTCCATCTGCCAAAAACATGCCGCTAGTCCAGTAAAAGCTAGCGGTACTCAAATATTTTGCAAGCAGTTTAATGAAATGGTCAGAGAGCAACTCATACTGGCTTGGACGTCACCAGGGTTAACAAGGTCAGGAGTTCCTGGCAGCGGAGGGCAAAGGACAGAGCTGCATGGAGGAATCTGATCAGACCTAAATGAAACAGTCATTGTTGCCCCCAACAGACTGCTATGATGATGATGAACAGTGCCGCGAAGTTAAGAGACGCAAAATAGCAAGCAAGTTTTCGGAGGGAAAAGTGTGGACTGAATGGAATTTGGACTACCTCAAGCGTCACATTCAGCAGAAAAGTCATTTGAATGCTGTTGGAATTGTACGAAGACGCAAGACGGGAAAGGGGATCGGTACATTATTGCGAGAAAGCGTAAAAGATCGAGAGAAGAGGAATGAACTGTCACAAAAAGAAATCCCACCCGAGCAAGTTCAAGTTCTCACTGACAATATTCTACTCGCCATCAAAAATGAAGGCATCAGTGCTGTCGGTTCAACAAATCCACCATCACATGGCAAAGTATGTGAGTACACCAGAAAGCTGGCGAAGCAAAAATCATGCCTTTGAATTTGTGAATGTTAAAAATGCACCCTGGCATACACTGATAGTAGACAGACATAACTGCACAAAATGCTAGTCATATACAACCACTGGAGAAGTGAAAAGGACAGACGGGAAAAATAAGGTGAAATTTAAGTCCCCAATCAGATTTGTGCTTATTCTAGTGTCATTTATTAAGAATTTTCATTTATGGATATTAATCATTAAATGCTGTCACCAGATTATGAGTAGTAGAAATGCTAAAAAAACTGTGTAATTATATATTTTACAAAGAGTTACAGGAATTTACACTGTATCACATGCTTGTGCTACAGCACACGTCACTGTGCAAACTGTGAATGTTTTAATGTGAACAGTAATCTAATGGAAATTACTGCTGTAATTTGATTCTTTTAATAAGCTATGTAACTTGCTATGATCTCAGGTTTTGGACAGGTGTGATACTGGTGTGGCCACAGTGTGCACGTCTGATGTTGCTCACAGTGGTCCAAGGAATTCTCAGGGAGTTTGTGTGTATGCTCAGACACATGAAAAATTAGGGGGAACATTGAGTAGGAGTAATCTTGAAGGATGAGTATGTGAAGAGTGTTCAGGAGGTAAAAACGGAGTCAGACAGAATCATGAGATTGAAGCTACAAGTCAAAGGTGTGATGTTGAATGTGTTCAGTGCGTATGCCCCACCAGTTGGACGTCAGGTAGAAGAGAAAGAGGAATTCTGGAGTAAATTGGATGAAGTGGTAGAGAGTGTTCCCAGGGGGGGAGAGAGTGGTGATTGGAGTGGACTTTAATGGACATGTAGGTGAAGGAAACAGAGGTGATAAGGAGGTTCTGGGTAGGCATGGTCTTAAGCAGAGAAATGTTGAAGGACAGATGGTTGTGGATTTTGCTAAAAGGGTTAAAATGGCCGTGGTGAACACATACTTTAAGAAGAGAGAGGCACATAGGGTGACTTACAAGAGTGGAAGAAGGTGCACACTGGTGGACTACATCTTATGCAGAAGGAGAAATCTGAAAGAGATAGACTGCAAGGTGGTGACATGGGAGAATGTAGTTAGACAGCATCAAATTGCTGTCTGTAGGATGACTTTGAAAAGCAAGAAGATGAAGAGAGTGAAGGCAGAGCCAAAGATTAAATGGGGAAAGTTACAGAAGGAAGAAGGTCGCACAGAGTTCAGGAAGGAGTTGATTACCAGATGACTGGAAAAGCACAGCAAAAGTATTGAGGAAAATGGGTAGAAAGGCATGTGGTATATCCAGTGGACAGAGGAAGGAAGACAAGGAAACTTGGTGGTGGAATGAGGAGGTACATCAAAGTATCCAAAGGAAGAGGTTAGCAAAGAAAAAGTAGGATAGTCAGGGAGATGAAGAAAGTAGACACAATATTTGGATTCTAGGCACATGGTAAAGAGAGAGGTGGCAAAGGCAAAGGATAAGACGTATAAGGCACTTTTCCACTAGCCCAGCACACCTCGCCACGTCTCGATTCACTTCGACACAGTTCGGCTCGGTTGCGTCTCCATTACAACCGTGTTAAGCTGGGGTCGGCGGGATTTTTTTTTACAGCAAGGCGGCGCCACACTCCCGTGACGTAAAACACGCAACCCAAGCAAAACATAACACATGCATCATGGCGGCTGTACAAGGCGACTCCTCGGTCTGTGGCTTTTTTCACCGTAAATGACAAAAAGGACCGGCAGACAAGGGTACAGGCAGCGAGATGAAACACTCTGGAATAGTTCTGCAGCTTCTGGGAGAGCCAAAGACGTGAGGATACAAACTAGGTCATATATGACTGTAAGCTAATGTTGCTAATGCTAATTTGCTATAAGTACGTCGTACTACACTTTAATGTCTGCAAGTTATCGCTGTTAGGTACTAAAATATGTACGCTGTGTGTGTGTGTGTTTCAGATGGCTCTGTTGTGGGGAAATTACCGCTTCAAACGGTCGGTCTGGCGTTCAGCACAGCCTGTCACTGATGTCAACACAGCTTCACAAACCATCAGTGGTTATAGAGCTTTAGAATGTCTGTAGAAATGTTTATTTCCTGTGCAAAAAATTGCTCTGATCTGTGTGAAAATCATGGTGAGACTGTTGAGACATCATGGACATCAAAAAACCTACGTCTCATCCCTGAGCTCCGGAGAACACTCGACGCTCGGCAGGCTTCCCGGCCGACCGGAAGTGCTCGCAGGCGGCGTAGGGACCGTAAACAAAGGCGGGGTAAGCGCGGTGGGCTAAGAGCTAAGCTAAAGCTAACACCATACCGGCTCTCTCTACCCAGTATTTTCCTTGCTAATGTACGTTCACCGGCGAACAAAATGAGTGAACTACGGCTTCGGATCACCAACAATAAGAGACTTATGAACTGCAATATCATGATTTTCATGGAAACATGGCTTCACAGTGGAATACCTGACAATGCTATTGAGCTAGCCGGCCTACACACGCTCCGGGCAGACAGAGCAGCAGATGACTCTGGTAAGACAAGGGGGGGGGGGATTGTGCATTTATATTAACAAGGCTTGGTGCACGAACTCTGTCACTGTTGAGAGACACTGCTCAGCTAACCTGGAGTTTCTCATGGTTAAATGTAGACCTTTCTATCTGCCACGCGAGTTCACTTGTACCATCATAACAGCCGCTTACATTTCTCCGGATGCTAATGCTAAGCTTGCTATGAAAGAACTGCATGCAGCTATTAGCAAACTACAAACTGCACACCCAGAGGCAGCATTTATTGTGGCGGGTGATTTTAACCACTCTAACCTCAAGACAGTGCTTCCTAAATTCTACCAGCATGTCTCCTGTCACACAAGAGGGGACAAAACATTGGACCATGTTTACACCAATATTGTGGGAGCCTACACAGCAACTCCCCTCCCCCACCTAGGTCAGTCTGATCACTTATCTTTGTTCCTTACCCCCAAGTATGTACTGCTCATCAACCGGGTGAAGCCATCAGTGAGGACCATCAAAGTGTGGCCAGAGGGGGTTGACTCTGTACTCCAGGAGAAGTTTAGGAACACAGACTGGAGTATGTTCACCTCTGAGGCTACCTGTGGCTCCCACATAAACATAGACTCTTACACCCACTCAGTCCTGGACCATATCAACACCACTATTGACAGTGTCACCACGGAAAGACAGATCACCACGTACCCAAATCAGAAGCCGTGGATGAACAGAGAAGTGCGGCTTCTGCTAAAAGCACGTAACAATGCCTTTAGATCTGGTGATGCACAGGCCTACAGTTCATCCAGGGCAGATCTGAAGAGGGGCATCAAGAAGGCCAAGCACAGCTACAAGCTGAAGGTGGAGGAACATTTTGGGGACTCTGACCCCCGACGCATGTGGCAGGGCATTCAAGCTATCTCTGATTATAAGCCCAGCAACTCCATACCTATAGCCATGACTGTGCCCTTTCTCAATGAGCTAAATGACTTCTATGCTCGTTTTGACAAGGACAATAACGAAAAGAACATCAATTTCCCACCCTCTGACGACCTCCACCACCTCACACTCACTCACACCGACGTCCGTAACGCACTGAGTCATGTCAACGTACGTAAGGCTGCTGGCCCTGATGGCATTCCTGGGCGTGTGCTGAGGGCATGCGCTGAACAGCTGGCAGGGGTCTTCACAGACATCTTCAATCTGTCCCTGGCCCAGGCCGTGGTACCAGCGTGCTTCAAGACCACTTCAATAGTACCAGTACCGAAACATTCAACACCATCGTGCCTAAATGACTATCGTCCTGTGGCACTGACGCCCATAGTCATGAAGTGCTTTGAGCGACTGGTCTTGGCACAGCTCAAAAAATGCCTGCCCCCTACACTGGACCCTCACCAGTTTGCCTACCGGAGCAACAGGAGTACAGAGGATGCGGTTTCTACAGCGCTGCACTATGTACTCTCACACCTGGATGACAAGAACACCTACGCAAGAATGCTGTTTGTTGACTTCAGCTCAGCATTCAACACAGTTATCCCCTCCAAGTTGCTCACTAAACTTGGGGACCTGGGAATCAGTACCTCCACCTGCAACTGGATCATGGATTTTCTGACCAACAGACCCCAGCATGTTAGGTCAGGTCCCAACCGTTCTTCTGTCATCACACTCAACACTGGTGTACCACAGGGCTGTGTGCTCAGCCCATTCCTCTACTCCCTCTTCACCCATGACTGCAGGCCTATGTATGGATCCAATTCCATCATAAAGTTCGCAGATGATACCACGGTGATTGGACTCATCAGGGACAACAACGAGTCAGATTACAGGGCAGAGGTTGAGCACTTGGCTACTTGGTGTGCTGACAATAACCTGCTCCTTAACACCAGCAAAACCAAGGAGCTCATAGTGGACTACAGGAAGGAGAGGGGAGAGACACATGACCCCATCCATATCAAAGGCATAGCTGTTGAACGTGTCCCCAGCTTCAAATTCCTGGGGACCCACATCTCGGAGGACCTGTCCTGGTCAGTTAACACCACCAGCCTGATCAAGAAGGCCCATCAGCGCCTCTTCTTCTTGAGGACACTGAAGAAGAACCATCTGTCAACTGACATCCTGGGCAACTTCTACCGCTGCGTGATAGAGAGCACCCTGACCAACTGTATCACAGTCTGGTATGGGAGCTGCTCTGTCGCTGACCGTAAGGCGCTGCAGCGGGTGGTGAAAACTGCCCAACGCATCACAGGGACTCCACTTCCAGCTATAGAGGACGTATACAGGAAAAGATGTCTGCGCCGGGCACGCAGCATTCTTAGGGACTCCAACCATCCTGCTCATGGACTGTTCCAGCTTCTCCCCTCCAGAAAACGTTTCAGAAGCCTTCGGACTAGAACCAGCAGGTTTAGGAACAGTTTCTTTCCAACAGCTGTCACGTTATTGAACTTAGTTCCCCGCTGACTCTCTTACCATCATCTCTTACCATCCTCACCTGTACATAACTGCCCATCTAACTTATTGTACATTATTTGCACATAACAGTACTCTTAACTTTCTGCACTGCTGCATATATTTGCATATATTTGCTTAAATTGCACATACTGTTAATTACCGTACATACTGCACTGCTGTCCTTTGCACTTCTGATTGGATGCTAAACTGTGTTTCGTTACCTTGTATTCATACATGTGTAATGACAAAGTTGAATCTAATCTAATCATGGACGTACCTGCTTCTGCAGCACTGAGTCTGAGGTCGAGTCATGGCAAAAAATGATCAGCTGACACAACTTGATCGCCAGGTTAATAACTATATTAGCCACAAAATATATATTCAAAAAGTAAACGGTACTGAGTTACGTATAATAAGATATATTTGACAGTTGTGATGCATTTTAGGCCAAAACAAACTTGATTTAGGATTAAAAGCAATTAAAATAATGCAGTCACAAGGTTACATGGAAAATACTTGATTTACTAGATACATGTACTGTAGAAATATATATTCTCTGCATCAACAATGTACTATACATGCATTCATGTAGTATTGCACTGAGAATTGCACTGACAATAAACCTGTGAAGTTTTTGCAGATGTCCCTTTTTTTTTTATATGTGAAGGTTACCACCATGTGGCATAAATTAAATACTGAAAGATTGGAAAAGCTGTCTAAGAACAATCCAGCAGTTTGAGAAATCACTTTTGGTTTGGTGTAAGTCTGTCAACAGAATTATGAACCATAAAGCAGTTTGTGTTAAAATGTTAAATCCCATTAAACCTAATCCGGGGGCTTCCAATCATGTGTCATGGGGGGCCAAGACCCTGCAGGTTCTCTCTTCTACCCAGTCTCTTCAGCAGGTGTTCTCACTGATCAGCAGTCAGTGGAAGAAGTTCAGTGGAATCTGCTGTTGAAGACACTGGTTGGAGGTAAAGCCTGCAGGGTCTTGGCCCTCCATGGCACATGATTAGACACCCCCACCCAAACCCATTATGATGAAGAGCAGATGCTAATATGACCCAGAATTCCTCCATATACTGGTACTGTCACTGAAGTATGCAGGGTCTTCTGCACTGGCACATCCAACAATACAGTCTTCAGTTAACCACTTGCACTCCGTTGTTCCGCGGGCGGGCAAGTCTCTGCGTCCTAGGGCGCACAAGAGCGCACTTGTGCACGCTCGGACGCATGACGCATGATAGAGATACTGATGGTGGTGATGTAGGTGGTGTTGGCGTCCAAGCGCCACTGAAAAACAAACCTGCAGACACAGCCGCGAACAGATTAGTTCATCTGATTGACCTCTCATTCGACTAATAAGAGCCTTGAATTGGGTTTCTGAAACCATGAAGAGCCAATGAATGAAAACCTAGGAAGGAGGACCCGCCTACTGTGAATGCAGGAGCCAATTGAAGCACAGAAATTTGGGCTGGGTGAAGAGATATTTACTGTTGCAGCAGATGAAAACAAAGGACGCTGGACGAACCTGCTACAGACCCAGGCTCACCCAGCAGCATGGAGAACACCCACAAGTGGGACCTGCACTCATTCTGGCAGAATAGACGTTTAGGATTCTCTTCCATCATCATAGACCGACGGAGGCCGACGACAAAGGTCGTAAATCATTCACCAAAACCGCAATATTGGAATTATGTTTTGATTGGGATCCACGAGCGGACCAGCGTCGTGTTCGTCTGACAATGGGGAAGAGAAGTTCGCCAGGACTCTGCTGCTGTGAAGAGGTAAGGTGTTATAAGCTAAATTATTATTTCTCCCTGAAAACTGTAATCCAAAAATGACTTTTGACCGATCGGTAAATTACAACCGTACGGCGCACGAAGTACGAAGTGCGTGCGCCGCGATAAACGGTTCATTTGCCGTGTTCGGACCGTGAACGCCCTCCCCCCCGCTGCAGAAGAGGAGCCGGGGGGGGGGGGGGGCCTTCACGGTCTGAACGCCCCCCGGTTTGCGGGGGGAAGCATATGAGTCTATTCCGTCAAGTAGCGATGGCCGTCTTCTGTAGCGAGGGGGGTGTTGTCCCCCCCCCCCCACACACACAGTAGCGGGGGGGGGGGGTAGCTGCTGTGAAAACATGCAAGGAGTGTAATCCGTCATGTAGCAAGGGCCGAACTCCGTCTTTTGTAGCGGGGGGGGGGGAGAACCCCCCCCCACACACACACAGCCCTGAATGTGACCTTTCATTAGAGCCCAAAATGAAGATTCTACATTGAATTATTCAAAAGTTACAGACGTTTTTCCAAACTGTGCCATTTGGCACAATTTGGCACAGTTCCAAAACGCCTGGGAACAGCCTGAGAACAAAGCTGTGTAAAATATTCATTTTTTGTGGTATTGTTACCAAATTTGGATCTCAGCTTGATGACACTTGGTTCTACATTTCTGTTGCATTTTCCAGCCGGATCGGACAGCTGTGTGTTATTTGCAAGCATTTGTATCCAAAAAAACACCGTGTCCAAATTTATTTTCTTCAGGCTCAGTATGTTTAGATGACTGTAACTCAGTGGCCGGAGCACGTAGAGAGATTATGTTTTTTTGCCAAAAAATTCAAAGTGTTTTCTTTTAAATGAGACCAACCCCATGAAGACGCAGCAAAGGGTTGAATAACAGCTTTCGATTTTTAAACTGGAATGGGTCAAACTCCAGCCACGCTGCCTCACTGAGAAGCAACTGGATCGGCCCCTCGTACTGGTCCTGGTTCAGCAGATCTTCAGCCTGCATCTCTGTAAATAGTGAGGCAAGGTCCAGTTGGGGTGGACAGTTTCCCTCTTGCCTAGACAAAAGACAAATGGGTAGTGGTTAATTAAAGCAAGTTTAAAACATATTTGGGAAATACACTTGTTGCTAAAAGACAGTGGTGGAATGTGAATGAATGAATGAATCTTTATTTCGGATTGATTAAAAGTAAAGATTAAAAGAAAATAGAATAATATAACAAAGGGGAAAAAATCTAACAAGGTCAAATTAAACAATAACTCCTCTGATTATACAGTTCAACATAGGTTATCTGAAATGGGTGATGGCTGAAGCTGCAGCTTATATTGCCCACCATATTTCGTCCAAGAATTCAAAAGAAAAACAAAACAGGAGCGATTACAATTTGAATGTGACAATAAAGTACTTCGTTGTTGTATTTAACCACAATTTTCATGTAGCTGCGCTTCAGTAGATTTTACAAGGGCTGGGTTACATTTAAAATCATCTGTTTTTACTGTGGCCTCAGCAAACAGAATAAATTAATACATTCACTTGAATGGAATCTAGTACTTTAACTGAAGGTGTGCATCACCGAGTGTGGAGTCGCTCAGTCAAAATATGAAGTTTTTATCAATAAAAGTTTGTCTTGTCTGTAAAAGTGTCTCTTCTTGCCCTGGCTTCATGTGTGGGTGGTGTTTTGTACTAGCATTGCTAAAATATAAAAGGAAGCACTACAATGGGTCTCAAATATTTGTAATGTGTCCTGTTACTGCATGAGTTTATTGATGACAGACTATAAACTACACATATAAAGTAAATTATATTGACGACTGAACATCTCACATTCGCCAAAACATACAGTTATGAACATAACTCACAAAGGATCACACAAGTGATCTGACAAAAAAATAAATACATTAACAAGCGGTTTATTTTACAGTTGATGTGCCATATTCACACAATCAAATAAATCTCAGTTCAGTCCCTTTTATATTAAGTGGAAATTGTGCTACTTTGGTTTTGACACTTTACCTATAAAAGCAAAGGATTTCAGTACGTTCCACAGTGGCGAGGTCCGTTGTGGGGTGGCTGCTTTCCTCTTGCCTAGATGAACGACAGAAATGGATGGTGGTTAGGTTCAAGCAAGTTCAACACTTATACAGGCACATCTCAAAAATTAGAATATCATGAAAAAGTTCAATATTTTTGTCACTCATTTCAGAAAGTGAAACCCATATATAGATTCATTACAGGGACAGTGATATATTGAAAGTGTTTATTTTAATATTGACGATTACGGCTACAGCCCATATTAACCAACACCTCAGCGGCCAATATTTATATTTAAAAACTATTTTTTAAAGTTAATTTTATGTAATATTCTAATTTTTTGCCAAATTGAATTTGGGGTTTTCAGGGGCTGTAAGCCGTAATCATCAAAATTAAAATAAATAAACGCTTGAAATATATCACTGTCTATGTAATGACTCTATATAATATACGGATTTCTCTTTCTGAAATGAGTGACAAAAAATATTGAAGTTTTTCATGACATTCTAATTTTTGGAGATGTACCTGTGTTAGGGAAATACACCTGTGAAAGTCAGTGGTGGGATGTGACAAAAATGCTTCGTTTCCCTGACAAGCACTGCAGGATCCACAGAATAGGTGTGTGGGTCTATTCTGACTTGGGATGGGCATTCGGTGAAATTTTCTTCACCGATCGTCGGGAGAATTAATGATTAATAATCGGTTAATCATTAACATTTTTAGGTAGGTAACAACGCAGGTAGACTACATTAGAACATCAGGTATCAACACGGAGAGCCGCACAACTCAAATCCACCTCTCTGTTCGCTGTTCTCGTGTTGGCTCGGCTCGGGAATCTCGCAAGCTGATTGGCCGAGACGTTTCACCCCGCAAGCTGATTGGCCGAGACGTTTTACCCAGCTTCTCTCCCTGCCGAGCGGCCATCCAACAAACGAAGACCGCATTCATTGCTCTATCGCTCGTGTTGCTTAGTCTAGCCGCGTGGAACTTTTTGCTGTTCTCTTGTGCCATTTTGTGCGAAATAGTCTTCCCGTCGAGCCACTATGCCGCGTCCTGCAGCTTCCCTCGACGATCCTGCGCCTCTAGCACCTGAGGAGCAGTAAAGCTCTCATTAACCTGTGCAGTAAATCATTTTCATCTTGAGTTACGTATCTTGTTATAAGAATAAAAGAGTTCTAAAAACATTTATGTACACTTTATTTACATCTACGTATGCATGTACACTTACACACACACACACACACACACACACACGTATGAGAGAGAGAGTGAGAGAATGAACGTACGTATTATTTATGGGTGACGCGATAAGTGAGGGATCACTGTACTCATGTATTGAGAATAATAATAAAAAAAAGAGAGTGTTTTTCTTCGAGGATGAATTTATTAAGACAAGTTTGCAGTAAAACGTGAACACACGCATTGCGCATTGCGTCTCGTCACGGTGCGTCTTGACGCCATGGTGTATTCCGGTTCCAAAAATTTGATTAATTCCTGAAAACCTTTGCCCTCCACGGCACTGACAGGGAGCATGTCTATTTCGACCATCTTCACTATCAGTTCGGTGACCTTCTCTGCTCGTTGAGCACTGCAGCTCCTCCGTGCTAGCATCGAGTTCAGGCTAGCCTGGGTTAGAGATGAACCGCCGCCACCGTCTTTTGTCAGGCTTGGATGAGTGGTGTTCAAATGATACATCATTTGTGTTGTCGATGAGATATATTTGTATGCTGCATTGCAGTGATTGCAGTACACCTGGTCATTTTTTAAACTGAAATGGTCCCACGCAACACTTCGCCGTAACCGCTTCATGATTTGGCGATTGCCCTACGGAAGCTCGCATGTATCAACTGAGGCACGCCAGGGTACGGCGATGGTGTAATGTTGCCCCCTGGTGCCCAAATTTTGCCAGTGGCACAGATAAATGCATTGCATTGAGGACGGCCGTGCACTAGTCCCAATAACCTACATTCGGATTGTTCAAAAAAAAAAAAACGGTTTGTCGACGAAAATGAACTTCCTCGGTGAAATTCTTAATGATCAATTATCGGTTAATCGGTAAATTATGCCCATCCCTAATTCTGACGCTTTAGAAAATTATATGAATGACTTTATAAATCACTGGTTTGAAAAAGCAATTTTAATATGACGAGATTTCGGCTCCTGTGGTCCATTTCACCAGTATCCACAATATAAACACTGAGAAGGGCTAACCCCTGGCATGTCGAAACACATTCTAGCATTAAATTGCACACAATTTAATGCGCAGCACCAAAGTGCAATACGTACACAAACCAGGACTTTAACCAGGATTAACATATTTCATCGTTTTGCTCTCACAAGCGAATACTTAGGTGAAAACAAGCGCGAATCAGCAGTTGGTACTAGCTAGCTACTAGCTAAAACTCGTTAGCCAGCACAGAACAGCACTATATGGCTCAAAAAAAGTGAGCTTACCACCAACAGGATAAATAAGCGAATAGATGCACATTATTACAAATCACTCACCATCAATGGTTCTCTCACGTTCGTCTTCAGCTTGTCCGTAGTCCGGTTCTATGCTGGGCTACATCTGTAACGGGGCGGGTTGCTCCTCTCACTGTGGATCTGCCACCAAGCAGAGAAAACTCCGCACCTCTTCGTTGGACCACGGTGTAGAGTTGCGCAAAACCTACAATGCTGTCTGTATTAATATCGTATTTACTCCGTGACCGAGTTAGTCCGTGAAATATTGCAAATGTCGGTCGTGTAGATTCATCAGAAGACGGTCGCTTTCGTGACGTTACGACCTGACCAATCAGCGGCAACCAGTCTTCTGACGTCACAACACGGCACGACTCAGCACGGTTGTACCCTGCCCTCAAGCAGGCACGAAAATATCGCCTGTTAAACCGTGTTGGGGCTAGTGGAAAGAGTTACTAAAGGCGCTTTTCCATTTGGAACTGTTTGGCCTCATTTGGCCTCCTTTAGCACGGTTCGGCCTCCTTTGTCCGCTTTTCCTTTTGGCACCCAATGGCCTCACAGTTCGTTATGTTGGAACTGTTCCACTTTTATCCGCACCGTTAAAAGTAGGTCAGAAGGGTACCGGCACGGTTTCATCACGCCACTGCTGGCCATTCATTGGTCTGGGCGTAGCGTCATGAGAGTGGGCGTTACGCTGACTTTCGAGGATCGCTTACTGGTCGCCATTTGCAATTTTTCGTCAGTGAGCCCGCGAACAAGTGATATTATAAACCACAACGATAGAATGGCTTAACAGAAATCAGCAGAAATCTAACACCGCGGTCCAGCAGAGTTTCCTGTGCGTTTTGCCTGATGAGAGAATGCAGAGGGAAGAAGACTGAGCTTGCAGTGGTGCGCACAAGCAGACGCACCAGAAAATACATGGAGACGCACCGGGAATTAGACCCAGCCACCCGAATTGAATTGAATGTACAGCCGCGACGCACCCAACTTCAGCAGTTGAAGTAGTGATATTGTGATATACAGGACGGTGAGTGATGTGATATTCATGCTTTATGTTATTTTTTCCAACAGTGGAAAGTTCACTTAGGACAGACGAAAACTTAATCGTGTTTAAACGATGACCTAGCTTAATGCTATGTCCGTCCTTGTATGTTGCTTTTTCGTGTTGACAATATCTGATGAAATAAGCTAGTTGTAATCCTGGTTAATAAGTTTATTTTTTTTACATGTTGCACTTTCGTGCTGTGCATGTACCTTATTTGTGTGTATTTCATTGTAGAGTCCAAACAGGATCTGCTCAGAATGGCAACATTTTGACACCAATGTATTTTGACAGGTAAACAACACATCATATTTATAGTCAAATCTTTTTCTTTTTAAAGCGAGGTAGTCGGATACGCAAAAGCCGATGGTGTATAGAACACGTATATTAGGATGTGAAATGTCGGCATCGAAACTGCTCCCATTCAGCTGTAATTAATATTCAAAAATGATATTTTCGGGAGGAAAGAATTCAATTTTAACAGCCACGGACCAAAAAACGTACATTTGCTCATGGAAGAGGTCATTCACACTTGCAGACAATCGCGCTATATGTGTCTGTAGGATTTTCTTTCCATGCACGCAAAAAAAGCATTTTTTTCCTGGATCCGACTACCTCACTTTAAGTTAAAGTTTAGGTAAAGTGCCAAATTTAAAGTAGCACAATTTCCACTTAATATGAAAGGGACTGAATTGAGATTTATTTGTGTGAATATTAATTACAGAGTAACTGAAAATGAATGGCACATCCAATAATAGCCACCATAAAATAAACCGCTTGTTTATTTATTTTTATCAGATCATTTCTGTGATCCTTTATGAGTTCTAGTCATAATAGTGTATCTTGCACCTTGGGGAATGGGAGATGTTCAGTCACCATTAGAATTTAGTTTATATGTGTATAGTATTTCATCTTTAAACTCATCCAGTAATAGAACACATTACAAATATTTGAGAGCCATTGTAGTGCTTCCTTTTATATTTTAGCAATACAAGCACAAAACACCACCCACACTTGAAACCAGGGCGACACAGCGGTGGCTAAATTTTATTGATAATGTTATTTCACAACATCACAACAACTCAGTATTTAAACTCAGTATAAATGGTGTAGAGATTGAAAGGGTATCCAACATTAAAGTCCTTGGTGTAATAATTGATAATAAACTGTGTTGGAAGTCACATATTAATTATATTAAAGGTAAAATATGCAAATCAGTCACAATACTGCGCAGAGTGAAATATTTGCTGAATCAACCCAGACTATAGACTTTCTATCATTCATTAATGCTCCCATACATGACATCCATCCCTCCATCTTCTACCACTTTTCCAGAGGTCCAGGTCGCAGTGGCAGCAGTTCAAGCAGAGAAGCCCAGACTTCCCTCTCCTCAGCCACCTGCTCCAGCTCTTCAGAGAGGATACCAAGGTGTTCCCAGACCAACTGGGAGATGTTGTCTCTCCAGTGAGTTCTGGGTCTGAGAACTACTACCAAGCAACACTGTGTTTCAGTGCAAGGAGTCAGACTGTGGAACGCTTTTGGACCTGAATTAAAATCATGTACAAAGCTTGGACAATTTAAACAAAAACTAAAGGAATAAATACTCCAAACACACACACGTGGACAAAATTGTCGGTACCCCTCTGTTAATGAAAGAAAAGCCCACAATGGTCACAGCACAGTGACTACTTGTCACCCTTTAAATAGGCCGACTGATTACAAGTTTGTAGACACCTGTGATGTTAATTAGAGGACACATCTTGGTTGAACATGTCCCTATGGTCATGTTCATGTCCCTATGGCCTATTTTCAATCTTTTCTAGGAGTACCATCATTTTTGTCCAGGTCTCTTTCATGAGTTTGTTTTTTAAAATAATTCTGTTGAACCACAGTTCAAAAGCATTGTCTGATTTTCATTGGTTAATTTTCATAGAATTTTTATTTATTACCACTTTTCACCACGTTATTTCTGTGACCATTGTGGGTTTTTCTTCGATTAACAGAGGGGTACCAACAATTTTGTCCACGGCTGTATATACAAAACGACATGTCAAATCACACAAGGATTATCATATCCAGTCTGTGTTGTGCTGTTGCTTATTTTTTGTCACGTTTTGTCTGTTTCTTTTTTTTTTTTTTTACAGTTTGAATTTTGCACATTCTAAATAATCTGTAATTTGCTGCTGATTGGAATAAACAATTTAGTGATTTATGTGTTTGCATCATGATTTTCTATTTTGTCTGTTCAGACACCGGTGGGAAAAGAGTCAACAGTACGAACCATTTATCAGTGACTTTGAAAATAATGGCTCATTTTTAAGAAAAGTAACCAAAACAATTATTTGCTGAAGACTGTAAAACAAAATAGAGACATCTGCAAAAGTACAAAGGTTTATTGTCAAAATTCCCAGGGCAATACTACATGAATACATGTATAGTTCACTGTTGATGCAGAGAATATATATTTATACAGTATCTACAGGTAGTCAGCAATACTCAATACGATATATTTCCAGCTAATCCACGTATTTCTCCATGTAACCTTGGGACTGCTTTATTTTAATTACTTCTAATCCTAGATCCATTTGTTTTGGCTTAAAATGCATCACAATTGCTAAATATATCGTATGCCCAACTCAGTACTGTTTACCTGTTGAAATATATATTTAACAGCTCATATGGCACCTGATCCATGTTTTGCCACGACACCACTGGCTGGAGCAGGTAAATCCCATGACGTATCAGCTGTCTCTCCATGATTTTGACACAGATCAGAGCAATTTATTTCACAGGAAGCTAAACATTTCTACAGACATTATAGCCACTTCGCGTTCGTGAACTTGGGGTCACATCACTGTGATGAACATTAACGCCGACCGTTTGAAGTGATATTTTTGCCAGAAGAGAGCCATCTGAAACACACACACAGAATACAGATTTTAGGACCTAATATCGATAACGCCAACATTACAATGTTGTACGGTGGACTTAAAAGCAAAGTAGCATCAGCAATCATTAGCTTACCGTCATACATAATGTAGTTCGCATCCTCATGGCTTCTAAATGCTCCAGTACCTTTCCAGAGTGTGTCGTATTGCGGGTTTGTCTTCTGTTCTCCGTTTTTGCCTTTATTCTGGCAAAAACAGCCAGAGAACGCAGACGCCTCGTATCCTGCCAACTTGTGTTTTGCGTAACGTTACGCTTGATTTACGCCAGTTACGTTTGTTTTACGTAGCGGGAGGGAGAGGGTTGCGCCGCCTCCCTTTTAACTATTTCCCACCCACTTCAAATGACACCTAGTGCAGTAGAAAAACATGCGTGCCGAACTGTACCGAACTGTACTGTACTGTCCTGTTCCAGGCCAAACAGTTCCAAATGGAAAAGCGCCAAAAGCGTGCTGAGCTGTGCTGTGTTGGGCTAAGCGGGGCTAGTGGAAAAGGGCCTATAGTGAGTTGTTTGAGAGGCTAACAACTAAGGAAGGAGAAAAGGACTTGTATTGTTTGGCTAGACAGAGCGAAAAAGCTGTAAAGGATGCACAGCAGGTTAGGTTGATTAAGGACAGAACTGGTAATGTACTAAATAATGACAAGAGTGTGTTGACAAGGTGGGAGGAGTACTCTGAAGAGCTGATGAACACAGGAAATGAGAGAGGGGAGGATGAATGAAGGAAAGATGGTGAACAACGAAGTATTGAGGATTAGCAAGGCGGAAGTGAGGGCAGCTTTGAAGAGGATGAAGAATGGAAAAGCGATTAGGGCTAGATGACATACCTGTGGAGGTATGAAGATGTTAAGACTAAATGGCAGTGGACTTTTTAACCAGATTGTTTAACACAATCTTGGAGAGTGAGAGGATGCCTGAGGAGTGGAGAAGTGTTTTGGTACCAATTTTCAAGAACAAAGGTGATGCTCAGAGCTGTAGTAACTGCAGAGGCACAAAGATGATCAGCCACACTATGAAGACATGGGAAAGAGTTGTTGAAGCCAGGTTAAGAGGAGAGGTGACAATCATTGAGCAGCAGTATGGTTTCATGCTAAGAAAGAGTACTCCAGATGCAGTGTTTGCTCTAAGAGTGTTGATGGAGAAGTATAGAGAAGTTAAGAAGGAGTTGTGGCCGTCAGGTAAGGCATTGGTTTGCTTGCTACCGGATGACCATGAAAACCGGTACTACCTGTCACATGGGTCGGGCCGTCGGCGACTCAACTGGCAACCCTGCCCTTCCGAGGGTGTGGAGGGTGGAACTGAGCATCCAGGAATAACTTAAAAACAATATCTGTCACAAGACTGTGGTGGACCACTCCCAGTTACACGGGGTGAGACTGGACATCCTGGCAGATAAGCACATCAAGGGTTTCCTCTGGCAACATTTCTCGGTGGCGGGCTGCCTCGCCAGAAAATTTACCGCCATGCCAAGAAAAAGATATGAATTTAAGAAAAATATATGAAGCAATGACTTCCCGCAAGCATGCACACGAACAACGCACGTGGCCGTCATCCGTGCGGAGTTTACAAGTGCCCCGCCCATGCAAGCTTTCCAGTCAGTCAGCAGGCAGTGTCTCGCTAGCAGCAGCAGCATCTTTGTAGAAAAGGAGTGAAAACCTGGAAGTCAAACACCAGAAATGGACTCTATTTGAAGAGAAACTTTGTGAAGAAGTCCACCATTTCTTTGTTTGTGAAAATCCTGGCACATCAGTACCATCGTGCTACCTATCGAGCGGGAGTGAAACTACAAATGATGGTTGTGTGCAAGCGTCAACCGCTTGGCCTGGGTAGATGAAAAAAGTGAGCATGTACAGCACTGCATGCGTGCCGGGCTCATCCAAAGCGTACGTGGACCAAGGTGGACTAGTGGGGAAATGCAGCATAATAAGGCTTGACTGTCCAACAGAAACACAGGGATGTGATTTGGGGTCGGCGAAATGATATGAAAATTATCTGAAAAACTGGGTTTTTATGATTTTTAAGTACCAGAACTGGGCTTAAATGACATAAAACAAACAGCTGAATGCCACTTATTACTGTATAATATTGACTTATGTTCCAAGAAGATAGCATTCCTAAAATATTCCAACAAGCATTATCCATCACATGCTTTAACACTTGATCAAATCAAAATCAGTTAATTTTATCTATTCCATAATAGAAATAAAATTCCAACATACCATTACTTTTTATAATTTCAGCATTCATTTCAGATCACCACTTTCAATCTCCATTGAGTCTTGAGCAGTTCATTTTGCACAATCACTGATGTTGCCAAGTCTTAGAAATATTCAAAAGTTATGAGTCAATGTCCACTGTGCACTGTCAATTTCAAACTGTTTGGAATCATAAAAGTAATCTAACTAAATTGTTTTGCTATTTTTTCTCCTCAACATCAATGTCAGGGCGCTGTGGGAGTTTTGGGGGATTATTACCGTTTCCTCCCCCGCGCAGCCCAGCTCATACAGCCGTTGTATGCCGCACTCAAGAAACTGAAACCGGCGGACAGAGTCAACTGGACTCCTGAGCGGGAGCAGGTGTTCTCTGAGGTTAAAAAAGCTCTGGCGAACGCTGCACTACTGGCGCGCCCAGACCCGGTGGCTTGGATAGCGCTCACTACCGACGCCTCGGACATGGGCATAGCGGCCGTCGTGGAGCAATGCGTTGCTGGTTCTTGGCAGCCGCTCACCTTTTTTAGCAGGTCTTTGCACGACAGTGAGCGTAAAAACAGCGTGTTCGACAGAGAGTTAATGGCTCTCCACCTGGCCATACCTCGTCATACTTCTAGTTCTAGCTGAAAGGGTGCACCTTCACTGCGTTCGTGGACCACAAGCCGCTAACGTACTTAACGTACTTCTGCTTTTTTTTTTTTTTAAATCTTCCAGGAAGATAAAAAAAAAGCGGAATTCCGTGAATTAGCGGAAAAATCACATCCCTGGAAACATGAGTTTATTAAGGTACTTTAAATGCGGAAAAAAAATTCAGAAGAGGTATGTAAGCACTGGTGTTTATCATAGTTTTAACTCGTTGGAAATGGGAGCAACAACGGAAGAGTCGCTTAGCTAAGAGGTGTGGTTAGAATTCAAATGCAGCCGGCTTCATATGAAGGGAAAGGCAAGGGGGACTGATGAATTGATGAGGATATATTTCACCAGCCACTACAATATTAAGTCATGTTCCCAATTATGTACCTGGCAAGTTAAGATGACCGAAATTCACCAAGTCAATGACTTTAATCCATCAGCAGCCTTCAGACAAACTGAAAGTGCAAGCATTTGGATTTCAAAATAAGGGAGGTTTTTCTTGGCAGTGAGGAGATTTCTATAAAAAAAAAAAAAAAAAAAAAAAAAAAGCCAACTATAAATATATAGAAATATTATAACAGAAATAATGGCATCCTTGGTCATTTAAGTTAATTTAAATCATTAAATACAATTTTATTAATTTTTTTTCTTTGTAATGAAAGTTAAATTATTGTTCTGTTCTGACTGCAAAGTTATGGTTAAAAATATAAATTGTTATAAGGAAAAAGTAAAAATTTTTTTTACCACAGTCTGTTTCAAATTTATTTAAAAAACAGCAATTTTATTTACAAAAAAAAAGGGACAAAAATAAGCCATAAAATAATCCACACATTTTTAATAAAGTTTCAAATGTACAAGAAAAGGCAATTTTACAAGAGGAAATTACAAATTTGAGGAAAATGGTTTCAAATTTAGATAAATTTACAGAGTAAAGTACAAAACTATAAGAAAACGGTTATAAATTTTGGAGAAAAACCTCAAACCTTCAAGACTGAAGTAATTACTCAGATTTTAAGTGGGTACTCTTTGTACCCTTAACTAGAAATTTTTGGTTGTCTCCTTTAACCCATTGCACTCCGGTCAATTTCCCTAAAAACGCCAAAAAATAATGTGCCCAAAGTAAATCGAAAGCTGTTCTTCAACCCTTTGCAGCATCTTCATGGGGTTGGTCTCATTTAAAAGAAAACACTTTGAATTTTTTGGCAAAAAAAACATGATCTCTTTAAGTGCTCCGGCCACTGAGTTACAGTCATCTAAACATAGTGAACTTGAAGAAAATAAATTTGGCCTGGGTGTTTTTTTGGATACAAATGCTTGCAAATAACACACAGCTTCAGATCCGGGCTGGAAAATGCAACAGAAATGTAGAACCAAGTGTTATCCAGCTGAGGTCCAAATTTTGTAACAATACCACAAAAAATGAATATATTACACAGCTTTTTCCTCAGGCTGTTCCCAGGCATTTTGGAACTGTGCCAAATGGCACAGTTTGGAAAAACGTCTGTAACTTTTGAATGATTCAACATAGAAGCTTCATTTTGGGCTCTAATGAAAGGTCACACTCAGGGCTGTCTGTGTGTGTGTGGGGGGGGGGGTTGTCCCCCCCCGGTCGCTACAGAGGATGGACTTCGGCCATCGCTACACAACGGATTAGCCTCATGTGGTGATGTGGGACAGCAGCGCAATCACCGTGCCCCCCCCCTCGCTGCAGAAGATTAGCGGGGGTGGGGGGTGGGGCGTTCACAGTCTGTACGCGGCGAACAACCCCTTGTACAGCGGCGCACAAACTGCGCCGCGAAGCACAGTTGTAATTTACCGATCGGTCAAAAGTCATTTTGGATTACAATTTTCAGGGGTAAAAAAATAATTTGGCTTATAACACCTTACCTCTTCACAGCCACATTGTCCTGGCCAACTTCTCTTCCTCATTGTCAGACGAACGCGACGCTGGTCCGCTTGTGGTTCTGGTCTCGCGACCCGGTCAAAACATAATTCCATGATTGCGGTTTTGGCGAATGATTTATGACCTTCGTCGTCGGCCTCCGTCGGTCTATGATGACCATATAAGAGAATCCTAAACACTCTGCTGGAATTTAAAAAAAAAAAATAATGAAGCACTGCCTGTGGCTGCTGAAGCAGTCTCTCTTCACCCAGCCTTTGTAGACAAAACAGCTCAGCGAACTTCTGTGCTTCAATTGGCTCGCTGCGTTGGTAGGCGGGTCCTTCTTGCCAAGTTTTCAGTCATTGGTTCTTCAAGGTTTCAGAAACCCAATTCAAGGCTCTTATTAGTCGAATGAGAGGTCAATCAGATGAACTAATCTGTTTGCGGCTGTGTCTGCAGCTTTTATTTTCAGTGCGCGCTTGGACGCCATACACCACCTACATCACAATCTCCATCATGCGTCCTAGAGCGCACGAGAGCGCTCTCGTGCGCTCTAGGATGCAGAGACTTGCCCACCCGTGGGACAACGGAGCGCAAGAGGTTAAGTTACATGACACTTGATATTTTCTAACCTGTTTGTATCCCACCATAGTCAGAGAGAGAACCTGAATTAGACAGAGCTCAGAGAGGGAAAGATGAGACAGAAGAGAGGAGCCAAGGAGAGGAAAGTGTTCAGGCAGAGGGTCCAGGAAAGGTGAGAGCAGAGGAATGAGAGAAGGATGACACCAGTAAAAAGTCCAAATACAGGACGTCTGGGTGGGACCCCAACTGGCCCAGTATTCCAACATTCAAGCCTTGGTTGTACAATACTTCAAATTGTGAGTTCCATATGCACAGCAGTGGCTCAGGAGGTAGAGTGGGTCGTCCAATAACGGGATGGTTGGCAGTTCGAATCCCGCTCTCCCCAGATAACCTGCCGTTGTGTCCCTGGTTAAAGACACTTTACCCACCTTGCCTCCAGTGTCCATAACACTGGGTATGAATGTGTATAAATGTTCGGTGGTGGCCGGAGAGGCCGTTGGCCCAGATTGGCAGCCACGTTTCTGTCAGCCTGCCCCAGGGCAGCTGTGGATACAGTAGCAGCCTGCCACTACCATTGTCTGTCTGGAGTGAATGAATAATGTACCTCAGGGATGGCAACAGGAAATTCTGATTTCAGCTGAAATCTAATTTGGTCGATTGACTTATGGGGGGGCTGGGGGGTGGGGGGGCGCAGCCCCCCTGAAGCTGGGAGGTTTTCAGTAAAACAGAAGTAATTTAGACTGAAAAAAATGATAAAAAAAAAAATACTAGACTTAGATAAATCATTAAATTTAATGAAAAGTGAACTTACTTTTTCTTCAATGTTGTCTCACTTTCTTTAGTCCAACATATTTAACAGTTCTATAAGAGTTTATTACACTATTTACACTGGTCACCAAGTCACTTCTAATGTGAAACTTTCTTCCTTTTGGCAGCAAGCTGTGTCAGTCTCTGAACTTTGAACTTCATTTCCTTTTCTGGTTTCTTCAGAAATTGTCCGAGTGTTTCTGTTACCTCGTCGAACTTTGAGCCAATTTTCACCTTTACCGTCACTTTTCTCTCAAGCCAATTCCATCGGAACTTATTTTTGACACTTTTGTCCATTTCTAGCACTGATGACTCCTGATCCTTCGATAAAAATCTCATAATTCCGCTGAAAACGATACCGAAAGCTCAGAATTCCAACATGAACCAGCGATGTGATTTGGGGTTGGGGAAATTATCTGAAAATTAAACAGGGGGTGGGGGGGGTAAAGGGGGCGAAGCCCCCCGAAGCTCCTGGGTTTTTATGATTTTTAAGTACCAGAACTGTGCTTAAATGACATAAAACAAACAGCTGAATACCACTTATTACTGTATAATATTAACTTATGTTCCAAGAAGATAGCATTCCTAAAATATTCCAACAAGCATTATCCATCACATGCTTTAACACTTGATCAAATCAAAATCAGTTAATTTTATCTGTTCCATAATAGAAATAAAATTCCAACATACCATTACTTTTTATAATTTCAGCATTCATTTCAGATCACCACTTTCAATCTCCATTGAGACTTGAGCTGTTCATTTTGCACAATCACTGATGTAGCCAAGTCTGAGAAATATTCAAAAGTTATGAGTCAATGTCCACTGTGCACTGTCAATTTCAAACTGTTTGGAATCATAAAAGGGGATGGTTAACTTTTATTACCGTTTCCTCCCTCGCGCCAGCCCAGCTCATATACAGCCGTTGTACGCCGCCAGTAACAGAGAGTTAATAGCTCTCCACCTGGCCATACCGATTATCGGAAGTGGCCATACGCCACTTCCAGTCCTGCCTGAAAGGGTGCAGCTTCACTGCGTTCGTGGACCACAAGCCGCCAACTTACTTAACGTACTTTATCTTCCTGGAAGATAAAATAAAGCGGAATACGGCGAATTAGCAGAAAATCACATCCCTGAGAACACACCGCCATGAATCTTTGAAAAAGCATACAACGAGCCATTTGATTGGTCCAATCGTTTGCAACTATCCAATCGCAGGGCTGTCAAGCTACTGCAATACAGCAGTAGCTTGAACACAACACATCCGGGTTATCGCGGGAGACGACTTCCGGGGAAGCGCGCTTATGTAATCGTGTTGATTTTCGCTAAAATCGGTAACAATAAGGTACCTTACCCCCCCCTAAAATTTTCTCAGCGGATTTAGACGATTCACAGAAATGATCAATTTGAAAATAAATCAGCGGAAAATTGCCATCCCTGGTACCTGTAAAAAGTGTCTGTGAGTGTCTATGACAAAGCACTACATAAATCTGATGCATTATTATATGCAAAGTTACTGTGTAAAATTTTAAAAAAAGAAATAGTATAAATTAACATAATCATACATATGTGTTTCTGCACCCCCCCGGAAAAATATGTTGCCACTGCGCCAAGGTCCGTAAGCCAGAGGAAACACTGACAAACTTTTTCCAGTTGGTGCATCATGACATGCACTACACAAAGAGTAGAGATAAACAAGCCTACGATGATCTGGTCAGTCACTGCAACAGATACTGGAGTCAGTTTGTCTTGGCCTGTTCTTGCCACTGATAATACCTCTATCTGCCAAGAATGTGCCACTAGTCCAGCAAAAGCTAGCAGTACTCAAATACTTTGCAAGCAGTTTCATGAAATGTTGAGTCAGAAAGCAACTCATACCAGTTCGGACGTCGCTCGTGTTAACAAGGTCAGGAGTTCCTGGGAGCGGAGGGTAAAGGACAGAGCTGCGAGGAGGAATCTGATCAGACCTAAATGAAACAGTCATTGGCTGTTTCAACAGACTGCTATGATGATGATGAAGAAGGAGTTGAACTGTGTCTTTGTGCATCTAGAGAAAGCATCTGATAGGGTGTCAAGAGAGGAAGTGTGGTACTGTATGAGAAAGTCAGGAGTGGCAGAGAGGCATGGGAGGGTGGTGCAGGACATGTGTGACGACAGCGAGACGGTGGTGAGGTGTGCTGTCGGAGTGACAGATGGATTCAAGGTCAGGGTGGGATTACATCAGGGATCAGCTCTGAGCCCCTTCTTGTTTGCCATGGTGGTGGACAGGCTGACAGACGAGGTAAGGCAGGAATCTCTGTGGACCCTGAGGTTTGCAGACGTCATTGTGATCTAAAGTGAGAGTAGGGAGCAGGTGGAAGAGAACATGGAGAGGTAAAGGTATGCTCTGGACAGAAGAGGAATTAAAGTCAGTAGAAGCAAGACAGAATACATGAGTGTGAATAAGAGAGAGGCAGCTGCAATGGTGAAGATGGAAGAAGTAGCGGTTGTTAAAGTAGATGAGTTTAAATACCTGGGGTCAACCATCCCAAGCAATGGAAAACGCACAAGAGAGGTGAAGAAGAGAATGCAGGCAGGGTGGAGTGGGTGGAGACGACTGTCAGGGGTGATTTATGACAGAAGGGTAGCAGCAAGAGTGAAAGGCAAGATTTACAAGACGGTTGTGAGACCTGCTATGATGTATGATTTGGAGACGGTGGTGCTGACAAAAAGACAGGAGGTGGAGGTGGCAGAGATGAAGATGCTAAGAGTTTCATTGGGAGTGACTAGGAGGAAGAAGATTAGAAATGAGTATATCAGAAGGACAGCTCTGAGCGGTTTGGAGACAAAGTAAGAGAGGCAAGGCTGAGATGGTCTGGACATGTGCAGAGGAGGGATAGTGGATATATTGGACAAAGGATGTTGAGGATGGAGGTGCCAGGGAGGAGAAGAAGAGGAAGACCACAGAGAAGATTCATGGATGTAGTGAGGGAGGACATGGAGAGGGTTGGTGTTTCAGAGGAAGATGAAGGGATAGAGTGAGATGGAGGCAGATGATCCACTGTGGAGACCCCTGAAGGGAGCAGCTGGAAGAAGAACAAACTGTCAGATTTTCCACTGGTCATGTAATTAAGAATATATTTTAGAGTTCAATCTAACTGATATGGGCAGCTCGGTGGTGCAGTGGTTAGCACAGTGGCAGCACAGTAAGAAGGTCACAGGATTGATTCCACCCCTGACCATCATGGGTTCCATCCCACCTCCTGACCATCACTGACCCTTCTGTGTGGAGTTTGCATGTTCTCCCCGTGTCTGCGTGGGTTTACCCTGGGTACTCCAGTTTCCCCCCACAGGCCACAAACATGCAGGTCAAGTTAACTGGAGACTCTAAAGTGGACCTGGGTGTGAATGTGTGTGTGAATGGTGAAGGGATTGGTGCCGTACTGTGGCTGCCTCATCCATCCAGGTGGATGTCCTGAATTTCCCTCTGGGGATCAATAAAGTATACAAAAAAAAACCAAATATACATATTTAAAATGAACATTAATTTATGTATTTTACGGTTTTAATTTACCTTAATTTAACTGTTGTTCAGCTGCTGACTTCAACAAGAGTGAAAGTTTTATTTTTTCTGGTCATGGTCCTCTCTCTGTCTGGTGAAGATTCTCCAAGAAAACAAAAAAAGACAATAAAAAAAAGAAAACTAAAGTTGCATCTCCGTCAAAAATGTCTGCAAAAAATCTCTCAACAGACATCGTCATAGTTGCTAAGCAACTGGGTAGTGTGTGGTCACGCAGACATAGGTCCTCCAAAGACCAGACCGTCTCATTGAGGACCTACTCTCACTGTAGTGGTGGTTCTGTGCTGACCGAGGTTTGACCCCTAAAGTATGGAACCTCTGTCAGTGTGATCGCTCCCTACCGTTCTGCAGAACAGCACCTTCCCCCAGCTTTGGAACCGTTGGAAGAGGTGGTCTGTGGAACAGAACAAATGTAAATGTTCACATGTGTATGAGCACGTACATGTGCACGTTATATGCATTTGATATAGGCTATAATAATAATGCAGTAGATTTATATGGCGCTTTACATGTCAAGTGACATCTCAAAGTGCTTACAGTGAGTCTATTAGTCATTCACTCCAGACAGACATTGACAGTGGTAAGCTACTTCTGTAGCCACAGTTGTCCTGGGGCAGACTGATGGAAACATGGCTGCCAATCCACGCCAACGGCCTCTCCAACCACTACCAAACATTTATACACATTCATGCCCAGTGAATGTGTATAAATCCCCACCAATCCAGGGAGTTCTCAGCGTAACACCGACCAGTAGCCCTGGTCCTGGGCCATAAAAGCGACCGGTGTGCCTTGGTGGGTGATCCGCTGTGGAATCACGATGAAACCACTCAGAGATGGGCCGGAGTGAACCAGGTGATAACAGGGATGGTTATTAGGGTGATTAAGATCTGAAGAAAATAACAATATAAGCCGCGTTGACTGCAAGTATCCTGATAACAGTGTTAGCTTGTGGGCTAATAGGCTACCTTTAGCCACCACTTCATCTACATGACGGACAGCTAGGTGGGCCAATAACAGAGCAGTGGGCGGATCTCAAGGACGGCAGTGGGTTGGCTTTTTCTAAACTTGACGTATACGATTTACCTGGAAAAGTCAAAAAACGTTTTGGTGAGTTTCTCAGAGAAAACGAGATAAAGGCAGCGTGCTTTTTTCTGATAGTTGATTTTTAGGAAAATTTTTGGTTAATTCCATGATCAGTTGACACGTTTGAGACAGTTACAGCCGATAAACTCACCATTTTTCACTGAATGACCAATTAATTTTTAAAACGCATGCCTCTGATGGCAGGCTGCTGTGGCCGTCAGAAAGTTGGTGACAGAAAAACTTGTTAGAAATAAATTTAAATCAAACTCACCACTGCTGCTAAAAATCGTCTCTGTGCTGTTTTTAAACTGTAGCTCTCTTCTATGCTATTTTCTCTGATGAATGGGCCTTCCTCACCCCCACATAAAGTTAATGTGTCCCACAAATTTACAGCTTTCTTTCCAGGAAATTTCCGACTTTCTCCACTTAGAGCAATATTAGACTTTTTCCTGTAAATGTGAGACTTTTTCATAGTAATTTGAGACTTTTTTCTCATCCATTTCATTTTTCTTTCTGGCAGAAGGTCGTCTATTTACCTTGAGGCCAAGATGGAACGCAGCCCTGAAGGTGGTGTCCCATGCTCCTCAGTTTAATGGAGTCTACAAAATATCTGTTTCTAGACACATTTTCATGCTGTTTGTGAACTACAAACTCCACATTTTAATTCATTTTTAAATGAACGCTGTGTGCTCAGCTGACTGTCAGCTGCCACCATCCACACCCTGCAGTGAAAACGCAGCAGCTCCACGTCTGTGCTCCACCCGCGTGCGTGACGAGAACAAGGAGAACCTTCCATCCATTTTCTTCCGCTTAATCCTTTTCGGGTCACGGGGGGCTGGAGCCTATCCCAGCATCTTTGGGTGAGAGGCAGGGTCCACCCTGGACAGATCGCCAGTCCATCGCAGGGCAACACAGAGAGACAGACAACCATTCACTCTCACAGTCATACCTAAGGACAATTTAGAATCCCCAGTTTGATGCCAATTAACCTAACTTGCATGTTTTTGTCATGTGGGAGGAAACCGGAGAAATCCCCGCAGACACGGGGAGAACATGCAAACTCCTCACAGATCACTGTTGGTCGGGGATCGAACCCAGGATCCCCCGGCCAAGGGTGAGGTGCTGTGCTGCCGCAGTGCTGACCACTCCGCCACCGCGCTTGTCAAACAAAATACAATCAACTCTAATCTCAGTATGGTCGGTGCTGACCCCCGCTGAGAGGACCATGACATTTAAGCAGCGAACAAGGCAAACGGCACCAGTCAGAGTCCGACCAAAGCAGCCATAAATCCGCCTTTAGATGCAGCCGAACCGACCTGGTGGTGTTCTGACCTCCTGGGCCGCGGTCTACGAGGCTGCAACACCTGAACTGACACACAGCTACCGAGACACACATGCTCGTGCTCGCCACAAACTCGCACCCTAAATCATGTGCTCGTACCACAGAGCTAATATGCAAAAACCTTTGAAACACACAGCTGGACACATGAAAGTCAACACGACAGCGGCTAAGCTAGTTAAGCTAGCTGGTTTTAGCCTGGTTCACCGTTCTTTTAAATCCGGTTTGAAAGCAGAAACGGAACCAGAACCTTCTCCAGGTCAGCTTACGTGTCTCTCACAAATATTCCTCACATTTGTTGGTGACAAACAAAAGTCAAACAGTTTTACCAGCAAGTCTCGGTTCAGACCTCAAAGCTCCACTGGTCTCGTCGCCATCTTGAGTTCTTCTTCTTCGTGCTTGCTTACGACGCTTGACACCAAGTTGGTGCATAACAGCCACCCACAAGTGAGGAATGATCTCCTATGGCTGACAGACTTGCATCCAAAAAACCTCATATCCTTTTGTACAAGACAATTTCCCTCAGAAATTCAAATAAATACTTAGAACTTTTCTCCCTTAACGATTTCCCTAACACACCCCTTAAGTTCAATTTTCCCCCATTTTGTCTACTTTCCTTTTAGCACCTCCCTTTCTTTTGCATATTTTTTACATTCTATTGCTGCAGCACGGGTGGGGGATTCTCCACCCAGAGAAGGCAGCTGGGATAAGGGGGAACAATGAACCGGAGGAGGAAGTGCCACTGGGGGGTCTCAAATGGGACAGTATGGACTATGCACCCCCTGGGGAGAAGAGGAACCGCCGGAGTCACTGGAAGAGAGAAGAGCATGTTGGCGCAGAGGGGGAAGGACGATGTGTAGAGGATGTGCTCAAGGATGAGACTGAGTTTATTTCTCAGGTTCAGCTTTATTGTCAGAACACATACTCTATCATCCTCTCAACAAGAAAAGAGGCTGATCAATGGAACATCACACTCTTATACTCCTGGAGCATCGAAACCTAAGTCACATGGTGCTTTAGCAAACATACAGTCACATGGTACTTAATTCCAGTCACAATGCAACTCTTTGATCTGTCATCATTGTCTCTCATTCTTCAATGATCCGGAAATCCTTCTGGGGCATCTTCTCTGAGAAAAAGGCCAAATCTCACACCTCCTCGTTATCTCCTGCGGATCTCTGCAGGTCCAGACCTTCTTTGTCCCGCGAGACGTGAAGCACCCAACGCACATACAGCAATACATTTGTGGAAAATATGAACCCAACATATGTGCTACATACCCCCCCAAACGTTTACTAAGGGACAAAACATAATCAGAGATGTATGACAGAAAACATAACCACATATCAAAAAATCAATCCACCAATTGCTTAGGTCTGAACCTCCTGCCATATCTGCTGTAAGCTGGCATTGTTCCTTCAGCGGCATCTTCCAGCACCTGTGGATCAGAACTGTTAGCACATCTCTGTGGGGGGTCCGAAGAATGCCTTCTCGGTGGCCTGCCACGGCGGGGGGCCCTCGCCAACTGCACATGTTCATCAGCCAGAACAAAAGCGGGTTTGAGTCTGTTTACGCAAATCAACTCTTCTCTGCCTCCTAAATCTAGCAAAAAATGCTTCTCCCCTGTTTCCAACACTCTGAAAGGCCCGTCATAAGGCGGCCGCAAACCTGGGCGTTGAGCATCATGTCTAACAAAAACAAACTCCGCATTTTTTAAAGCCTTCGGCACAAAAACGCGTGGAAAACTGTGATGAACTGGGCCAGGAAGGGTGTTTGATCCTGTGCCGCTCTGCAACAGTTGATCGGTCAACAGTTGACCCTGCGCCAAATTGGGCAATTTGGCGCAGGGTTGTCGGGAAGGAATTCCCCTGGCAAATGGAGGGGTTGTGCAAAAACTAATTCAGCTGGGGAGGCCTGCAAATCCTCCTTAGGTGCAGAACGCAACCCCAATAAAACCCATGGAAGTTTATCCACCCAATTTGTATCCGTAAGAGACGCTCTGAGGGCTGCCTTCAATGACCTATGAAAGCGTTCGCACAAACCGTTAGCCTGGGGGTTATACGCGGTAGTGCGGTGAATCTTCACCCCTAGTCTGTGGGCCATCGATGACCAGAGTTCGGAAACAAATTGGGGACCCCTGTCGGACGTTATGTCCGACGGAACTCCAAAACGCGCAACCCAAGCTGTTAAAAACGCGTGTGCAACTTCTTCTGCTGTAGTAGACGCCAGAGGAACCACTTCTGGCCAACGCGTGGTGCGGTCTACCATCATCAAAAGGTGTGTGCACCCCTGCGACAACGGAAGAGGACCCACCAAGTCCACATGCACATGATCAAAACGCTTAGCCGGAATGTGAAAAGGCTCCAAAGGAGCTCTAGTGTACTTGTGTATTTTGGCTCGCTGACACGCTACGCAGGCTGCTGCCCATTCCTTGACCTGTTTACGCAACCCCGGCCAAACAAATTTCTCCCCCACCATCTTAATCGATGCGCGCACCCCCGGGTGCGCCAGAGAATGGATTGAGTCAAAAACGCGGTGGCGCCACGCAGCTGGAACCCCGTGGAGACATCGCAGATTAGGGGGGGCATACCTATTTGCTGCACCCTGTGCTCCAGCCTTAACCCTGTTGGTCCAGACTGGAGCGCGCGCACATCCGCATCGCTAACCTGCTCCACGGCCATGGCTGCATAATCTAAACCTACGCGGACCGGGGCTGCGTGCGCTTCTGCACCACAACCCTGGCCCGAGGCCACGGCTGCCGAGTCTGCCCTCACGGGGCCTGGCGCTGCTACCGCACGCGAAAGACAGTGTGCCACTACATTATGTTTGCCCGCGACATGCTGAATATCGGTGGTGAACTCCGATATCGCGGCCAGATGTCTTTGCTGCCGACCCGACCAAGGCTCTGAAATCTTGCCCATCGCAAATGTTAGCGGCTTGTGGTCCACAAACGCGGTGAAACGGCACCCCTCCAGCCAGAACTGGAAATGGCGGATGGCCAAATGCAGGGCCAAAAGCTCCCTGTCGAAAGCGCTGTATTTTCGCTCGTTATTGCGCAAGGTTTTGCTGAAAAACGCGAGCGGCTGCCAGCTCCCCGCTACAAACTACTCAACGACCGCCCCCACCGCTAAATCGGAAGCGTCCGTGGTGAGCGCCATGCGGGCCGTTGGCACCGGGTGTGCTAACAAAACCGCGTTTGCCTGGGCTGATTTGACTTGGGAGAATGTGCGCTCCCGCTCCTGAGACCATTCTATTTTACTTGTGGGTTTTTGTTTTTTAAGTGCCGCGTACAATGGTTGCATGAGCTGCGCTGCGCTAGGGAGGAAACGGTTAGAAAAATGAACCATTCCCAAAAATTCCTGCAATGCTTTGACCGTCTGAGGTTGGGGAAAGTTTGTTATTGCGCGTACTTTATCGGGCAGAGGGACCGCTCCTTCTGGCGAAACACGATGTCCCAAAAAATCAATTTGCGCCACCCCAAACTGACACTTCGCTGGGTTAATTATTAACCCGTGCTCTGCCAGCCTCCGAAAAACCGCTGTGAGGTGGCTTTCATGTTCGTCTTCGGACGTGCTGGCTACCAAAATGTCATCCAAGTAGACGAACATGAAAGGGAGGTCGCGTAAAACTGCATCCATCATGCGCTGGAAAGTCTGCGCGGCACCCTTGAGTCCAAACGGCATGCGCAAAAACTCGAAAAGCCCGAAAGGAGTTATTACCGCTGTTTTGGGTATGTCCTGAGCGCGTACTGGGACTTGATGGTAGCCACGCACCAAATCTATTTTAGAAAAAATGCGCGCCCCCGCCAAATGAACCGAAAAATCTTGGATGTGCGGACTCGGGTAGCGGTCGTGTGCTGAAGCGTTATTCAACCTGCGGAAATCACCGCAAGGCCGCCACGAGCCATCAGCCTTTGGGACCATGTGTAGCGGTGAAGCCCAGGGGCTGTTAGAGCGTCTAATGATGCCCAGCTTTTCCAGGTTGGCGAATTCCTCGCGCGCTGTGGCCAGTTTAGCTGAGTCCAAGCGCCGAGCTTTTGCAAAAACGGGGGGCCCGGTGGTAGTGATAAAATGTTCCACCCTGTGTTTAGCCACTGACGCCGAAAACGTTGGGACTGTGAGTGCTGGGAACTAAGTGAGTAGTGCTTGGAACTTACCACCCGCAGCTGTGACATTGGCCTGTGGAGTAGGCGGGACCACCCGGGCTGTGCAGGAAATACAGTGGAAAGACAGTGCATTAACTAGACGTCTATTAGCAAGATCAACCAATAAACCATTCGAGCACAAAAAATCAGCACCTAACATGTTATAACTGACTGCCGCTATGGTGAAAGTCCACTCGAATGCCCGGCCGTGAAAAGACAGGGGGAGGGTCTTCTCCCCGAAGGTCTTGATCGTCGAGCCGTTCGCCGCCGACACCAGGGGTCTGCTGGAGGGCGCCAGCCGGTCAGCGTAGGAAGGTGTGATGAAAGTCAGCTGGGAGCCAGTGTCCACAAGGAACTCCCTCCCTGATCGCGCGTCCGTCAGGTAGAGCAGCTTGTTCGTCGCGCCAAGAGCCGCAGCTGCTACCGACTTCCGGTCCTGGCGTTTCCCAAGCGCTTGAACTGGCACGGTGGAATGCACTTGCGTGCCCTCTCGGCGAAACGGCGATGGTAAAAGCAGAGGAGGTCGCCCGCTCCGTGTCTCCTGGCCTCCGCCACTGCTGATGTCAGCGAATCTGGTGCTGCAGCCTCAGGCCCCCTGCCGTCTCCGGGTGTTGCGCTCAGCTCCGCTGCTGCCGTCGTGGCCGTGTGTCGCCTATGGGCATCGACGAGTCGCTGCGCCTCCTGGCCCAGCTTGTGGTAATCTCGGTGGGCCAGCAGCTGTGAACTGGCCAGGGTAACTCTCACCGCTGACGGTAGCGTCCTGAGGAAAAGATGGTCGAAGATAAAGCCATCGTCTTCGTCGTCTCTCAAACTCAGCATCTTCGCCATCAGGTCTGCAGGCCTGTCTGCCTCGCCTTCAGTCAGCACCAGGAGCTTCTCTGCTCGCTCTCCTAGCGAGGGGGTGAAAGCACGGATGAGCGCGGCTTTCAATGCGCCATACTTGTCGTCGTCTGGTGGGTGGTTAGTCAGGTTCTCCACCCGCGGGGCTGTGAGGCTGTCCAGCTTTGCGACTACATGGTAGAATTTTGTGGCATCCGCCGAAATTCCCCGAAGATGGAACTGTGCCTCGACAGTGTTAAACCAGGAGCTCGGGCTATGCTGCCAGAAATCAGGCAGCTGGACTGCAGTAGCTGCATTAGCCCGGCTGGCTCCTGAAGAGTCCGGTGCGGGAAGGTCGTCACTGGCCATAATTTGTCGTAGGGTCACCAGTGTAGAGGATGTGCTCAAGGATGAGACTGAGTTTATTTCTCAGGTTCAGCTTTATTGTCAGAACACATACTCTATCATCCTCTCAACAAGAAAAGAGGCTGATCAATGGAACATCACACTCTTATACTCCTGGAGCATCGAAACCTAAGTCACATGGTGCTTTAGCAAACATACAGTCACATGGTACTTAATCCCAGTCACAATGCAACTCTTTGATCTGTCACCATTGTCTCTCATTCTTCAATGATCCGGAAATCCTTCTGGGGCATCTTCTCTGAGAAAAAGGCCAAATCTCACACCTCCTCGTTATCTCCTGCGGATCTCTGCAGGTCCAGACCTTGTTTGTCCCGCAAGACGTGAAGCACCCAATACACATACAGCAATACATTTGTGGAAAATATGAACCCAACATATGTGCCAAAGATGAATTTTCCTTTCTGCCCACTTGTTCCTCAGGAACCTACTGGCTACAGCGAGGGTGATCCTGGCCAACTCGCCACGGCTGGTTGTTAAGGGCTACCGCCCCCTGGCACAGGAAGCGGACTTCATCATTTTGGCAACCAGAACTCTCAGAGTGCAAGCAGCGGCACCGGCATCCATGAGGGACTCCAGCGAGGTCGAGGACCCGTTGGTGGTAGCCGGGACAGTAACCAGGAGACAAAGGAATTGGGGAATCTGTTTTTATCATCACCATTTTGGCTCAAATGCCCAATGCTGCCTGTCGCCATGCCAATTCAAGAAGTTGAGAGGACAGCACGTTCGAAATTCAGTTACAGCTGCAACCGATAGCGACAGGAACAGACTTCCTTATGTCACGGACACACGTTCGGGGAGACGGTTTTTGGTGGACTCCGGCTCCCAAAAGAGCCTCATCCTACCGGTCAATGCAGACAAGGTGGCAGAAGGCAGCGGTCCCGAGCTCACGGCCACCAATGGATCCACCATCAGGACATATGGAGAGTGGACACTGACGATATGCTAACATGGACGCAACTTTCAGTGGGACTTCATGGTAGCTGCACGTTTTGCCCCCATTTTAGGTGCAGATTTTTTATGTGCTTATGGGTTGTTAGTCGATGTTGCTAATAGGAGATTAGTGGATGCTGTCTCTTTTACCTCACTGCCCTGTACAGCTCGGGGAGCTGGGTCGACAACACTGCCTAACGTTATAGCTCCAGGGAATAAGTACTGTCACAGTTTAAAACTGGAAATTACTGTGAACACGAAATTTTAAATGTAAGACTCCCGGGCCACAACAACACAAACCCTCACAGGCAGAATATCAGTTAAACGTTTTACTTCACAACCCTAAAATGATTTACAAAATACACCAGTTCAAAGCAAAAACACAAGTTAAAAATGTGCACAGCCTAAAAAAATAAGATCACTATATTCTAAAAAATACCTAAGAATTTGTCCAGGGAGGAAATAAATATCATTAATCCAACTGAGCTAAAATAGGAGTTACCCTTACACTAAACAGGCAGAAAAAGAACCTTTGACGTATTTTACAGTGGGGCGGGTGCGTGTCTGCTAACCCATCGGAGCACGATCAAATGCTGCCGTCCTCACCGACCCCATCACGACATGCTGTTCATCAGGACTTGTCCGTAGCCCATCGTACGTGTCCCTGGTGGGAAATTCTGACACCAGGGGAAAAGAAGCAGGCAGGAGGAGAGGAGAGGGGCAGGCTCCTACGGTTCCATCGCCTGGGTTTACCTGCAGCACAAAACTCAACAGCCCACTGACATCCCGGGTGGCTGATGATCATTCACATGCACACAGATGATCAACACCTGCGTCTACTTCGGCTGGACCTCCTGGCATCTTCGAGGCCTCTTCGGTCCCAAGCCGACACTGCCAATCCCAGCACCTGCTGTGTTCATACCATCCCACTCATGTGAGCCTCCCCTCTACGTCCTCTCCCTCCACCTTGCCTGCTCCATCAGTCCATCCATCCGTCCATCTCGGTCAAATCTGTGTCCCAACCCTTTCCTTTCTCCTTCTCTGTCCTTTTTCCATTTCTCCATTCCTTTCCTTGTTTCCTCTGCTCTCCCTCTTTGACCCCCAAGTGCTCTACCCGAGCATCTCCCCCTTCTTCTTCCTCCTCCTTTCCTCTCTCTTCTCTCAGTCCTTCCCTCTGTCCATCCTTCTGTCCTTCCCCTCAGTCCTGCATCATCCTTTAATAGGTCCCACCGGGGAAGAATTTGCAGCTGGAGCTCACTGATTGGCTCCTGCTGATTGAATCAGTCAGCTCAGGTGTAAACAATAATCAAACCAAAACACAACAGAAATGAACTCAAATTTCAAAGCATACAAAATAACACCACAAAATCCAACATGCAATACATTAAGAAAATAATAAAATTCACACTAAGCAGCCCTAGAGCTGCAATAAATAAAAAAAATAAAATACACACCTACAACCCTGAACCTGCTTCCCTGACAGTACCAACATTTGCTCACACAGTTCCCAGCACTCACTGTCCCAACGTTTTCGGCTACGATAAAGAAAAAAGGGGGTCAAACACGTCATAACGACATAAGGCCCGCCGGTGTTCGCATGACCTTGGCGCTTGGATGCATCTAAACTGGCCAGTGCGTCAGAGGAGTTTGCCAACTTAGAGCAGCTGGGCATCATCAGGTGCTCCAACAGCCCGTGGGCATCTCCGCTACACATGGTGCTGAAACCTGACGGGTGGTGGCAACCGTGCAGCGATTTCCAGTGCTTGAAAAATTCCACGGAACACGATTGTTTTACCATTAGGCACATCCAGGATTTTTCCATGCACCTGGCCGGGGCGCGTGTTTTTTCAAAAGTTGATCTGGTCTGCAGATACCATCAGGTCCCAGTGCGCGCGGAGGATGTTCCGAAAACAGCCGCAATAACTCCTTTTGGCCTTTTCGAGTTTTTACGCATGCCATTCAGATTAAAAGGTGAGGTGCAGACTTTCCAGAGGATGATGGAAGTAGTGCTTCACAACTTGTCCTTAGTTTTCGTCTACTTAGATGACATTCTGGTAGCTAGCGTGTCCGAGGAAGAGCACATCGCCCATCTCAAGACGGTTTTCCAGAGGTTGGAATTGCACGGGTTTAAAGTGAACCCGGCAAAGTGCCAGTTCGGTGTGCCTGTGATCGATTTTTTGGCCTATTGCATTTCGCCGGAGGGCGTGATTTTGCTACAGGATAAGGTACGCGCCGTGTCAGACTTTCCGTGTCCACAGACCGTGAGGGCCCTGCCGGAGTTTTTGGGGATGGTCAATTTTTATAACCATTTCCTTCCCTGGGCAGCCCAGCTGATGCAGCCATTGTATGCTGCGTTGAAAAAAAAGAAGCCCGCGGAACACGTCCACTGGACTCCCGAGAGTGTCCAGGCTTTCACAAACGCCAAGACAGCACTTGCGGATGCCGCGTTGCTAGCTCATCCAGATCTGTCAGAATGGATAAGATAAGATAAGATAAGCCTTTATTAGTCCCACAATGGGGAAATTCCAGGATTGCAACAGCACAGGGATAGCAACACTCAGAGCAACAATCAGAAGGCAAGAAAAAACAAGAACAGCTAGTATACATATGTACATATTACTATAAATATATATATATATATATATATATATATATATAGACACAGTGCGGAGCATTGTGGTTGGTGAATGTGCAGCAGAAAGTCTAAGCTCTCTCTCCGCGGATGCGGCGGGTCAGCTGGATGTCTTTGGGCATGATGGTGACCCTCTTGGCGTGGATGGCGCACATGTTGGTGTCCACGAAGAGACCCACCAGGAAGGCCTTGCTGGCCTCCTGCAGAGCCATGACGGCGGAGCTCTGGAAGCGCAGGTCGGTCTTGAAGTCCTGAGCGATCTCCCTCACCAGGCGCTGGAAGGGCAGCTTATGGATGAGCAGCTCAGTGGATTTCTGGTAGCGACGGATCTCTCTCAGAGCCACGGTACCGGGCCTGTAACGGTGAGGCTTCTTCACTCCGCCGGTGGCCGGAGCGCTTTTTCCGAGCAGCCTTGGTGGCTAGCTGCTTCCTGGGGGGGCTTTTTCCTCCAGTAGATTTACGGGCGGTCTGCTTGGTTCTTGCCATCGCTCTTGATTATTCTGTCTTATATTTCTTGCACGCCGCCTAAACTCCAGCCCGGCACCCGCGTCGTTTTCGCTACAGTTGCTCGGTATGTCGAGTTTCTCCGTTAGCACTGAGTGGCGGTTGAGTGCTAGCTAGCTCTTCCCTGCTGTATCGTCTCCTGCTGTAAACAGTGGCTCCGTCCGCCGACTCGGGAGACCTTTGGGGCGATCTGTGTGTCCGTGATATATATATATATAGAGAGTGAAAGGTGTAGAAAGAAGAAGGAAGACAAAAAAAAAAGGCAGTTGCAAAAGGCAGCCAACTCGTGTGGCGCCGCCGGTCCGGTGGAACCAGAACCGGGAAAAAAAAAAAAAGGGTAGCGCTCGCTACTGATGAGACTGATGTTGCCATAGGAGCAGTGGTACAGCAGAACATCTCCGGTTCATGGCAGCTGCTTGCATTTTTCAGTCAGACTTTGCGCAACAGTGAACGCAAATACAGCACGTTCAACAGAGAGTTGTTGGCTCTACACCTGGCGACATACCATTTCCAGTTTTGGCTACGAGGGCGCATGTTCACCACGTTGGTGGACCATTAGCCACTGACGTATGCAATGTCCAAGGTCTTGGAACCATGGCCGAACCAGCAGCACCGGCATTTGGCCGCGATCTCAGAGTTTACAACTGACATTCAACATGTTGGTGGTAAACTCAACAGTGTGGCCGATTGTTTGTCATGCACGCTAGTCTCCCCAGTCTACATGGGAATAGATTTCCCGATGATGGCCGTGGATCAAGCCGGGGACATGAACATTTGCGCGCTCCAGTCTGCGCCGACTGAGTTAAAGTAGAACTGAACTCACCTTTTTGCCAAAAAAGTAGAATAGCAGATTAATTCCTTATTACCTATTGTATTTTTCAACACATAAAAGAAATTTTTAGGCTGTGCGATGGCCAAGCTATAAGCCGATAAACTTTTGCCTCTGGTTGGCAGTGCCAAACAAACCGGAAGTAGTGCAGACAACGCTGCGTGACGTCACGAGTGTGACCCTAATCAAAACAACAATGGCAGATGATAGCAGTTCCAGCAGTCAAGAACACCAGAGTTTTCAGAGTGAAGAGGCATTCAGGATCGGTGACAAGAGAGAGGAGGATGCAGGAGTGTCAAGTGAACAGGAAGAGAGCGAGGGAGGCATCGAACACTTTGCATTTCACATGGATAGACACATGTCGATTGTTCCACAGTCTCTCCCTCAAGTTTCCAAAAACAGCGCTCGCTCTTCCCATTCTGAGAGATAGTTCATCCTCCAGCCTAGCATCCTCTGAAACAGTACTCCCTAGGTACTTGAAAGTCTTGCACTTGACTAGTGGCTCTGTACCAATGCTGATCTCTTCTGGTAGTGATGTTGATAATTGGAACTTGGGACTCTGTCTTCTTGATGTTGATTTGGAGGCTGAATTGGCTAGCTGCTCTTGCAAATTTCTGCACTAAAGATTGCATATCTTCCACACTGTGTGCAACTAGAGCACTGTCGTCGGCAAAGAGCATTTCTCATACTACCTTTATTGATGTCTTACTCTTGGCTTTAAACTGTGCCACATTGAACAAGTCTGCTTCTTTCCTTGTTTGAATGGATACTCCTTCTGAAGTGTCTTTGAAAGCCACCTCAAGCATGGCTGCTAGATATAGCGAGAAGAGTGTAGGTGCAAGCACACACCCTTGTTTCACCCCGTTGCGTCTTTAGATACTGAACCACTCATTGCCACGTTTGCTTGCATACCTGTATGGAGTGCCTAGATCAGGTTGACAAACTTCTCTGTACAACCATATTTCTTGAGTACCTGCCAAAGTCCTTGTCGCGAAACAGTATCAAAGGCTTTACTGAAGTCTATGAAGACTACATAAAGCGTCATGTTCTGTTCGATACACTTTTCTTGAACCTGTTTCAAGCAGAAAATCATGTCCATTGTGCTTCTTCCACTTCTAAAGCCACACTGGGTTTCCGGTAGTACATTCTGCGAGATGTGTTCACTGAGTCTGTTAAGTAGTACACGTGAGAGAATCTTACCAACAGTGGCTAGCAGTGATATACCTCGGTAATTTCCACAATCCTTCCTGTCACCTTTCTTGAACAAAGGCACAATACTTGCATCCTTCCAGTCTTGAGGTACTTTCTGGGCATCCCATATCTCTTGGATGAGCTTGTGCAGGCAGTTGGTCAGCTGAACAGCACCAAGTTTCCACACTTTTGCTGGAATTCCATCCCTTCCTGGAGCTTTACCATCCTGTGTTGTCCTGATAGCTGCCATTAGTTTATCAAAATTTGGTGGTTCATCCAGACTTGATACAGCTGGTCACTGCACTAGAGCTTCTTTAGCCTCTTCAGTGAGATCTCCAGGGTTGTTTAGTAGTTGGTCAAAGTGGTCTGCAAATCTGTCCAGGATCTTGTCTTTCTCCTGCAAAACTGTTTCACCATCCATAGCCTTTAGTTGGATCAATCCTCTTGGTTTAGGGCCGTAGATTTCTCTCAAACCTGTGAAGAATGTTTTCATGTCCTTCCTGTCTGCTGCAGTTTGAAGTTTCTCCGCTTTTTCATCCCACCAGTTGGACTTCATCTCTCTGGTGTACTTCTGTAGCTCACTCTGAGCCTTTGAGTATTTCTTCTTCTTCGACCTTGTGTTACACTGTAGGTTTTCCTGCCTAGCTGTAATCCTCGCTTCTAGTAGTTTCTTCAGGTGTTCATCATGCTCATCAAACCAATCTTGATGTTTCCTCTCAGGGTAGCCTAATACATCACTCACAGTCTGATACACTGTATCGTTCAGTGTAGCCCATTTCTTTTCTATGTCATTCTCTAAGTTGTTGCTGTCCCAGTCTTTCAAGTTTTCATCCATTTCCTGTGTAAGTTCTTCCTGCTTCTTTTGGCCTTTCAGTGCACTAGTGTTTAGCTTCATTGGTGGCTTTGCACCCGTCCTGCAGTGCTGTTTTCGTCTCCAAATCCTTAATCTAGATCTCAGCATAACATGATCAGTGCCACAGTCCGTGCCTCTCATTACTCTGGTGTCAGTACATCCCTTCTGTCTCTCTGCCTGACTATGATGTATTCTAATAAGTGCCAGAGCTTGGATCTTGGGTGCATCCATGTCTTCTTGTGTGTGTGTCCTTGTGCTTAAATAGAGTGATGGTTATCACAAGGTTGTACTCTGAACATAGTGCAAGTAGAAGTTCTCCATTAGCATTGCACTTGCCTACTCCACGACTGCCTAGTACTCCTTTTCATTTCTCAGTGTCCGAACCAACTCTGGCATTAAAATCTCCAAAGAGTATAAGCCTGTCATCAGTCGGTACACGCCTGATAGTCTCATGTAAATCACTGTAAAACTCTTCCTTCACCTCCTCTGTGTTGGTCATTGTTGGGGCATATACACTGATGAGTGTGGCATACATCTTCCGCTGTAGTGGGAGTCTCATAGTCATTATCCTGTCGTTGATTGGCACCAGTTCCTAATCAAGCATTGCAGCTATCTCCTTTCTAGCTGCAAAGCCCACTCCTGCTTCTTTCCTTTCTTGAGTTGATCTCCCACTCCAAAAGAAGATGTACCCATGGTCTTCCAAGCTGTCATATCCAGGAAATCTTGTTTCACTAAGTGCAGCTATGTCTACATTGTACCTGTTCATTTCCAGGGCCACAAGCGCGGTCTGTCCTTCTGGGCGCTGTGATGTTGTTCTGTCCAACAGAGTGCGTACATTCCATTATGCTACACACAAGGTTGCTGTTGTACTCTTCTTTTGTATTCCTGCTCTTAGCTTACTTTTCGCTGCCTGTCGGAGTGTGAACAGATCTGATCTCCATTGGACACTGTCAGTATAAACATGATCATGATGACCTGGAGCTTCCAGCCAGTCATGATGTGTGTGTAATGAATCCTGCCCTATGGTGTATAGGCAGTGGAACAACTAAGAATAACCAAAACAAAAGTGTTACTACGAGAATGATGAAGATGAAAATGCAACAATACCATTTGCACCCTTCGGTTGCCAAAATTCTCTCTCTTGCATTTTGTCTCTCCATGATAAACAGTTGATTCACTATGCAAGCCGTTACTGGACGCCACAAGGGCACCATCAGCTGACACTTGTATAGAGAAATAGTTAGTCACTTGCTGAAGATTTTTAATGAGTTCACAGTGTGTATTAAACAGTCTCTTGCTGAGGGTTCCGAGTGGGGTAAAGCGTTAAATGCACCCGAGAGTCATGTCCTTTAGCTTTCACGGCTGTTGGTGTTGCCAGGGAGTATGGGTCCAGTGTTCCCTTTCTGATGACCAGATCCCCTGGTTTGGCCAAAAAATGGGTGCATCCCCATGGTTCCCCCGTCACATGGTCCCTCCTGGGAAGGGAAGCATGGATAACATCTCTGTTAGTTGACATTCTTTGCGTGTAATCAACCAAAAACCATTCCTCATCACCTAAGTTAAATGGCTTTGATGGTGAGAGTATGTAGGGTTTGCCATTCATTATTTTCCCATTTTTTTTGTCACTATTTTCCTAAGCCTTCTTTCATAATCCTATTTGTGCGTTATGCTAATCCTAGAGACTGTGGATGGTAAACTAAATGTTTTTTTCCAGGTAAATGTTGAGTACTGTACCTAAGTGTGATATGATTTGATCTACAAAGTGTATTCCATTATCTGAGTAAATCATTTCACTTATTTCAAATCTTGATATTATTTCAGTTAACTGTTTCAGTGGTACTGTAGCAGCACTTGGATTAGAGCAAGGGAAGGCCTTAGTCGATTTAGTAAGTATGTCAAACATCACTAAACAATATTCTTGCCTTCACACTTATTGAACTCAGTGAAATTCATGCAAAGGTTTTGAAAAGAATAAGTTTATGCAGGGAAGGTCCAATTATTTTTGCTTTAAGTTCCCTTAAGCATCGTTTTCTTCTTACATAATTGAGTGAAAATTTGCTTTGTCTTTGTAGCAAATTTTAAACTGAGTCCCACAGTAAACTGTATCAGCATAAATTGGACTTTCCTTAGAAATTTGGAACTTTCCCCATAAACTTTCAGCTTTTCTTTTTCCTTTATGTGTTCTTTTGCTCTCCTATATTCCTTATAAAATCTTAGGACCTTTTCCCACAATAATCTGCAAATATTTTTTTCACATGATTTTTCTAAAATATTTGCAAATTTATTGATGTAAATTCGACTTTTTCTGGTGAATGCTATAACTTCATTACCAAGCTGCTTCTATATTTGTGAAATCTTTCACCTATTTTTCATACATTAATTACACAGGGTTATAAAAATAATTTTTTTGAAAGTGGTCTGTGTTTTTTCAACTGATTTAAGATAATTTTGCACCGCTGAATCCGAAAATGACAGCCGTTTCTCTCAATCAGGTGCTAAGTAAAAACCTGTACTTACTCAGTACTGTGCATGTACTTACCTTTATATAAAGGTAAGTACATGTAAATTGAACGTTATGTCGTCATTGTCCAACTTTCCGAGAATTTCAAGACATCAAAAAGAATTTTAAAGCGAAAATACCCGTATATGTAAACAAAAATGTACAGAACAACATGTGGCCATAATTCAAAAAGTTGACCTGATTGCGCAAAACCAATGTGATTTTTGGATTCAGCACATCAAAATTGTCCTAAATCAGCTAAAAAAACTTAGACAATAAATTTGGTATTGACCAGTGTGTTAATTCACTGCTAATTGTACATCATCTGTCTTTACTAATTTGTTTTTCTTTCTAATTGCAATTATACTTTTTCTTTCTAATTGCAACTGTACCACCCCCCTTTGCTACATGGGAATCCCCATGTAGCAGAGGCCTGCTGAAACAGTGTATCATGTGATGTTTTTGTTAGGGGAAGGAGTTGCTGCGTGAGTTCCTGTGTGACCTTGTGCAGCTGCTTTTTGTGGACAATGTTTTCCTTAGAGATTCAGTCTGTGCCATTAATGTGTGTGGCACATTTACATATGGTTAATTTAGATAAAAGTTTTGTTTTATAAGTTTATCGATGGTACTGTGTTCATATTGTGAGTGTTTTCCCTTGACCTAATTTACAAATTTCAGTTAGAGCAATGAACCTAGCTGTCTGTGCAGATTTAGTGTGATTCAGCATTTATTATAATCAATTCTGCAATTGCCATTAGGCCTACATGTACTTTTCCTGTTGACCACAAGCAATTGTGAATTTATGAAAGTGCATGTTTGTGAAAGCGCATGTTCCACTCCTGTTAATGGAAAAGTGGACATATTGCTTAATTGGGATGGGGACTTCATTCTGCACAAGGAGTGCTTTATTTATTATTTTTCTTCCTAAATTTCGATCTGGCCTGCAGTCACCGAGCCTGGCTCGGCCAAAAGCCAAGCACTGCGAGTACAGTGCCTTAAGCACATCAAAATCATACAGCACAAGACTCCTTATTCCTGTCACGTTTATGAAATGTGATATTGTCATACCATTCTCAGGTATGAAGTTGTATTGAAATGTCTCGGACCTGCAATGTCACTTCAGGTAAACACCGCATTTTTAGAGTCAAAGTCAGGTAAATTGAGCATCTTATGTCATTGTTAGTGTCATTTGTTCTACTTACCTTCGGGTCTGCTTGTCACATGCTGTGGTCAGCCTGTGAGGTCCTCCTCCCCCATCCCGCCGCTGCCCTACGCCAATGGCCCTGATGTCCAAATTGATGACGTCATGTTCCCCTTGCCGCAGTCAGCCCGTCCCACACCTCTCTCTGACCCCCCTCCACCACAGGGGTCTAGTGTCGGTGCCACCCTAAAAAACAGAATAGGGGGAAGCTCTGGGCCTCCCCCCCTTTGCTTCAGTAAACACACAAACAGGAGTTTAACTGTGCTTTTATAAATTTTCTGAGTGTTACCCTTGTAGTCATTCAACCTTTCCTTTTCATTTTTAACAGTGCTTATTCTAATGCTGGTAAGATTTTATTCATTAAAGGAAAAAAATTCATACAATATAAATTCTTTAAATGGGAAACTCAGACCTGAGATTCCTGAGTTCCCTTTCTAAGTTAAAATTTTAAGCATTATAGTATTTAAGGAGTAACGTGAACTTCTTTTCGTTGCATTATTTGATCCAAAAACTCATCAAAAGCAACATCTTTGTTTTCTCTTGGGACAGCTGCCTTTTTCTATAAATAAATACCATAAACGATATTTTTGACTTTGAATTTTGGTTGAGTTATTTTTTCAGTAGGTTAGAAAATAAACGAAATGGTTCCTTCTACTCATACACTGTCTAGTATAATGTCAACTTTCGCACAGTCTGTCATTTATTTAAATTTACAAGACAGTAAACCGACCAATTTATCATTTTAATACCAACAGAATTAAATCTAGTCAGAGAGCCAAACAATGGAACTCTTTCCTTCCCCCCCCCCCACATTTTTTCAGAGCTTTGCTGTCTTGTCATGAATAGCAAAATGATAGAAAGTTTTAAAATCACAGTCATTCATTAAGAGTGACTTTTCTATTTTAAAAAAGAACAATAATATGGTAAAGAAACATTAAAACATCTGCTTGATCATTAGCAGCCTCAGTTAAATCATATGTATAAGGGTGTTTTTTTTGGGGGGGGGGGGTCCAGTGCACTATATCAGGGGTATCCGACTTTTAAGCGCTCTCTCTTTTTCTGTAATTTGCAGATGTCGATTTCGTTTTTATAATATGCAAGGGAACATAAAAGAGTTTCAGACTTGCATTGCAATTTTAAAAAAAAATCATTGATTTTGCCGTTAGAATCGAAACTATTGGTCGTGTCCCCTCATTTTTCCCAGTTTTTGTGTGACATGAAAATCGCATCAATTTCAAAGTACTGTGAAGTGATCTCTGAGTAACTCTTTCTACTCATTTATGTAAGAGATAACAGAGTTGTAATGCAAATTCAAAATAAAACATTCCCCAATGTGATCGGATCTATGGTTTTTGTACGGCGACCCCTGCAAATTTACTCGTACAACGTAAATTTCCATGTCCCCGAATTTACACAGCAACATGCAAGTTATTTGGTAAAGTAACAAGAAAAAAGGAAGTGCTGATGCTTTTCACTTTGCACCTTTCAAATCCCAAACCATACACGTAAAAAGGAGATCAGTCTTTGTGAAGCTCAGATGTAGAATATTTCAATAAAATCTCAAACATTTATGACACATCGAATATGGTGTCCTTTAAAAAAATTACGTCTTCGGTCTTGGTTGGCCACGTGCAGTCCCGTCTGGCGAGGTGACCGCCCTGGGAAAGCACTTTTATTTTCTCTACCCCGGATGTGCTCAACCCATGTGGAGAGGATTAACCGTGGCCACTTTATATTGAAGTTATCGAAGGTCCAAACTTCCGTGTCCCGCATTTACGCCTTTTGTGATTTTACGTCTTATCCAACAAACAGGGAGAATTTGAAGGTATGTATACACGTTATCACATCTTAATATGTCATGAAAATGTAGCTGTTGATGAGTTTTGATGCGTGAAAAATACTGGAAGTGTTGAAGTTGTTTCGTGTAAAACGTATGCCATTGCAAAGTGCATTGGCACACGGGGAAACAAAAGCCCGAGTGTCCCGTTTACGTCTCCATTTACAAGTAGTTGAAGTGAGCGCTCATCCTCAAGAGTTCCTGAATGCGAATGCCGTTACGAAAATAGTTAATAGTTTCATAAACCTGACACAATTGGATCGTGATTAGTCAATTTCATGTGCAGATTTGATCAGTTTTAAATTTTGCCACCAATGTCACACATTGGACCCCTAATAAATAAAAACACCCATAAGCAACATCTTCATCACTACCTCGTTTGTGCTTTGAATCATCTCATATAAGTTGTATTTAAAGCTTAACCTGTTGCACTTCAGTGTACCGCGGGAAGGCACGTCTCTGCGTCCTAGGACGCATGAGGGCGTCCTAGTACGCACACTGTGCGTCCTAGGAGGCACTGAAAAAAAACCACCTGCATTTCCGTTCTTCCACTACAGACACAGCCGCGAACAGAAAGTCAAAGGAGTGCTTTGATTGGTTTAGATGTGACTGACCTCTTATTCGACTAATAAGAGCCTTGAATTGGGTTTCTGAAACCTTGTAGAACCTATGACTGAAAACCTAGCAAGAAGGACCCGCCTACCAACGGCTGCGAATACAGCGAGCCAATTGAAGCACAGAAGTTCGAAAGCTGTTTTGTGTAAGGCTGGGTGACACACAGGCGTTCGCCAGTCTTTTTTTCTAACTACTGTTCTTATTTGTTTTGAAAAATTGTTCGCCAAAACCGCAATCATGGAAGCGCAAAACCGCAAGAATGGAATTATGGTTTGACCGGGTCGCGAGACCAGAACCACGAGTCCGTAACAAGCAGACCAGCTTCATGTTCGTCTGACAATGAGGAAGAGAAGTTTGCCAGCTACGCTGCTGTTGTGAACAGGTAAGTGTTATAAGCTAAATTATTCTTTATCCCTGAAAATTGTAATCAAAAATGACTTTTGATCGATCGGTAAATTATAACTGTGCGTCATCGCCACATGACGGACCGCGGCGCATGAACCCGTGCACCGGGCGATATCCGTCCTCTGTAGCGGGGGGGGGGGGGGGCCACCTTTCATTAGAGTCCAAGATGAAGCTTCTATATTGAATCATTCAAAAGTTAGACGTTTTTCAAAACTGTGCCATTTGGCACAATTTGGCACAGTTCCAAAACGCCTGGGAACAAAGCTGTGTAATATATTAATTTTTTGTGGTATTGCTACAAAATTTTGACCTCAGCTGGATAACACTTGCTTATACATTTCTGCTGCATTTTCCAGCCCGGATCTGAAGCTTATTTGCAAGCATTTGTATCCAAAAAAACACCCAGGCCAAATTTATTTTCTTCAAGTTCACTATGTTTACATGACTGTTACTCAGTGGCCGGAGCACTTAAAGAGATTATGACTGTTTTGCCAAAAAATTCAAAGTGTTTTCTTTTAAATGAGACCAACCCCATGAAGATGCTGCAAAGGGTTGAAGAACAGCTTTTGATTTACTTTGGGCACATTATTTTTTGGCGATTTTAGGGAAATTGACCAGAGTGCAAGGGGTTAAATCATTGAGTATTATTTAGTGACAGCATCATTCCATAATCTTCAGTATAAGTGCTCCGCACTGTGTGTTTATATATTCACATATTCATTCCATCTAGCTACAATATTCCGCACTGTGTTTATATTCATATATTTATTCCATCCAGCTACAATGCTCCGCACTGTTTATATATTTATATATCTATCCCATCTAGCTACAATGCTCCGCACTGTGTCTATATATATATATATTTATATTTATATGTACATATGTATACCTGCTGCTCTTGTTTTTTTCTCTTGCCTTCTGATTGTTGCTCTGAGTGTTGCTATCCCTGTGCTGTTGCAATTCTGGAATTTCCCCATTGTGGGACTAATAAAGGCTTATCTTATCTTGTAATTCGTCACATTGATGATGATTGCAGAGATGGATATGCATACACTTTTACTTAACTCTTTGGCATCCGGTGTAGCCGCTGTGGACAGGAGGGGTGGATGCGGACAGAGGCGGGGTGATGTTAGTTGCTGGAGTCCTGGGGCAGGGCCATGGCTTAGCAGCAGAAGAGCACGGAGGAGGAGGAGGAGGAGGAGGAGGGACTAAAGTGCCCCCTGTCCTCACACCAGACCATGCAGGGAAGAGGAGATACATATATTAGTCCGGTCTGTTCCTCTTACTATGGGTAATTTACCAACAAGCCTTAGCCTCAGAATTCCGGTTATGGCTGCCACGTAGGACGGACGTGTCTCGCTCTGCTCTGCTCCTGGAGAAAAAAAATCGGCAAATAACTCTCTCATTTGGGACAGAACGTATCCCAGCATTTGGGCGAGGATATGTCGGCGAAGCCTAAGGCTGGAAAACCAGGAAAAGGAAAAAGCGAGCCGCCGAAACAGTCCAAATTAACGGACTTTCAGGTCTGTGACGCAGCAAACAAAACTCCATATATGGCGGAGGAGGCTGGCAATGGTGCGATGTCTGCGGGGGGAGGCGCAGATGCGCTGATGGCTGCCATGAGTTCAATGAGAGCGGACTTTTCCTCTAGATTTGATGGGATTATGACAGCGTTGGAAGGAATAAGAAAGGAATTGGGTGACTGTGTAGAACGAACGGCGCAGATGGAGCTCCGTCTCGCTAGTGCTGAAGATGACGTCACCCGTCTTCAATTAAAGGTGCGCACTTTGGAAAAAAAAAATAAATCTCTGGAAGATAATATTTTGGATTTGGAATCTCGGTCGAGACAGAATAATTTGAGGCTGGTGGGTCTTCCAGAGGAATCAGAAGGTCGGGACGTATGTTCCTTTCTGGAAAAGTGGATTCCGGAGGTGCTGGGCAGCGAGGAGTTGCAATCAGCAGTGGTTCTGGAAAAAGCACATCGTATTGGCCCACGGAGAGATAAGGGACCGCCGAGGACCTTAATTATGAAGTTTCTTAGCAACAGAGACAGGATGAAGATCTTCAACGCTGCACGTGCTAAAGGAGAGATTAAACACCAGGACCAGCAGGTGCGGTTCTACCCAGATTTGGCCACAGGAATCCAGCAATTGAGGAAGCAGTTTGATCCCGTACGTAAGGAGCTGCGCAACCTTGGGATTCGTCATGGTGTAATCTATCCTGCGAGACTGCTGACCACGTATGAGGGCAGAACCCACATCTTCAAGACCCCAGAGGAGGCGCAGGAGTTCATCAAGAAGATCAAAGAAGAAGAAGAGACTGGTGGGAGCTAAGCATGAACAAAATATAAGGTAGAATAATTAAGCATTTGCACAGGCATCTGACTGACTTGAAGTAAATAGTAAGTTTACAAAATATAGATTGTATTATATATTAAAAAAACAAAACAAAAACAAAACAAAACAAAAAAAAACTATGATGTACAAAGTTGTTAAAAATTTTGGAGTTAAGCTGGAAAACTACAGAGGAGAGTTAATGTTACGTCATTAAAAGCAGTAGAGTTAGGGTGATTGGGAGGATGAAGAAGGAGTGGCTTAGGCTGTTCCCCGTGGGTGTGGAACGGTCGATGGCTATATCGGGAGACAGAATTTTTCTTTTGATTTTGGGGGGTTTGCCACAAGTGTGGGAAGGGGAAATTTGTTTGTGTGTAGTTTGTAGGATGAATGTTCAACCACTCATGTTTTTGCTTCTCTGTATGAGCATGTTTACACTGCAAGGTAATCCCAAACTCTCTATTGATCATGGACCAAAGTGTTAATCTTAATTTAACTTCATGGAATTGCAGAGGTCTACAAAATTTAAAAAAACTTAAACAAGTTATGAATAAAATAAAGGACATGGGTTCAAGAATTGTGTTTTTACAAGAAACTCATCTGATAGAGGAGGATGTTAAAAGAATTAGGAGTAGATGGCAGGGAAGTGTATTCACCTCTTCATTTTCATCCCGAGCCAGGGGAGTTATGACTCTCATACATAAATCAGTTCCTTTTCAAGTGAAAAATGTAATTGGAGACAAATTTGGAAGATATGTAATCATTCAAGGTTCTTTGCTATTAGAAAATATAAATCTTGTGAACTTATATGGTCCCAATATAGATGATCAGAAGTTCTTTGCTAATTTATTTCTCATCTTATCATCACTTACAGGGCAACATATAATAGCAGGGGATTTTAATTGTACATTGAATCCAGGTGTGGATAGATCAACAGGACTGGATTGTACGCACATTGGATGTAGGATGACTATTAATCATTTTATGAAAGAATTGAGATTGTTAGATATATGGAGAGAAATGAAACCACAAGTTAAAGCCTATTCTTGTTATTCCAGTACCTACAAGACATTCTCACGTATTGATTATTTTTTGATTTCCACAGAATTAAGGTCCAAGATTCAAAACTGCTTTTATGATAACATCGTGATCTCTGATCATGCACCCTGTTGTCTAATATATGTAGATAAAAAATTGACAAAGGAATCAGGTAGATGGCAATTTCAGCATAAATGGCTTCAGGATGAGGAATTTGTCAAGTATATAGAAAAACAGATAGACGAGTTCTTTGACATCAATACTACACAAACATCAGCATGTGTAAAGTGGGAGGCTTTCAAAGCTTTTATTAGGGGACATATTATTAGTTATACAGGATCAAAATCTAAGAAGACTCGAGAGGAGAGAGCTAAATTGGAACATAAAATAAAAAGTCTTCAGGAAAAAGTGTATGCAGGAAGTGACCCAAGGTTGGAGAATGAATTACTGATTTTGAGAGCTGAATACGACAAAAAATCAGCGAATAGAGCTGCCTCGAGTCTTCTAAGATTGAAACAATCTTTTTATGAACAAGGTGAAAAATCAGGAAAATTATTAGCATGGCAGATTAAACAATTGGAAATTAAAACACCAATTACCAGTATTATAAGTAATGGACAGGTAGTTATAGATCCTTTAGAAATTAATAGAGCCTTTAGAGATTACTATGAAAAATTATATGATACCAAAAATGAACCTGATTTAACAAAACTAAATGGGTTTTTGAACGAACTATCTATACCGTGTATTCCAAATGAAAACAGGGAGATATTGGAGTCTAAAATTAGTCAAGAAGAAGTTGGGCTAGCCATTGATAATATGAAATCAGGAAAAAGTGCAGGACCAGATGGTCTTCCAGTTGACCTTTATAAAAAATTTAAGAATAAATTAATAAAACCTTTTTTGGAAATGGTTTTAGAAGCATTTCAAAATAATAATTTACCATCATACATAAATAATGCCTTAATTATACTGTTGCCAAAACCAGGTAAGCCCTCTAATAAATGTGAAAATATGAGACCAATAAGCCTATTAAACGCCGACCTTAAGATAATCTGTAAAATTTTAGCAAGACGAATACAAGAAATTTTACCAAATATTATTAATCGAGATCAGAATGGCTTTATAAAGGGTAGACAAGGCTTCCATAATGTAAGAAGACTATTTAATATTATTTATTTTAATAAAGAAGCACCGGATACAGCTCTCCTATCATTGGACGCCGAAAAGGCCTTTGATAGAGTTGAATGGCCCTTTCTTTTTGAAGTCCTACAAAGGTTTGGACTTGGAAATAATTTCATAAAATGGGTTCAAATAATATACAATAATGCTACAGCAGAAATCCTAACAAATAACAATATTTCAAAACCAATAAAAATCAATAGAGGATGTCGACAAGGCTGTCCACTTTCACCTTTACTGTTTACTATGGCAATTGAACCTTTAGCGATAGCGATACGTTTACATTCACAAATATATGGAATTAAAGTTGGACCAACAGAACATAAAATCTCCCTGTACGCCGATGATATAATTTTGTTTATGTCGAATCTAAAAAAATCAATTCCAACCTTGTTGAATTTAATAAAGAATTTTGGGGAAATATCAGGATATAAAATAAATAAAACTAAATCTTCAATATTAATGCTAAATGAGACCCAGAGAAATTACCCAGCCCCTGAGGTAAATCAATTCAATGTTGTAAATCAGTTTAAATATTTAGGAATCCATATTATGCCTAAGCTAGAATCAGTCGCCAGTGTCAACTATGAAGCCTTAATGTCAGATATCAATGAGTTAACTCAGAGATGGATGTCACTACCAATGTCGATGATCGGGAGAATCAATATACTTAAAAGTAATATTTTACCTAAAATACTTTATTTATTTCAATACATTCCCTTATCACCACCTTTAGATCTATTCTCAAGAATAAAAAAAAAGTTAGTGGAATTTATATGGAACAACAGGAGGGCTAGATTACGTTTGTCTTTATTATATTTACCATTTGATCGTGGAGGTCTGAAATGTCCAAATTTTATGTTGTATTATTGGTCGGCACAACTGAGGTCTATGACATATTATTTTTCATCAAATGATCTCCCTCACTGGACTGAAATGGAATCATACAATTTACCTTTACCTCTTCCCATATTCATATACTCAGATTCGGCAAAAAAATTACAAAAACAAGTTAAAAATCCATTTGTAAAGCATATGATCAAAATATGGTGTGAAGCTAAAAACTATTTAAAAGAACCACAGTTATTGTCACAATTTAGTCCAATATGGGGTAATCAATATTTTAAACCAGGGAGAGCGGACGCTGTATTTAAAGTATGGAATTTAAAAGGGATACAAAAGATTCAGGATTTATATTTGCCATGTGCAGACAACATAATGTCTTTTGAAGAGCTGAGGATCAAATTTAATCTCAATAGAACACATTTTTTTAAATATCTTCAACTTAGAAACTTTATTCGATCAAATCAAAATAAAGCTCTCACTCGACCTATTTATTCATCCTTGGAAAAAATGATGATGAAAGATAGTAAAAGAAAGGGTATTATTTCAGAGTTTTATAACTCATTGACACTATCTTCAAGTGAAAATTCACTGAAAAGATTAAACTACTGGAAAGAAGATCTGCAAATTGAAATTTCAGAGGAACAATGGGAATTGGCTTGTACAGAAGCTCAAACCAAATCAATAAATGCACGCCTTAAATTGATACATTTCAAATGGTTAATGCGGATGTATGTTACACCGGAGGAGTTAAATAGATATAACAAAAATATACCAGATACATGCACAAAATGCATGGAAAGTAAAGGAACCCTATTTCATTGTTTATGGGAATGTAGATTAATAAGAATGTTTTGGGAGGAGGTGAGGGTAACAATTGAAAAAATAATCTCAAAACAAATCATATTGAATCCTAAACTGTTTTTGTTGGGTCTGTACCCAGAAAAGCATAATTTCAATAAAAGTGAAAGAACATTCATAGACCTCAGTTTGCTTAATGCCAAAAAATGTATTGCACTATTATGGAAAAAGACTCATAGACCAGATGTGACTCAGTGGTTAAGACAGATGTTAACAAACCTTCCATTAGAAAGAATAACATATATACTGAAATCAAAGGAAATTGTGTTTGAGAATATATGGAGACCTTTTATTGATTATGTAAAAAATTTAAACATAACTCTTGAAGAAGAAGGTGAATGATGTGTGTGGACCTTGTAAATTCCAAACTGGTGAACATAATATGTATACTAATGTATTGGATTGTCTAGACTAAACAGAGGAGCATTGTTGAAGACTTGATTTTGTTGGTGGTTGTTGGTGTTTTTAGGGTATTTTTTTTTTTTGTAGTACTTTAGTGTTAGTGTTTGATTGTTTGTATCATGTTTGTTAAAAAAAAAAAAAAGGTTCAATAAAGATATTGTGGAAAAAAAAAAAATTATTAATCGAGATCAGAATGGCTTTATAAAGGGTAGACAAGGCTTCCATAATGTAAGAAGACTAATTAATATTATTTATTTTAATAAAGAAGCACCGGATACAGCTCTCCTATCATTGGACGCCGAAAAGGCCTTTGATAGAGTTGAATGGCCCTTTCTTTTTGAAGTCCTACAAAGGTTTGGACTTGGAAATAATTTCATAAAATGGGTTCAAATAATATACAATAATGCTACAGCAGAAATCCTAACAAATAACAATATTTCAAAACCAATAAAAATCAATAGAGGATGTCGACAAGGCTGTCCACTTTCACCTTTACTGTTTACTATGGCAATTGAACCTTTAGCGATAGCGATACGTTTACATTCACAAATATATGGAATTAAAGTTGGACCAACAGAACATAAAATCTCCCTGTACGCCGATGATATAATTTTGTTTATGTCGAATCTAAAAAAATCAATTCCAACCTTGTTGAATTTAATAAAGAATTTTGGGGAAATATCAGGATATAAAATAAATAAAACTAAATCTTCAATATTAATGCTAAATGAGACCCAGAGAAATTACCCAGCCCCTGAGGTAAATCAATTCAATGTTGTAAATCAGTTTAAATATTTAGGAATCCATATTATGCCTAAGCTAGAATCAGTCGCCAGTGTCAACTATGAAGCCTTAATGTCAGATATCAATGAGTTAACTCAGAGATGGATGTCACTACCAATGTCGATGATCGGGAGAATCAATATACTTAAAAGTAATATTTTACCTAAAATACTTTATTTATTTCAATACATTCCCTTATCACCACCTTTAGATCTATTCTCAAGAATAAAAAAAAAGTTAGTGGAATTTATATGGAACAACAGGAGGGCTAGATTACGTTTGTCTTTATTATATTTACCATTTGATCATGGAGGTCTGAAATGTCCAAATTTTATGTTGTATTATTGGTCGGCACAACTGAGGTCTATGACATATTATTTTTCATCAAATGATCTCCCTCACTGGACTGAAATGGAATCATACAATTTACCTTTACCTCTTCCCATATTCATATACTCAGATTCGGCAAAAAAATTACAAAAACAAGTTAAAAATCCATTTGTAAAGCATATGATCAAAATATGGTGTGAAGCTAAAAACTATTTAAAAGAACCACAGTTATTGTCACAATTTAGTCCAATATGGGGTAATCAATATTTTAAACCAGGGAGAGCGGACGCTGTATTTAAAGTATGGAATTTAAAAGGGATACAAAAGATTCAGGATTTATATTTGCCATGTGCAGACAACATAATGTCTTTTGAAGAGCTGAGGATCAAATTTAATCTCAATAGAACACATTTTTTTAAATATCTTCAACTTAGAAACTTTATTTGATCAAATCAAAATAAAGCTCTCACTCGACCTATTTATTCATCCTTGGAAAAAATGATGATGAAAGATAGTAAAAGAAAGGGTATTATTTCAGAGTTTTATAACTCATTGACACTATCTTCAAGTGAAAATTCACTGAAAAGATTAAACTACTGGAAAGAAGATCTGCAAATTGAAATTTCAGAGGAACAATGGGAATTGGCTTGTACAGAAGCTCAAACCAAATCAATAAATGCACGCCTTAAATTGATACATTTCAAATGGATAATGCGGATGTATGTTACACCAGAGGAGTTAAATAGATATAACAAAAATATACCAGATACATGCACAAAATGCATGGAAAGTAAAGGAACCCTATTTCATTGTTTATGGGAATGTAGTAGTAGTAGAAGTAGATTAGTTTATTTGACAGGGACAGTGCAATAAACATAGACAATTAATCAAAGACAATCAATCTGATGTGTTGCACATAGAGTGTATAGCTATTAGCTAATTTGCAACTCTTGTCCCTGGATGGGCTTTAGAAAAAAGAATCAAGATAAAAAATATACACAATAACCACATACATCAATGCAGAAAAATTATAAATACACAATTATAAATATTATAAATATTATAAATACACAAATATAACAGCCTGACTCACATTTAACACATATAACATAACTCACATTTGCCTATTTCAGGCCTTCCTCCCTCAGTCACTCACTATAAACAAACACATTTATTCCTTCCCTTCATTCACTCTCACTTTGCAGACAATTAATTCATACATGAGTACATTCTTGTTTATTTTTCAGCCAGTTTTTAACATTTTTAGTGAATGTTTTAAAGTCCGTTATTATTTTAATTTCATTTGGCATTGTGTTCCAGATGTGACTGCCCTTTATAGACAAAGCTGTTTGTCCAAATGTGGTTCTGCGGTGGAATATTTTACAGTTATTGTTAACAGAACTCCTGGTGGCTCTGCTGCTGTCCTGTCTTTGGACAAAACCAGCAAGTGGCTCGGGTGCTGATTTATGGAAACATTTGAACGTTAATTTCAGAAGACAGAGGTCAATGAAGCTCTCAAAACTCAATAGGTTGTATTTTTTTAAAACATTACAGTGATGCCACCTAATGGGCTTTTTGTCCAAGATTTTTAGGGTTTGATTATATAATGAACCTATATGTCTTATTGTGGAAGGGGCTGCTTGAGCCCAGACTGTCAAACAGTATGATATATGAGAAAAAAACATAGAATGCATATACAGTGCAGCTGCTTCGTAAGGTATGTAATATCTAATTAATTTAAAGCAGTTCAGATTTTTTTTTACTGTTTTTGAAATTTTCTTTATATGAAGATTAAATTTGAGTTGAGGATCTAGTACAATGCCAAGGTATTTGAATTCTGTAGCTAAACTGATGTCATGATCATGTATATTAACTTTAAAATGTTGCAGGTTACATTTTTTGATTGAAAAGCACATTGAGACTGTTTTCTGAAGGTTCAGCAATAGATGGTTCTTGAGGAGCCACTCTTGGACATCAACCATACTTGTAGACAGTACATCTGCAGCCTGTGCTGGAGTCTTGGCAGCTGTGTAAATAACTGCATCATCTGCATAAAGTTGGCATGTTGCAGCTGAGCAGTGTAACGGCAGGTCATTAATAAAAATGCTGAAAAGTAAAGGACCAAGAATGGACCCTTGTGGGATACCCATGCGGTTGTTTAAAAATGAGGATTTATCCTGGTGAACTTTTACACACTGTTCTCTATTCTGGAGATAAGATGCAAACCATTCTAATGTATTTGGGGAGAAGTTAAAAGATACCATTTTGGATAAAAGCAAACTGTGGTTTACAGTATCGAAAGCCTTTTTGAGATCTAGAAAAACAGCTCCTACCACATTACCCCTGTCCAAGGACTGTTTGACGTTTTCAATAAGGCAACAATTTGCTGTTTCTGTAGAGTATCCTGGTCTAAAACCAAATTGATGTGGATGAAGAAGTTGATTGTCTTGTAAGTAGTCTATCAGCTGTGTAGCTACAACTTTTTCAAGAACCTTAGATAGGACTGGTAAGATAGAGATTGGGCGGTAATTGCATATATCGTCTTTACTGCCTGATTTATGAACTGGTATGACGACAGCTTTTTTCCAGCCAGATGGAAATGTACTAGACCTAATGGAGAGATTAATGAGATGAGTCAGTGGTTTGATTAATATTTTGCTGTGCATTTTGAGAAAGGAGGTGCTCATATTGTAGATATCATTAGTTTTTGAGTTTGACAGTGTTTTAACAATACCAGCAATTAACTTCTCATTTACCTCATCGATGTGAAAAGTATCTGTTGGAAGTATGGAATTTGTGTTGTTGAGCACATTTGGCAGCACAAAAATTTTTGTTAAGTCTTCCACAGAGCCCACAAAGTGTGAATTAAATTCATTTGCCAAAGTAGCCTTGTCACTGACGGTCTTGCCATTGATTCTAAGTTCCTTTACCCCCTTCTGATCGTTTTTTTTATTAGTTAAGTTATTTAAATGCCTCCATAGGGAACTGTTGTTACCCTTTGCATGATCTATCAGTTTATTGTAATAAGATATATTTGATTTTCGCAGCTCATGTACCACTTTATTTCTTAAACTTCTGTACACAAGGTGATCATTTTGTAGTTTGGAGGTTAGTGATGTTTTCAGTGCATAGTCTCGCCTCTTCATAAGTTTTCTTATTTCATTATTTAACCATGGTAGGCTAATCTTCTGTTGTCTACTTTTAATTTGCTTTGAAAATTTTTCTATAGACTTTGTGATTGTTGCAGTTATAAAATTACAACAATCATCTACTTCACATGTTGACATGAGCTGCTCCCAATTTTGATTCTCTAAGTAATGTTCAAACTCCTCATTTTTTGATTTGGGGATAATAAAATTTGATTTGTCAATATCGACTCCCCCAAAATACTGTAGTCGCTTTTTAGTAAGTTTCCTGACAGCAAGAACCATGTTATGATCTGAGAGACCAGTTACAAGATTATAGGTTCTGGTTATTCGTTCTGGTTTATTAGTAAATACCATGTCAATAAGTGTTCTGGATTGTTTGGTTATCCTGGTGGGTCCTTTGATGATTTGCTGGTAATTAAATTTAGTCATGAGGCTTTTCAGTTTTTGTTTGTCTTTTTTATCAGACCAGTTGATATTAAAGTCACCATGAATTATTGTTTCTCTGTTCTTCTCAAGTTGTTTAACCAGATCACTTAATTCATTATAAAAGGAAGAATTGTGTGACGGTGGGTTGTACACTACTGCAATGTTGAAATTCATTACCGGAGAGAGACATACATTAACAGCTAAACATTCAAGTGAAGTATTCAAATCAACCAGTTGACATTTATATTTGTCTTTGATGTAAATTAAAACACCTCCTCCCCTCCCTACCTTCCTGTCTTTTCTAAAACACTGGTAGCCCACAATATCGATCATATTAGTGTCTATGTTACTGTGTAGCCAGCTTTCTGAGAGACAAAGGTAGTCCAGATTTGAGTCCAACAGCAACACCGAAATCTCATCTCTTTTGGGGATTATGCTCCGTATGTTATGTAGATTAATAAGAATGTTTTGGGAAGAGGTGAGGGTAACAATTGAAAAAATAATTTCAAAACAAATCATATTGAATCCTAAACTGTTTTTGTTGGGTCTGTACCCAGAAAAGCATAATTTTAATAAAAGTGAAAGAACATTCATAGACCTCAGTTTGCTTAATGCCAAAAAATGTATTGCACTATTATGGAAAAAGACTCATAGACCAGATGCGACTCAGTGGTTAAGACAGATGTTAACAAACCTTCCATTAGAAAGAATAACATATATACTGAAATCAAAGGAAATTGTGTTTGAGAATATATGGAGACCTTTTATTGATTATGTAAAAAATTTAAACATAACTCTTGAAGAAGAAGGTGAATGATGTGTGTGGACCTTGTAAATTCCAAACTGGTGAACATAATATGTATACTTATGTATTGGATTGTCTAGACTAAACAGAGGAGCATTGTTGAAGACTTGATTTTGTTGGTGGTTGTTGGTGTTTTTAGTGCATTTTTTTTTTTGTAGTACTTTAGTGTTAGTGTTTGATTGTTTGTATCATGTTTGTTAAAAAAAAAAAAAGGTTCAATAAAGATATTGTGGAAAAAAAAAACAAGCCTTAGCCTCACCGTCAGTCCGTCGCCCTTTTTCCCTGTGAAGTTCACTGTTGCCCCTCGGTCAGAGAGATGATACAACTGTGAGCTAATAAAAAATTGCACTGACACTTCAAAAAATTGAATAAAATAGCCCAATGCTATTTACCTGCCCTCAGGCATCCCCAAAAGATAAAAAGTGAAAAACCCAAACTTCCCTGCCCTGCTAGCAGGCAATTGAACCCAAAATAAGGAGAAAAAAAAAACCTCTGGCAATTGTGAATGTTGGCTCAAAAGTAAGAGAATATTTGCCAATAGCACGACATTAGATTGCCCAGCAAAAACCCACAGAAAGTTGCAAGCAAAAAAAAACCCAAAACTGTCAAAGCTCCCTTGAAATAAAAAGCTTTGCAAAAAAATTACATTTTTTTTTCTCTTTTTCTCCTTCACTCAGATCAGCCGGAAAGCAGCAGTTTTCAAACGCACAAGCTGCCAACACACACACACACACAGGCAGCTCTCTCTCACTCTGACTCATCCCAAGGTCACTCTTGAGAAGCTGCACTCACACACACAGTTGCAAGCTTCAGATTAATACACACACTTTAGTAAAACAGTCTGGAAATCACTTAAAACAAGCTGATATGGCAGCCCATAATTGGAAAACTCTCTCAAAGTAAAAATCTGGCAACCACACATTCTCATTATCAACCTTTCTTCCACCGCTGTAAGAACACAATTCATTTTCACCCCAAAATTATCACTTGCAAACTCCTGTACACTGATTCACCACTTTATACACAATTTCATCATTACTCCCTGAAACAGTGATCACATAACTGTCCTTTTATACTTCAAAATGATGAGAAAAAACCACCAGTCTCAAACCTACATGACACCTGTTTCTTCTGCCCTTCCACGGAATCTCTCATCTTTTCTCTTGTCAGGACAAACTGTAAAACACAGAACAACCAAAACTATAGTAATTTTTAAACCAGTGCTATTTTAAAGGTTAATCCTCCTTAAACTGGTTCACTTCGATCAGTGCTCACTACGTTGTTATTGCAGACTCTTACACTGATCCAATCAATGCTCACTACAATGTTATTAGAGATTCTTACATTGATTTTTCTGCACGTTAACAATACCTGGTCCACTTCATGTGATATAATACATATTATTTTTTGCGGCCTTTAACCAGGACCACCGAACCTCTACCTCATTGAATTGAACTCTTTTGGGCTGCACCAAAAAGAAAACGTCCTGACTTTGCGGCATCAAACATTCAGTTTCACATACATAAACATACGTGTATTTAACCCCACTGGGACTCAAACCCAGTGTCAATCAGTATATAAATGTACTCACATTTGTCCCGCCTGTAGGGTAGACCCGTCACCCAATCCGCTCCAGCGTCCCCGGTCTGGATGCCTCACTGAAGCCAAAAGCGAGCCTTTGGGCTCGGCACCAGAGGACTTTCTTTCAGCTGTGCACCTGCTGAGATTGGGCAGAGGCGCTGGAAGTAGGACGGGGTTATCTGGGTCCCTGTTCGGGCGCCAAAATGTTAGATTAACTTGCATTTAACGCTTAACATGAGCGCACCTTAATGTCAAGTAAAATTCCTTGTATGTGTAAAAGCATGCTTGGCAATGAAGTTCATTCTGATTCTGATTAAAATCAGTCTGAGTCAAAAAACCAGGCAGGATGAAAAGCTGTGAGTAGATTTATTCTTTTGGCCAGGAGCATGACAAGAGATGGCCCCAGGACCCATTCACTCGTCATCCTAAATAGGTCATCCAATTTTCAGTCCTTTATAGCTCCAAATGTTGATGCAAGAGAGGGAGAAAATGTCCTTGGAGATTCTTGTTGATGAACAGGATGTCTTTAATCTAAGAACCCACACACTCCTCAGTCACACAGGAACGTACAAAACAAGGCTAAACCAAGTTGGACCAGCTGCTTCATCAGTATTTCTGCTGACTTGTATCTCACACACACTGACCCTGGGTCAAACTTAAGGCCACATGAATCACATATTCAAAAATGTAAAACTCACAAGTGTACCAGACATGGAAGGATAAAAAAAACTAATATGAAACAATACCATGGTATTTTTCTTTCAGGAATTTCAGTGTCTTTTTCCTTTGTTCATCAGTTCACAATGCACTTTTGTTTACCATTTTAATGGATTATTCACATGTTCAAAATAAAGTATTCAATGTATTAATGAGCTACTAAAACACACAAAAGCACGAAATGGTATCTACTCCATTTAATTTTTATGGTGGGGAGGACACTGCAGACCCTGACAACAATGCCCCTCCCCCCCCCATCAAAAATGCTCATGATGCCCATGGACCCAGCACATTAAAGAGATTGTAGCAAAGTGAATAAGAAACTGATCTGATAGACTTTTACAAAATTTATATTTACATTAAAGCCTCAGAAATTGAAAGAACAATTCAGTCACACAAAAGAGACTTAATTCTGAAAATAAAAGCTCTACACACGTTACTGGACAACAGCACCTCAACTGTGAGTTCTCATGTGAGAAACCAAAACACTGAATGAAGCGTTTCTCACATATTTTAGAAGACTACAGCTTCTCCCTTGTGTGAATTCTTGTGTCGTTTCAATCCACTACATCGATTAAATCTTTGCCCACACGTTTCACAAGAAAATGGCTTCTCACCTGTGTGAATTCTCATGTGTCATTTCAGTCCACTACATTGATTAAATCTTTGCCCACACGTTTCATGAGAAAATGGCTTCTCACTGTTTTAGTTATTTGCATCTCATTTCATTACAAGTGCAATGGGCCCCAACCAGGGGTCTATGGTTACACTTTAAATCAAAAAGCTTTGTATCCGAGGGCTCTCTTCAAGATGAAGACTGTTTCTCTAATTGCTGAGATCTGTATTTCACAGATACTAGGGCAGCCGGGGATCACCTGTAGATATTTTTTCAGGTTCTTTTTCACCATCCCAGTTGCTCCCACCACCACAGGTATAATATCTGCTTCTTGCAGATTCCAGGTGCTCCTTAGGTCATTTTTGAGGTCTTGGTATTTTGTTATTTTTTCTCTTTCTGCTCTGTGGAGGCCATAGTCTTTTGGTATGGTTACATCTATTAATTGGGCAGTTTTGTCCTTTTTGTCCAAGATAACAATGTCCGGTTTTATTGCTCCTCCTTCAATGTGTCTTCCAGTTGGGATTTCCTTGTCATAAAAGATGGTACTTTCTCCGCTGGAAATGACTGGCTCTGGATCGTGCTCCCATACTGGTCCTTTTACTTATATTTTGAATTGTTTGCATATTTTCCAGTGTATATAACAGCAGATCTTGTTGTGGCGAGCAGTGTAGTGTCCATCGGCCATGAGGATCTGGCAGCCAGAGAGGAGGTGGCTTGAACTCTCCACTGCTGCATGACAAAATCGACATTTGTCACTCTTTGACAGTCCTGCCATTTTTTTTTAAAGCCATTGGTCAGAAGTCCCTGGTCTTGTGCTCCCACCACGAGTCTCTCCTCGTCGTACCCCTGATCCAGCACAACGTCTCTTTCCTATCAATATAATCCCTACTGAATTCCTCCTGGAAACGCCCCGCTCACTTAAGTTGTTTCCATCTTTCTTTCCTCCTGTGTCCTTTTGCAGTATTCTTCCCTCGTCTTTCTAGCTATTTTGTTGCTGGGTTTTGTTGACTGGCTTTTATGTTCTAATAAATCTCCTGCAAAGGCCTTGGCTTGTTTAGTTATGGATGTGTAATGACTAAGGGTTTCATGGTGTTGGGTGACCTTTTCCACTGTCTCATCGTTGGCACTTTTTAGGTATTGCCAAATGCTTATTATTGTCGCCCTGTAGGCCGACAGTATTATTGTTGCCCTTCTCACCTGTGTGAATTCTCATGTGTCATTTCAAATGACTGTGTTGATTAAATTTCTGCCCACGTTTCACAAGAAAATGGCTTCTCACCTGTGTGAACTCTCATGTGAGTTTTCAAAGTACCACGCTGATTAAATCTCTGCCCACATATTTTGCAAGAAAATGGCTTCTCACCTGTGTGAATTCTCATGTGAGTTTTCAAATTACCACGTTCATTAAATCTCTGCCCACAAGTTTCACAAGAAAATGGCTTCTCACCTGTGTGAATTCTCGTGTGAGTTTTCAAAGTACCACGTTCGTTAAATCTCTGCCCACATATTTTGCAAGAAAATGGCTTCTCACCTGTGTGAATTCTCATGTGAGTTTTCAAACTACCACGTTCATTAAATCTCTGCCCACAAGTTTCACAAGAAAATGGCTTCTCACCTGTGTGAATTCTCATGTGAGTTTTCAAACAACCATGTTCATTAAATCTCTGCCCACAAGTTTCACAAGAAAATGGCTTCTCACCTGTGTGAATTCTCATGTGAGTTTTCAAACTATCAAGTCGATTAAAACTCTGTCCACATGTTTCACAAGAAAATGGCTTCTCACATGTGTGAATTCTCATGTGAGTTTTCAAATTGCAACGTTCATTAAATCTCTGCCCACAAGTTTCACAAGAAAATGGCTTCTCACCTGTGTGAATTCTCATGTGTCGTTTCAATCCACTACATCGATTAAATCTTTGCCCACACGTTTCACAAGAAAATGGCTTCTCACCAGTGTGAATTCTCATGTGTCGTTTCAAATGACTGTGTTGAATAAATCTCTGCCCACATGTTTCACAAGAAAATGGCTTCTCACCTGTATGAATTCTCATGTGAGTTTTCAAACTATCAAGTCGATTAAAACTCTGCCCACACCTGTCACAAGAAAATGGCTTCTCGCCTGTGTGAATTCTCATGTGAGTTTTCAAACTACCACGTTCATTAAATCTCTGCCCACATGTTTCACAAGAAAATGGCTTCTCGCCTGTGTGAATTCTCATGTGAGTTTTCAAACAACCACAATGATAAAAACTCTGCCCACAAGTTTCACAAGAAAATGGCTTCTCACCTGTGTGTATTCTCTCATGAACTGATAAATCTCTCTTCTGACTGAATCTTTTACCATACATGTTGCAAACATGTGACTTAATTGCGTGATATTTCTTCTTCTTGGATTCATTTTTACAGTCTTTGTCATTATCAGAACATTTTATAGACTTTTCACCTGTGTCAGTATCACACGGATTCTCTGACATGGAGTTGTCTACACTGTTAGGGTCACTTCTGTTTCTGTGAAGTCTCTTCTTTGGCTTTGGCTCTTCATGTTGACTTGATCCTGGGTTTACATTCTTACCTGCTTCCTGGTCTTGGCTCTCCGTGTCAGGAGAACTGTGAAAGAGAAGCTGCTCACTGTTTGGTTCAGTTTCACTCTTGTCATTGTCCTCATCAGTAGGAGTCACCATGAAGGTATCAGTCTCTTCTTTCAGTCCAAAGTCTTCTTCCTCCTGACTGCTACAGAATTCTTCTTCCTCTTTAACCTGTGAAGCATCTTGTTCCTCCTGGTCCAGACTGGAGTTCCTCTCCTGGTTACAGAGGAGCTGGACAGTGAGAACCTCCTCCTCCTTATAGTCATGTAGCTGTGGGGCATCTGGAGGGACAAAGAGACACAGAAAATGCTAGTAATAGAAAAGCACGAAAGAACAAAAACACTGACTGGACAAAAAGTCACCACCTGGTAACCAATAGTTCTTATCCTTGCATGTGATAATTACAGCAGTGATGAATCTGTTTCAAAATAAACAAGTTATTTAGAGGGGACAAAATTATTTTTCCACATGCTAACATGGTTCCCTGAGGTCTAAAAGGGGACACAGGATGAAAACTTTAATGTTGCAGTGTTTCTACAAATGAATTTGTCTATCTGGAATCACTATGAACAAAAATACTCCAAAAAACAACCATGTTGCTTTGTTAGGGTCCACCATGATCTCCCTAAGTCTTGTTCAGTGAACATTTCTGATTTGTCACCAGTTGTGATGTGATAGTGAGCCCACGTCCAGAACATTAACAGTAGTATAAAAAGTAATACTTATTAGTAATTCTGTTTTATACGTCTCTTCTAGTCGGTCGTACACACAGCACTGTCTAACTTCTGTTTCTGAACATGTCACTATGGTGTTTTTATATACACATAACCACATACTGCATTGTTTCCTGTTGGAGTTGCTAGCAGGGGCTTATGGCTAACTGGCTAGAGCAGACAATTCCTCCACCTGGTAAACTGAACCAAAAGAACAACTCATTTGAAGTGCAAACTATAACTGTATAGTTAAAGAGATTAAATTATTTTTTCACTGGGTTAGATCAGTCAAACACAAACTAGACCAGTACAAGTACATCAGATTCATGTAGTTACTGGAAATATTACTTTAACATTATTATTTTATTTTAGGACAGTTCCTCAAAGACTCAACCTGAACATTTTCCAACTTTTTACCTGTTTCATTCTCACAGAGAGTCTCTGAGCTCAGTCGTCTCTTCTTTGGTTTGGGTTCTTTTTCTTCTTTACTGGATCCTGAGTCTACATGTCGGCTTCCTTTCTCATCTTGGATCTCAGTTCCAGCAGAGTTGTGAGAGAGGAGCTGCTCACTGTTTGGTTCTGCTTCACTCTGCTGCTTTTCTTCAGAAATAAGAGTTCCCATGAAGGGATCGGCCTCCAGCTTCATTACCAGCTGTTCTCCCTCCTGACTGATGCACAGTTCCTCCTGTTCCTCTTTAAGCTGTGGAGCTTCTGGTTCCTCCTGGCCCAGAACAGAGTTCCTCTCCTGGTTCCAGAGCTGCTGTTCAGTCAGAACTTCCTCCTCTTTACATTCAGGTTGCTGTGGGAAATCTGGAGGAAAAAAGACAAAGAAGGGGGAGAAAAAAGTTTCACTTTACAAATTAATAAACAAATTATTAAATATAGGATTTAAAAACAAAAAATTGAAAAAAAATTACAAATTTGCACATTTAAGACACAACCATGATTGAAAACAGATCCAGAGTTTTCTAAAGTCTCATTCAGACCATTAGAGTCCCACATACCTATTCTGTGGATTTTTATCTGGGAGCAGCAGCGCATATTCAGTAGTCTGCTCTGACGATCGATCTCTTCCTCGTACTGGTTGGTGATTAGTTCAACCTCTGTTATTATTTCTTCAGCAGCTTGTTGCTCTCTGACCAACTCTCTCAGACGCCGACCTGAAAACATCTTTATGGTTTGTTTACTCCCTCCAGATGTTGTGATGTGGCTGCTGACGGTCAGAGCTAGCAGGATGAGGCTAGTTCGGTTAGCCTGAAGGCCCAATAGACGTCTTAAGACTCAGAATGTGGACTTCTATGTGGTTCTTTATTCTCTAGCACTCAGCACAGACCATCAATGGCAGGTCTCCACAGAGCTACATCAGCTATTCATCCATGAGGAGCAGAACAGGGGCCGAACCACTGACACGACCAGCTAAACGTTCTCACCAACCTGTTCCTGCAACAATCAGAGAAGAGAAACATTCTTCATTATGAGCCACCTGGCAGGTATAAGACACACTTTCATTTATGCTTCCTTTTTTCGTTGACTGCTACAGTTTCTATATTAATGCACCTTAAAAAATTAGAATACTGTGAGTATAATTCAATTTTAAAAAGTTAAAACTTTAAAATTTTCTATATTCATATGTGTGGAAAATAAACCACATGTTCAAAATGATGAGGTTCTTGAAGTCAGCGTCTCTTTATTCAAGCGGTCCACAGAATCTCATAACACAAAGTCATGGAGAGGAGCTCCCTGAACAGAGAGGCACACCAGCATTTAACCCTCATAATGTCTCCTCATTGTCTCACACCTTTTGTCCTCTAGGGCTGCAACTAACAATTATTTTGGTAGTCGACTAACGAATATTTTTTCGATTAGTCAACTAATCGTGATTATTTCTCTCATGTCCGCCAGCTCAGCTTCCTGCTGGCTTAGCTGCTGTTCAGGGCTCTAGGTCATGTTTTACCTAGTGATGGAAAGGAAGGCACCGGTGCTCCGATCTTATCCAGGAAATATCTGGCGAGGCGTGCATCGTGACGAATGTGTTGACGTCGGACCACGTGACTGGGTCAGGAAGCCGTTCATGATTTTGCACGCACCCAGTGGAAATCCCCGTCCCTCACATTTTGTTTCGTCATGTTTGACTGTGTAAGGGATTTGTCACAGCCAATTTTCAGATGGAGCCAGCACCAAAAACGCGGACTTCTCCCATATGGGAACAGTTTGAACTTTTTTTTTTTTTAGATATTATTTTTTTTAGATATTTTAGATATTTTTTAGATTTGTTTTGCAGTCTGGTGACAAGCCACCAGCTGCCGGTCGCTGCGTGCGCAAGCGCCCCGTATCCCTAACCTGCATGTTTTTGGCGTGTGGGAGGAAACCGGAGAAATCCCGGAGTAAACCCACGCAACACGGGGAGAACATGCAAACTCCACACAGATCACTGTTGGCCGGGGGCTGGGATCGAATCCACGATCCCCGCGCTCCCCCGGCCGAGGGTAAAACTGTGCTGCCACAGTGCTAACCACTGCGCCACCGTGCAGCCCAACACGTTTCTCCCATTGATGTATTTTTGACAAATAGCAGCTATTTACTGTAACTGAGGCGATGGCTTAGTGCTAATACATCTGTTTTGCAAGTGGGAGACCTGGGTTCGAATCCCAGCTGTGTCGCTCTTTTAATTTCTTTTTATTTGCAAGGTGAAGTGTCTCTTGTGTTTCCAAGAGCTTGGATCGTTATTACGCATCATTATGCTGAGGCACTATTGCTATTGTGCCATGCATGAGAATAAGGCCAGACTTGAATATACTGGGACAGTATAAGACTGCTGAAAATCTATTTTAAGCCCATCCAGGGACAAGAGTTGCAAACTAGCTTAATGCTATACACTCCCTGTGCAACACATCAGATTTTCTTTTTTGTCTATGTTTATTGCCCTGTCCCTGACAAATAAACAAATAAAATAAATAAATATTATTTCTTAATAAAAATGGATAAGTAGTACAAGCACACCAAGTAACACAGACACATTCACTGGAGTCACCCCAGTTTTATTATTTCTTTTTTCCCTTATGATCATTGATATTTCTTAAAAGACAGCACATTTATTGAAATTGAAAAATACACATTGTAAAAATCTGCATGCTGTATACTTTGTCGACTACATGGCCTAGTAGAGCAAATGAAGTTCCACACAAGGCCTCGTCTACGTGAACCATTTTGATGAAAGGCTCACGTGTTCAAGAAAGCCTCAACCACTCATGACTAAGTAATAGCTTTGAGATAAAATAACTGTCTTGCATTTGGGAAGTTGGGGTTCAAGTCCCAGCTGGGTTGTTCTAATAATTGATTTTTATTTGCACAGTGAAGTATCTGTTGTGTTTCAAAGAGCTTGGGTACAACAATAACACATCATTATGCTGAGACACTATTGTGCCCTGCATGACAATAAGGACAGAGATGAATGTACTGAGAAAAACAGTATGACTGTTGAAAAGTTATTTCTTAAAAAAAAAAAAATAATGGATAAGTAGCACAAGCACATTCACTGTAGTCACCTCAGTTTTATTATTTTTCTGCCTTACGATCATTGATATTTCTTAAAAGACAGCACTTCCATTCCATCTTTTTCCACTTAATCCTTTTCGGGTCACGGGGCGCTGGAGCCTATCCCAGAATCTATGGGTGAGAGGCAGGGTACAACCTGGACAGATCACCAGTCCATCGCAGGGCCAACACAGACAGACAGACAACCATTCACTCTCACATTCATACCTAAGGACAATTTAGAATCCCCAGTTGATGCCAATTAACCTAACTTGCATGTGGGAGGAAACCGGAGAAATCCCGGAGTAAACCCATGCAGACACAGGGAGAACATGCAAATTCCACACTGATCACTGTTGGTCGGGGGCTGGGATTGAACCCAGGATCCCCCGGCCAAGGGTGAGTTGCTGTGCTGCCGCAGTGCTAACCACTCTGCCACCGTGCTGCCCGGACAGCACATTAAAAGACAGCACATTTATTGAAATTGAAAAAATACACATTAAATCAACACTACCCTCGTCAAAATCAGCATGTTGTATACATTTTGTCCACTAGATGGCCTGGTAGAAAAAATGAAGTCCCACATGAGGCCTTGCCTATGTGAACCATTTGCTTTGGTCACACTGCAGGTCTTGATGCTCAGTTTCGATTTTTTTGCTGAGATCCAATTTTTTTGTGTGGGCGTTCACATTATAATTTAAATGCGACCCCCATCAGACTGGAGTATGAACGATCTACAGCTATGAAGTGACCCGCTTGCGCAGAAGAAAACGTAATGTCAGACACAGCATTGTGTTTGCGAAAGTAAATATGAGCACCGAATGATTGAGGGGGACAGAACTTCTTCACCGTTTACGCAGCACAGCAAAATAAATGTTAAAAACATTCAGAAATGTTTATGCACAAAATAAATGACCAGCTTTATTCCTCTACATGCCAGATGACCACTTTTTTTTTTTTTTTTAAATGTGCCATTGCTGTGCGCCTGTAATGTCTGACGGCTTCAGCCCCAAATTCCCACCCCCCCGCCCACAATTTTGAAGTTGTTGTGCCGTGGGAGCCGAGAAAATTATGATCCAGTGATAAAGGGAAGAAGATTGATTAAAAAAAGAGAGCACAAATCAGCTGTCTGTCATGCCTGTGGCATCTTCCACAGCAGAATTGTAGCATCTGTCTCAACTTCAATGAGGAAAAAGTCAGATGAAATGCAACATGACCATTCAGACTGAGGTCGCTTTGGAAAATATCAGATACATATTGGAATTTGGACCACATATGAAAGTGGCCTGGGTCTGCTGTGAAAAAAAATCGGATCTGTGCCATTCTCGCCTCAACCGTTTTCAGAAAAAATGTTTTGCTTTTTACTTTTGAAGATATAGGCAAAACTTCCAACGTCCGGAAGAGTCTTGAACAGACTAGCAGCCCACCCACCAATCACGTGTGAGCCCTGCACTTTGGGAGTGGGGCAACCAATCACGTGCAAGTCCTGCAGGGCGCTCATTCCAATATTCATAGATCCATGCATACTTAAGTAGGTGAAAGATTTAAAATCTCTTTAGATAGATACTTTATTTTGAACAAAAAAAAAGAAGCAAACAACAAAACAAATGACAAGTGCAATGAAAGTGACCGTGTACAGTGCTCGAAAGGGAGAAGGAAGAAGTTAACTTATTTACTCCATCTCCTCTTTTCCCTAAATACAACCCATGTGAAATATCTACATATTACCTCAATTAAGACCCCAAGTAGACAATTAACCATATTTTATACATGTCAACATTGACACCCATCCATCCCTACATACATACAGTCCATACATCTAAACCCAGCCCCAAACACAGATATACACAGTACTGTCCCACCTACCATACCATTGTGTCCCAGAGTGAGTTTAGTGCATTTCACATATTAATACTACACCTCTAACATTTATCCTTTTAGCAAATAAAGGATTAAGCGGAAGAAGATGGATGGATGGATGGATGTTAACACCTATTTTTGAATTGATTTCTGTTTGTACATAGTTTCAGTTCCAGCTCCAGACTGTTCCACAAATCCACCCCACAGACAGAAATGCACAGACTTTTCTTTGTTGTTCATACCTTGGGTTTTGTAAAGTTTAAGTCTCCTCTCAAATTATAATCAGTCTCTTTTTTTGAATATTTTTTGTATATTAGTTGGGAGTTGATTATTAATTGCCCTGTACATTACTTGTGCTGTCTTATATTTAACTAAATCCATGAACTTTATGACATGTGACTTTAAAAACAGCGAGTTGGTATGGTCTCCATATCCTACACTATTTATTATCCTTATAGCTTTATTTTGTAATGTGCATATCGGCTGTAGGTTGGTCTTGGAGCTGTTTCCCCAGACCTCTACACAGTAGTGAAGATATGGTAAAAACAGAGAATTGTACAGTAAGAATAATGATTTATAGTCCAAGATGTGTCTTATCTTCCCCAGTATCGCTATACATTTTGCCAGCTTGGCCCAGATGTGACTGATGTGAGGTTTCCAGCAGATTTTATTGTCTAGCATCACCCCCAGAAACTTATTTTCCTGTACTATTTCAATTCTGGTATCATCTATCATTATTTCATGATTTATTTCATAATTTCCAAAAAACATAATCTTTGTTTTTTTCAGATTTATAGATAATTTATTTTTGTTGAACCAATGCGTTAACCTTTTCATTTCTGTTGTGACCACCTCTAAGACCTGCTGCAAATTCTCACCAGCGCAAAGGATATTTGTGTCATCCGCAAACAAAATAAATTTCAGAATTTTTGATACTTGTCAAAGTATCAAAATATGAGCCAAGTCTCTCAGAAAATTAGGACACAGTGTGGAGAATGTGTTCAAGGATGAGGCTGAGTTTGTTCCTCAGATTCAGCTTTATTCATAGAGCACATCTCCAACAAATCTCAAAGCAAATCAAGAGGAAGTTTTCATCTCACATCAGGGGTTTTATACCCCGGGCACGAAACAGCAGTCACATGGTGTTTAATCAAACATACAGTCACATGGTACTTAATCTCAACCACAAAGTAACCCCTTTGATCTCACGCCATTGTCCTCTAGTCTCTGTGGCCTGGAAATCTTCCCCGGTCGTCTCCCAGACACAAAGGCTGAATCTCACACTCCTCTGCTGAATCCCAGAGTCTCAGTCCTCTTTGTTCCATGAGACGTGAAGCACACAATAAACATACAGCAACACATTTGTGGGGAATATGTAACCAACATATGTGCCACAAGACCCCCCCCAAACGTCTAAATGGGACAAACATAACCAGAGACACATGACATCATAACATTACTACACATCAATCCACCAGTTACTTAACTCTCAGTCTCCTGCCGTATCTGCTGAAAGCCGGCTTTGCTGCTGTCTGCACCTGTGGATTAGAACTGTTAGTCGATCTCTGTGGGAGTCCTGTAGAATGCCCTCTAGGGGGTCTACCGTGACGGGGGGCTCTCGCCAACTGCACCTCCTCATCCACCAACACAAAAGCGGGTTTGAGTCTGTTAATACAAATCAATTCTTTTCTGCCTCCCAAATCTAGCAAAAAATGCTTCTCTCCTGTTTCCAGCACCTTGTACGGCCCATCGTAAGGCGGACACAGGCTGGGGTGACAAGCATCATGTCTCACAAAAACAAACTCCGCATTTTTTAAAGCCTTCGGCACAAAAACGCGTAGGAAACTGTGATGAACCGGGCCAGGAAGCGTGTTTGATCCTGTGCCGCTCTGCAACAGCTGAGCGGGGGGGCAATTTGGGGCAGGATTATCGTGGAGAAATTCCCCTGGCAAACGGAGGGGCTGTGCAAAAACTAATTCCGCTGGAGAGGCTTGCAAATCCTCCTTAGGTGCAGAACGCAACCCCAATAAGACCCATGGTAACTTGTCAACCCAATTTGTATCCGTAAGTGACGCTCTGAGGGCCGCTTTCAATGACCTGTGAAAACGCTCGCATAAACCGTTAGCCTGGGGGTTGTACGCGGTGGTGCGGTGGATCTTTACCCCTAGGCTGCGGGCCATTGACGACCAGAGTTCGGAAACAAATTGAGGACCCCTGTCTGACGTCATGTCCGACGGAACTCCAAAACGCGCTACCCAAGCTGTTAAAAATGCGCGCGACACTTCCTCCGCTGTGGTTGACGCCAGAGGGACCGCTTCCGGCCAACGCGTGGTGCGATCCACCATCGTCGAAAGATGTGTGTACCCCTGTGACGACGGAAGGGGGCCTATCAAGTCGACATGCACATGATCAAAGCGCTTAGCAGGAATGTGAAAAGGCTCCAAAGGAGCTCTTGTGTGCTTGTGTATTTTGGCTCGCTGACATGCTACGCAGGCTGTCGCCCATTCCTTGACCTGTCTGCGCAACCCCGGCCATACAAATTTCTCCCCCACCATTCTGACTGATGCGCGCACCCCCGGGTGCGCCAGAGAATGGATCGAGTCAAAAACGCGGCGGCGCCACACAGCTGGTACCACGGGGCGCGGCCGTCCCGTGGAGACATCGCAGATTAGGGGAGGCATACCCATTTGCAGCACCCTGTGCTCCAGCCTTAACCCTTTTGGTCCAGACTGGAGCGCGCGCATGTCCGCATCGCTAACCTGCTCCGCGGCCATGGCTGCATAATCTAACCCCACGCGGACTGGGGCCGCGCACGCTCCCGCGTCGCTACCCTGGCCCGCGGCCATGGCTGCAGAGTCTGCCCTCACGTGGTCTGGCGCCGGCACAGCACACGAGAGGCAGTCTGCCACTACATTATGTTTACCTGCGACATGCTAGATATCGGTGGTGAACTATGATATCGCGGCCAGCTGTCTTTGCTGCCGGCCCGACCAAGGTTCCGAAATCTTGGCCATCGCAAAAGTCAGCGGTTTGTGGTCCACGAACGCGGTGAAACGGCGCCCTTCCAGCCAGAACTGGAAATGGCGGATGGCTAAGTGTAGGGCCAACAACTCCCTGTCGAACGTGCTGTATTTTCGCTCGCTATCGCGCAAGGTTTTGCTGAAAAACATGAGCGATTGCCAGGTCCCCGCTACCAACTGTTCAACGACCGCCCCTACCGCTAAATCGGACGCGTCAGTGGTGAGGGCCATGTGGGCTGTTGGAACTGGGTGTGCCAACAAAGCCGCGTTTGCCAGCGCTGTTTTGACTTGACAGAATGTGCGCTCCCGCTCAGGAGACCATTCGATTTTATTTGTGGGTTTTTGCTTTTTTAGTGCCGCATACAATGGTTGCATGAGCCGCGCTGCACTTGGGAGGAAACGGTTATAAAAATTAACCATTCCCAAAAACTCCTGTAACGCCTTGACCGTTTGAGGTTGGGGAAAATTTGTTATTGCGCGCACTTTATTGGGGAGAGGGACCGCTCCTTCTGGCGAAACGCGATGCCCCAAAAAATCAATCTGCGCTACCCCAAACTGGCACTTTGCTGGGTTAATTATTAACCCGTGCTCTGCCAGCCTCCGGAAAACTGCCGTGAGGCAGTTTTCGTGTTCGTCTTCGGACGTGCTGGCTACTAAAATGTCATCCAAGTAGACGAACACGAAAGGGAGGTCGCGCAGCACCGCGTCCATCATGCGTTGGAACGTCTGCGCGGCCCCCTTGAGTCCAAAAGGCATGCGCAAAAACTCAAAAAGCCCGAAAGGAGTTATTACCGCTGTTTTGGGTATGTCCTGGGCGCGCACTGGAACCTGATGGTAGCCGCACACTAAATCTATTTTAGAAAAAATGCATGCTCCCGCCAAATGAACCGAAAAATCTTGAATGTATGGGATCGGGTAGCGTTCGTGTGCGGTGGCGTTATACAACCTGCGGAAATCACCGCAAGGTCGCCACGAGCCATCAGTTTTTGGGACCATGTGCAATGGTGAAGCCCAGGGGCTTTTCGAACGTCTGATGATGCCCAGTTTTTCCAGGTTGGCAAACTCCTCGCTCGCTATGGTCAGTTTAGCTGAATCCAGGCGCCGAGCTTTTGCAAAAACGGGCGGCCCGGTGGTAGTGATATAATGCTCCACCCCATGTTTGGCCACTGTTGCCAAAAACGTTGGGACTGTTAGTGCTGGAAACTGAGTGAGGATTGCGTGGAACTTACCACCCGCAGTAGTGACGTTGGCTTGTGCAGTTGGCGGTGCTACTCGTGCTGTGCAGGGAATAGAGTGAAAAGACATGCATTAACTAGACGTCTATTAGCAAGATCAACCAATAAACCATGTGAGCACAGGAAATCAGCCCCTAACAAGTTGAAACTGACTGCAGCTACAACAAAAGTCCACTCAAATGAACAACCCTGCAAAGACAGAAGCAGAGTCCTCTCACCGAAGGTCTTCATAGCTGAGCCATTTGCTGCCGACACTGACACCCGGGGAACTTTGGACGGCATCAGCCGGTCCGCGTAGGAACGCATGATGAAGCTCATCTGGGAGCCTGTGTCCACGAGGAATCGTTTCCCCGAACGTGCATCCGTCAGGTAAAGCAGCTTGTTCTCTTCCCTGAGGGCCGCAGCCGCTACCGACCCTCGGTCTTGGCGTTTCCCGAACGCTTGAAGTGGCATGGCGGGAGGCACTTGTGTGCCCTCTCTGCAAAACGGCGATGATAGAAGCACAGGACGTCGTCCGCTCCGTGTTGCTTGGTGTTGACTGCTGCCGTCGTCGGCGCATCTGGTGCTGCAACCACTGGCCCCATGCCGTCTCCGGGCATCGCTCCTAGCTCCGCTGCTGCAGCCGAAACTGCGCTCTGCTTGTGGGCGTCGACGAGTCGCTCCGCCTCCTTGCTCAGCCCGTGGTAGTCTCGCTTGGCCAACCGGGGTGAATCTGCCAGGGTAACTCTCACCGCTGGCGGCAGGGCCCGGAGGAAAAGGTGGGCGAAAATAAATTCGCAGTCCTCGGAGTCTTTCAGCCTCAGTATTTTGACCATCAGGTCTATGGGTCTGTCGCTCTCCGACTCCGTCAACGCCAGGAGCCCCTCTGCTCGCTGTTGCACGGAGGGGGTGAAATGACTGATAAGCGCAGCTTTCAAGGTGCAGTATTTGTCGCTGTCTGGTGGGTGGTTGACCAGATCTTCCACCCTCTGAACTGTGTGGCTGTCCAGCTTCGCCACAACATGGTAGAATCCTGTGTCATCCTTCGAGATTCTCCGGAGGTTGAACTGCGCCTCGACCACGCTAAACCAGGAGCGTGGGCTATGCTGCCAGAAGTCAGGCAGCCGGAGTGTGGAGGCAGCCATCAGGCTGGCTTCTGCCGAGCCCCGCTCGGGAGAATTATTTCTGCTCATTCTGAGACGTACGGTCACCAGTGTGGAGAATGTGTTCAAGGATGAGGCTGAGTTTGTTCCTCAGATTCAGCTTTATTCATAGAGCACATCTCCAACAAATCTCAAAGCAAATCAAGAGGAAGTTTTCATCTCACATCAGGGGTTTTATACCCCGGGCACGAAACAGCAGTCACATGGTGTTTAATCAAACATACAGTCACATGGTACTTAATCTCAACCACAAAGTAACCCCTTTGATCTCACGCCATTGTCCTCTAGTCTCTGTGGCCCGGAAATCTTCCCCGGTCGTCTCCCAGACACAAAGGCTGAATCTCACACTCCTCTGCTGAATCCCAGAGTCTCAGTCCTCTTTGTTCCATGAGACATGAAGCACACAATAAACATACAGCAACACATTTGTGGGGAATATGTAACCAACATATGCGCCACAACAGCACTCTTATCTTCGGCTGGTCTTCAATCCTTACTCTTAGTTCGTCTAGCTTGTTTTCCAGAGACCGTACGTTAGCTAGCAAGAGGCTATGTAGTGGTGGGCAGCTAGCGCAAGCTTTTAGCCTAGCATGTAGCCCCCCTTTCTTACACTGCTTGCGCCACTTCAGACGCACTCTCTTGGGATCAGCATGATCACATGGGCTCGGTGCTTCAGGGCCTTCCTGGGGGTTGTGCTGATCGCTGTGTGGATGCACAAAGCATTGTAGATCAGGTGGTATGAAGCCAGTAAATACCGTATGACTGGTTGTCTTGGCGATGTCCAGTAGTGTCTGTCGGTCATATGTTAGCAGTGCATGACCTTTATGCACTGTAGAAAGAGCAGCAAACATGCAAAAAAGGAGAAAACATCGGCATTCGAGAACAGAACGAGCAAAGACGTCTGCCTCGGGGGGCACCATGTTGCTGAAGCGGCGAAGAAAGAAGAAAGGTAGGAAGAGAGAAGAAAGTTAAGGCCCTTTTCCACTAGCACGCTTTAGCGCGACACGGGACGGCTCAGCACGCTTTGTACGCTTTTCCACAAGCCCCAACACGGTTTAACAGCCGCGATTCTCAGCCCCGCTCCAGGGCAGGGTACAGCAGTGCTGAGCTGTGCCGTGTTGTGACGTTAACAGACTGGTCGCCGCTGATTGGTCAGGTCGTAACCGGCGCTGATTGGTCAGGTTGTAACCGCCCCTCTCCTCCTCCTCTTCTACCGAATCTTCACGACCTTCTCAATAAAGTTTTTGAAAAAAAAAAAAAAAAAAAGAATCTTCACGACCGCCATTACTCAGCACGCAACCACTGTTGGCGGTTTATTTTCAGTGTATTGCTGTGCTATTTTCATTTATTCTCTATCAAAAATGGCTTCGCGTAATAAGGGTGTTCCATGGACCAATAAGGAGGTGCAGTGTCTGCTCACTGCATTGTCAGACGAACGTATCCAGCGCGAGTTAGACGGAGCCGCCCAGAATGAAAAAATATACCGGGAGGTCTCGACATCGGAGTCCTTTAACAGTGAGTTTTAATTTTTTTTTATTGTGCGTTTTTTCGCAAATATATTCGGTAAGACGCTCAGTTTATTTATGCAATAAAAAAGCTGTTCATTTGTGGATGATGATCGCTGCTTTATTGCAGCACACTGCGGACTAAAGCTTTTATTTTAATTATTCATGTGAACAATACGCTGAAATAAGCTTATGTAATCTTGTTAAAAACTATTGTCTTTTCTGTATATCTTGCACTTTCGTGCTGTATTTTATTGTGTGCATTTTCCTTGTAGAATCATCCCACGTGTCCGCCGTGCCAGCCCGCCCGGATTCATTCAACCAAGCCTTCCTGGCCCAGAGCAGGCAGAGACGGCTTCATTCAACCGAGCCTTCCTGACCCAGTTTGGGAAGCTGGTGTAGAGGCACTCAGTGGTCGGCGTGTATAAAATGTCGATTAACCTTCATGTTGTGTTGCAAAGTTTTTTTTTTATTTTAATATTTTGTATATAATAAAATGGAATTGTTTTGGAAAGTGTGGTTTGTCTGTTATAACACTGAATTATAAAACAGTATAATTACATAGAAATTCCATTGCCTAGTCTGATGAAAATGATGCTGATCATCCTGTCAGGGGTCAACCATTGTAAAGGTAATGTAATTTTTAACTAGACCAAAAAACAAATGTTTTTGTAAGCTTTCTGTTCTTTTTATTGAAATATCATAAAAAATTAGCACCAAGTCAAAGTAGGTACAAGTATATGTAAATTGAATGTTCTATTGGCATTCCAAATTCAGAGAATTACAATACTTTAGAAGGAGTGTAGCATCATCTAAACGGAAAATAATAATACCGTTGTTCCAAACGTTGACCTGAAGGTGAAAAACATGATTTTTTTTTTTATTCAGTACATCCAAAATGCCCTAGGATGTAAAAAATAATACAATTTGGTGTTGGCCAGTGTGCCACCGTCTCATTATTTAATACGAATAAAAACAAGTTTCAGCTCATTATTTCTAGGACATTTGGCAGTTAATTCAAAACAAAAGTGACTTGTGTTGTTGCAGCTTAATTATGAGATAAAATTAATTGTGAGATAAAACCACAGAGCAAGCAAGGCAATAATCCTTGGATCCTCCATTTTTTGTCTCGTGTAAATAAGGACTCAGTCGGGTGCGTAACGTCACGGGAGTGTGGCCCCGCCTCGCTGGGAATCTGGCGCCGCCTCGCTTCTAAAACCTCCTAACACAAACCATCACAGCACAAGCACAACACCGTGCTAATGGAGACAGAAGCATTCCGAGCCGTACTGAAGTGAATCGAGCCGTACCGAGGTGTGCTGGGCTAGTGGAAAACAGGCTTTAGATATACTATGTGTTCAAGAAACCAGATGGACAAAAAGCAAGGCTAGGAGCACTGGAGGTGGATTTAAACTGTTCTACCATGGTAATGTCATGTAATGTAATGTACTTTATTTATACAGCCCTTTAAAACAACCTGTAGGTGACCAAAGTGCTTTACAGAAAATTAAACAGCATTAAAAACACACACAGCATTAAAAACAAATAATATAAACAAAGAAATAAGAATAAATACCTAAAAATAAGAATAAAATAAAAACAAATGCCAAGACAAATATCACCACTACTGGGTATTAAAAGCCATCCTAAACAAATATGTTTTAAGTTCTGATTTAAAAAGGGCCAGGTCAGAGATAGCACGTAGGTCAGTGGGGAGATTATTCCAGAGCCTGGGGGCGACAACAGAAAAGGCTCGGTCACCCCAATGTTTATACCTTGACCTAGGCACATCCAGCAAAAGCTGATTGGATGACCTCAAAGCCCTGCCTTGGTCACGGACAGTCAAAATCTCAGACATACTGTATAAACCGGAGCAAGGCCGTTAAGAGCTTTAAAAACAAAAAGCAAAAGTTTAAAATTAATTCTAAAATGGACTGGAAGCCAATGAAGTGAAAAAAGGATCGGAGTAATGTGCTCTCGCCTAGGTGTGTTGGTCAAAAGACGGGCCGCTGCATTTTGCACAAGTTGAAGGTGGCCGAGAGAAGACAGAGATGCCAACATAAAGTGCATTGTAGTAATCAAGTCGAGACGTGATTAAAGCATAGATGGCTATCTCAAGATCATGACGGCTCAGGAAAGGTTTGGCTTTGGATAACAGACGTAATTGATAAAAGCTCATCTTGACTACACTGTCAATTTGTTTATCAAATTTTAAATGGCTGTCAAAAATCACCTCCAAATTTCTGACAGCTGAACTGAGCCTTAAAGAGAGGGTACCAAAGCCAGCCGTTACAGTATCCCCAAACGCAATACATTCTGTCTTTTCTTCATTTAAGTGGAGAAAATTTTGGCTTAACCACAACTTAATGTCAGTGATGCAGTTCAATAGAACACTTTGTGAGTGGGTTTGTTCTGGGTTCAAAGGTAAATAAAGCTGCAAATCGTCCGCATAACAGTGGAAAGACATGTTGTGCCTGGCTATTATTGACCCGAGTGGCAGCATATATAATGAAAACAGAATAGGGCCAAGGATACAGCCCTGTGGGACCCCACAGTAGAGAGAGGCACTAGAAGAAGACATGTCACCAATCATTACAGAGTGAGCGAGTGAGTGTTCTTGTTTAGTGCCATGTCAGCATCTATGGCTATTTCATGGCAAAATTAGAACCAATAAGAAAATTGAGTTAATTATATAGAGACAGTATGATAAATGAAAGAATCAATAAATACAGTGAGATACATATGTACATACAATAAAATAGAAAAATTAAATAAGATGCTTCAGATGCACGTGCTAAAAACCCTAAAATTTTCTTTGGTGGTGCCATATTAAAAATATCCTTCAGTGACTTTTGAGTATAAAAACGTCTTGCTGTCATGAGAGCAGGCCAGTCAAGTAAAATGTGCTTTATTGATAAAAAACCTCCGCAAAACTGACAAGATGGTGGTGCTTCACCTTTCAATAAAAAGCTGTGCGTAAGCCTAGAGTGGCCAATACAGCATCTAGTGTACACTACCTCATCATGTCGATTTTGAAAGTGATGCCGTATTGGCCACTCTATGGCTTATGGTAGGTTTAATATCATGCAGTTTATTTGCAGTACATGTGTCCCATTCAGTCTGCCACTTCTTTAAAACATAGGAAGTTATTAGAGGCTTGAGGTCTGAGGCTGGGATCTGGCATTGAGTGACTTCTTGGGTAAGGGCTCTCTTGGCAGCAATGTCTGCCTGCTCGTTACCTGACAGGCCAACATGGCTGGGGATCCAACAAAAGATGATATTAACATTATGTTTCTGTAAAAAACCTAGTTTCTCTAAAATCTGGATAATAATGGGGTGATCAGTCTTTAAAAACCCAAGTGCCTGAAGACAGGATCTGGAGTCAGTAAAAATCAAGGAGCTCTGTTGTTTGGTTTTCTCAATGTGTTCCAATGCTAGAAGCAAAGCACGAGCCTCTGCTGTAAAAATTGAACATTGTTTGGGAATCCGCAAACCATACTGATTGTGCCTGGTGACAACTGCAACAGAGACTGAGTCATCTACTTTAGATCCATCCGAGTATATGGAAATATGGTGAGGAAAACGGCATTTTATGTCCAAGATCTGCTGCTGGTACACATTTGGGTGAGTGTCTTTCTTTTTGTTCTGGCTCAGATCCAGAATTATATTGGGTTTCCTTAAACTCCATGGTGGAATGGGACAAAACTGTGTCTGTGCTACCTTATTTATATCAGGGTTTAGTTTTACCAGGTGAGGTTCTATACGGAGTCCAAAAGGAGTGATGCTCTTAGGTCTGACCTTATACAAATGCAAAAATCGAGGGTGAAAAACTGCAGAGTAGGCTGGATTTCTATGGTTTGCTTTAAGTTTAACCATATACTGGAGAGCCAATTTCAGGTGCCTGTTGTGAAGTGAAGGCTCGTTTGCTTCAACATACAAACTTTTAACAGGAGAGGTTCTGAAAGCCCCCAAGGCAAGCCTTAGCCCCTGGTGATGGACAGTTTCTAGCGTCCTGATGTACGTTTTCCTTGCTGATCCATAAACTATGCTCCCATACTCTAGCCGAGATCTTACAAGTGCTCTATAGAGATGCAGCAGCACAGTAGAGTCCGCACCCCATTTAGTTTTAGCCAAACCTTTAATAATATCAAGGGCTTTAAAACATGATTTGTAGAAATTTTATATGTGGAATAAAAGACAGCTTATTATCAAAAATAAGTCCAAGGAATTTGGTTTCTTTTACCACCTTGACAGCTTCTCCATCTATGAAAAGCTCAGGGTCGAGGTGAAGGGACCGCAGCAGGCAAAAGTGCATGCAGACAGTTTTTGTTTTTGAAAATTTAAAACCATTATTGACTGACCACCTATTAATCTTGTTTATGCACAGCTGTAGTTGCTTTTCGATTGTGCTCATGTCTTTCCCCCTGTAGCAAATACAGAGGTCATCTACATAAAGACTACAAAAGGTATTTGGTCTAAGAGCACCAACTACACTATTAATCTTAATGCTAAAAAGAGTAACCGAGAGGATGCTTCCCTGGGGGACTCCTTGTTCTTGCACATGGGGCTCTGAAAGGGTATCTCCTACTCGGACTCTTAAGTGTCTATTGGACAAAAAGTTTGAAATAAAAAAGCAAATGTCCCCTAAAACCCATGCCATGTCGTTGTCGTCGTCGGCCTCCGTCGGTCTATGATGACCATGGAAGAGAATCCTAAACGTCTACTCTGCTGGAACAGCACCGCCTGTGGCTGAACAGGCCGATGCGCACCGGTGTTCTACCTTCCAGCGTTGGGCGTTGGTAGGATTCAAGCTTGGGCAGGAAGATATGGAGGACAAGATGTTACCCATGCAGCATGTCCCCCCTCTCCACGTCACTGATGAATCCAAAGGAACAGCAGGGCTGCTATAGTTTGGCACCAGCGCTGTCGCAGGAGCTGCCAGAACGATGTTGAGCACAACAGAGAACTGCCTTAGGGGCTCCGACTCCGGATTTTTCCTCAGGGTTGACTCCCGAAGCCTTTCCCGTGACCGGGTGTGCCGCAAGGCAGCGGAGGTTTGAAATCAGGGTTTACCTTCCCCTAGATGGGCTACTTTACCAGGTTGACGAGCCACCATCTACCCGAACATGCCATGTAGGTCTCTTAAAATACCATATTTCCATGTTGTGTCATATGCTTTTTCTAAATCAAAAAATACAGCAACTACATGTTCTTTTCTAATAAAACCATCACGTATATAGGCCTCTAATCTGATAAGGTGGTCTAAAGTGCTTTTACCACGTCTGAAGCAACACTGGTAATCAGTTAAAAGGCCTTCAGACTCAAGCACCCACACAAGGCTATTGTTTACCATTCTTTCCATGGTTTTACAGAGGCAACTTGTCAGAGCTATTGCCAATCATTACAGAAAAAGTTCTATTAGATAGGTAGGATTCAAACCACTTAAGTGCAGTGCCATGGATGCCAACATGGTGATTCAGGCGTGACAAAAGGATAGTATGGTCCACAGTGTCAAAGGCTGCTGTAAGATCTCGCAGCACTAAGACCACAGGGCATTTGGCATCAACAGACATAGTATCATTGTGCACCTTAAGCAGGGCAGACTCAGTGCTGTGACGAGATCTAAACCCAGATTGAAACTTCTCAAAAATAGAATTATCTTCTAAAAAAACGATTGCAACTGTATAAAAACAGCTTTTTCTAAAACTTTCGATAAAAAGGGCAAATGAGAAATGGGTCTAAAATTAGATAAAACTGAAGGGTCAGGGTGAGGTTTTTTAAGAAGGGGCCTAACCACAGCATGTTTAAAAGCAGGTGGGACAAATCCTGAACTAAAGCAGGAATAAATAACAGGAAAACTGTTATTAATAACTCGTCTGATAGAGTCCACTTTATCAACAAAAAAGTGAAGAAAAGTCTCACATGTTGTAAACGAATCGTCTGTTACAATCTGAGTGCATGGGTTTATAAAAGCGTTAATTGTGTTAAATAGCACTCTCGGATAGTTGGCTGCTGCTGGAAATAATATCAGAGAGATACTGAAATTTTGCCTTTTGCACGGTCCTCTGGTAATCAGCAAGACCATCTCTAAAAATTTCCAGAGACACATGTAATTTGTCCTTTTTCCATCTCCGTTCAGCCTGCCTGACCCGTTGCCTAATAGCACGGGTAGTGTCGTTTAGCCTGGGATCTGTTTTCGGTTTAGCCGATTTAAGCCAAAATGGGGCAATAGAGTCCAAAATCCCAGCAAGTAGTATGAAAGGAGGAAAGAATATTATCCGGATGGGAAGGGGAAATGAGTCCATTCAAGGCAAAAAAAAATGTGAATCCCTAAAAGCAGCAGAAAACTCCTCTGGCGTTGAAGAAGTGATGATGCAACACCAGCGTGATGGAGCCACAGGCTTGCTGGGTGATGAAGGGGTCAACAATTAAAAAATGATGGGGAAATGATCTGAGATGACAGACTCAGAAATTTCTTTGAGAGAGATTGAGAGCCCAAAAGAGATAACAAGGTCCAGAGTGTGACCAAGACGATGTGTAGGTTTGTCCGCTAAAATATTTAAATGTCGCCAACAGTCTTTTAAAATCAGATGCCAGCTGATCAGATGGACAACGGACATGAATATTAACCCCTTGCACTCCGGTCAATTTTCCTAAAAACGCAAAAAAAAAAAAATGTGCCCAAAGTAAATCGAAAGCTGTTCTTCAACCCTTTGCAGCATCTTCATGGGGTTGGTCTCATTTAAAAGAAAACACTTTGAATTTTTTAGCAAAAAAAACATGATCTCTCTAAGTGTTCCGGCTAGGGATGGGCATTCGGTGAAATTTTCTTCACCGATCGTCGGGAGAATTAATGATTAATAATCGGTTAATCATTAACATTTTTAGGTACGTAACAAGGCAGGTAGACTACATCAGAACATCAGGAATCAGCATGGAGAGCCCTCTCTCTGTTCTCGTGTTGGCTCGGCTCGGGAATCTCGCAAGCTGATTGGCCGAGACGTTTCACCCCGCAAGCTGATTGGCCGAGACGTTTTACCCAGCTTCTGTCCCTGCCGAGCGGCCACCCAACAAACAAAGACCGCATTCATTGCTCTATCGCTCGTGTTACTTAGTCTAGCCGCGCAGAACTTTTTGCTGTTCTCTTGTGCCATTTTGTGTGAAATAGTCTTCCCGTCGAGCCACTACGCCGCCTCCTGCAGCTTCCCTCGACGTGTGTACACCGAATCTTCATGACCTTCTCAATAAAGTTTCTGAAAAAAAAAAAAAAAGAATCTTCACGACCGCCATTACTCAGCGCGCAACCACTGTTGGCGGTTTCTTCACGTAATAAGGGTGTTCCATGGACCCTGTCGATGAGGTATATTTGTATGCTGCATTGCAGTGATTGCAGTACACCTGGTCATTTTTTAAATTGAAATGGTCCCACGCAACACTTCGCTGTAACCGCTTCATGATGACGTCCTTGACGTCCCACTTGATGAAGACCCTGGAGAGACTGCTCCTTGCTCATCTCCGCCCCCTGGTGGAACCAGCGATGGATCCACTCCAGTTCGCCTACCAGCATGGCATTGGGGTGGAGGATGCGGTGATCTTCCTCCTTCACCGTTCTCTGTCCCACCTGGAGAAGCCCGGGAATATGGTGAGGATCATGTTCTTTGACTTCTCCAGTGCTTTCAACACCATCCAACCGATGATCCTGAAGGACAAGCTGCTGCGCGCAGGGGTGGACCAGCACCTGTCATCATGGATCCTGGACTACCTCACGAACCGGCCTCAGTTTGTGAGAACCCGGGACTGTGTTTCCGACACGATCATCAGTAGCACGGGGGCCCCCCAGGGAACGGTGCTGGCTCCCTTCCTGTTCACTCTTTATACTGCGGACTTCTCACACAACACAACACATTGCCATCTACAGAAGTTCTCTGATGACTCTGCGATCGTTGGTCTCATCTCCAGCGGAGATGAAGCTGAGTACAGAGGGCTTATCCAGGACTTTGTGGACTGGTGCCATCGGAACTGCCTCCAGATCAACGCGAGGAAAACTAAGGAGCTGGTGGTGGACTGCCGCAGGCATGGGCAGCCCCTCACAGCACCAGTAAATATACAGGGAACAGACATCGAGATGGTGACATCCTACAAGTACCTGGGTATTCATCTGAACAATAAACTAGACTGGTCACACAATACTGACGCACTCTACAAGAAGGGACAGCGCAGGCTGTTCCTGCTGAGGAGACTCAGGTCTTTTGGTGTACAAGGGGCGCTGCTGAAGTCATTCTATGACACGGTGGTGGCATCAGCCATCACTTTTGGAGTGGTCTGCTGGGGCAGTGGCATTACTGCAGCCGATAGGAAGAGACTGAACAAACTGATTAAGAAAGCTAGCTCTGTCCTGGGGCAACGCCTTGATCCGATGGAGGAGATAGGAGAGAGAAGGACGGTGGCTAAACTGTCATCTCTGCTGGAGTCCGAGTTCCACCCTATGCAGGACATACTGGATGCACTGAGGAGCTCATTTAGCAGCAGACTACATCATCCCAGGTGCACAACCGAGAGGTTTCGTAGGTCCTTCCTACCAACGGCTGTCAGACTGTACAACCTAAGCAGGGCTGCTCGCAGAGATAGCAAAAAGACGTAACAAACTAATAGTTTTTTTTGAATGCAAAAGATGCAATAGACTTACACAATGGTCCTCTCCGGCATACAACTAGGAACATACCGGTCGCTATGGAGGGTGAGAATATGTATGGGCACATAATCATACCATGTAGGATAACTAAATAGACGGTTATGCTGTTTCATCCCACCTAGCAACAATGCTCTGCACTGTGTGTGTTTATATATTTACATATTTATTCCATCTAGCTACACTGCTCTGCACTGGGTGTGTTTATATTTATATATCTATATATTTATTCCATCTAGCTACAATGCTCAGCACTGGTTGTGTTTATATTTATATATCTATATATTTATTCCATCTAGCTACAATGCTCCGCACTGTGTTTTTATATATCTACATATTATTCCATCTAGCTACATTGCTCCGCACTGTGTGTGTTTATATACTTGCATATTTATTCCACCTCGCTGCAATGCTCCGTACTGTGGGTGTTTATATATTTACATATTTATTCCATCTAGCTACAATGCTCTGCACTGTGTGTTCATATATTCATATATTTATTCCATCCAGCTACAATGCTCTGCACTGTGTGTCTGTGTGTGTGTGTGTGTGTATATATATTTTATAGTAATATGTACATATGTATATTAGCTGCTCTTGCTTGCTTGTTTTTTTTCTTGCCTTCTGATTGTTGCTCTGAGTGTTGCTATCCCTGTGCTGTTGCAATCCTGGAATTTCCCCGTTGTGGGACTAATAAAGGCTTATCTTATCTTATCTTATCTTATCTTATGATTTGGCGATTGCCCTACGGAAGCCCGCATGTATCAACTGAGGCACGCCAGGGTACGGCGATGGTGTAATGTTGCCCCCTGGTGCCCAAATTTTGCCATTGCATTGTTTGAGGACGGCCGTGCACTAGGCCTAATAACCTCGGATTGTTTAAAAAAAAAAAAACGGTTTGTCGACGAAAATGAACTTCCTCGGTGAAATTCTTAATGATCAATTATCGGTTAATCGGTAAATTATGCCCATCCCTAGCTCCGGCCACTGAGTTACAGTCATCTAAACATAGTGAACTTGAAGAAAATAAATTTGGCCTGGGTGTTTTTTTGGATACAAATGCTTGCAAATAATACACAGCTTCAGATCCGGGCTGGAAAATGCAACAGAAATGTATAAGCAAGTGTTATCCAGCTGAGGTCCAAATTTTGTAACAATACCACAAAAAATGAATATATTACACAGCTTTGTTCTCAGGCTGTTCCCAGGCGTTTTGGAACTGTGCCAAATTGTGCCAAATGGCACAGTTTGGAAAAACGTCTAACTTTTGAATGATTCAATGTAGAAGCTTCATTTAGGGCTCTAATGAAAGGTCACATTCAGGGCTGTGTGAGTGTGTGGGAGGGTTGTCCACCCCCCCCCCCCCGCTACAGAGGACGGAGATCCGCCCTCGCTACATGACGGATTACACTCGGATAAGGCATGTTTCCACAGCACCGCTGTCACTGCGGCTCCCCCCACCCCCCCGCTACAGAATCGTAGCGGCGGGGGGGGGGGGCGTTCACGGTCCGGAGGCGGCGAACGAACCGTGTAACGCGGCGCACGCACTTTGGACATCGTGCGCCGCACAGCTGTAATTTATCGATCGGTCAAAAGTCATTTTTGATTACAATTTTCAGGGATAAAAAAATAATTTGGCTTATAACACCTTACCTCTTCACAGCCACATTGTCCTGGCCAACTTCTCTTCCTCATTGTCAGACGAACCGACGCTGGTCCGCTCGTGGTTCTGGTCTCGCGACCCGGTGAAAACATAATTCCATGGTTGCGGTTTTGGCGAATGATTTACGACCTTCGTCGTCGGCCTCCGTCGGTCTATGATGACCATATAAGAGAATCCTAAACACTCTGCTGGAATTTAAAAAAAAATAATAAAGCACTGCCTGTGACTGCTGAAGCAGTCTCTCTTCACCCAGCTTTAGACAACAGCTCAGCAAACTTCTGTGCTTCAATTGGCTCGCAGCCGTTGGGAGGCGGGTCCTTCTGGCTAGGTTTTCATTCATTGGTTCTTCAAGGTTTCAGAAACCCAATTCAAGGCTCTTATTAGTCGAATGAGAGGTCAATCAGATGAACTAATCTGTTCGGGGCTGTGTCTGCAGCTTTTATTTTCAGTGCGCGCTTGGACGCCTACACCACCTACATCACAATCTCCATGATGCGTCCTAGAGCGCACGCTTGTGCGCTCTCGTGCACTCTAGGACGCAGAGACTTGCCCACCCGTGGCCCAACGGAGCGCAAGAGGTTAAAGTCCCCACAGATCAAAAGTTTATCATATTTTGGCATAACATCTGCCAAAAATTCAGAAAACTCATTAATGAAGTCCTTATTATATTTAGGAGGACGACAGACACCAGCAAATAACGCAGGACTTGTGAAATCCACCACAAATAGTTGCAGCTCAAAGCAGGAATAAGCATTTGTGGAGAGAAGGCGACATTTAAAACGGTCATTAAAAACAGAAGCCAGACCAGATGCTGGCGGGGAGCTGAAGAAAGAACAGTCGGGAGGGAGGAGCTCAGAGAAGGCGGCAGTCTCACCTGGTTTAACCCATGTTTCTGTCATCAGGAGAAAATCCAAGGAATGTTAAGTAAAAAAGACATTTAGAATAAAAGTCTTATTTGTGATGGATCTGGTGTTAATCAGAGCCATGCGAATCAAACACTGACCAGCCTGCTGGGAAGCACAACTGATCGGGTGAAGATTCTCCAGTGCACAGCCCCTTCTGCGAATCCAAACGGGCCGGCGGCAGGGAAGTGGATGTCCAGCCTCTGGGACAGTCGGTGACAGCCATTGGTAGCGATAATCCATGGATCCTTGTACGTCAAAACCAATGCGCTTCCTGGAGAGCTCAGTCAGCAGTTGACGAGGGTTTTGAGTTGAAAAAGAGGCCAGGTAAGCCTTCAGTCTGCATGACACGCCGCCTCTTCGACCTCGTCTTTTACAGCGTCTTCTGTGGCGGCTGGTCCGAAATAGTCCGCTGGGTGCACATCTCAGATAGGGTGGTATAGACGCCAGTGGAGGTGCAGGAGGCTGATCATTAAATTCATAGGTCGAGAATTTGACCACAGAAATGCGAATATTTAGAAGAGTCATCATGAATTACATAGCTGCGTGGAGGAATCTGATCAGACCTAAATGAAACAGTCATAGTCAGGCGATCATAAACCAGTAGGGATGACACGTTCTGAGCTAGAAACAACAAGAAGACAACTAAACACATAAGACAAAGCACAGGTAGGCGTCCAGCCACACACAACGGTGTTATCTTCCATGATGTAGAAAGGAAGAGAAATGGAGTAGGAGCAATGTTTCCTCTAAGCTGCGCGCGTGCGCAATTGCGCACTGCTCCCGCATTCTTCGCGCACAGAAAATCTATACAGCGCATAAAATAAAATCCAACCTGAACTGTAAATAAACACATTGTAGTGAACACTGAACAATAGACAGCGTGTGGGCACTCTCTCACACCCAGAAGCAGCAAGAGGAGGGACAGAATAATCGCCTGACGGACCAAGTGTCTCCAGGAGGTATCAAGTGAGCGCGAGACACCTCCTGGGGAGAGAAAGAGCTAACCAGACAAAGGATTTCGCCCCTGCAGCACAAGCTGGCAGGTGGTGAATGTATTGTGATTTATGCAACAAGTGTTACGATAATTGCACCACACATTCTCTTTGCAATATGAATAATGTCAGAGCCTCGGTCGTTATGCATGAGATTGACTGAGACGACTAACGCTGCCCAGCCAATGATATGATGCAGTTCACACATATTTACTTACGCAGCCAATCAATGTCATTGATAGGGCTTTGTGTGTACGTGCCGGTGTTTTGCAGGTCAGTAACAGTGCCGCGGAGTTAAGAGACGCAAAATAGCAAGCAAGTTTTCGGAGGGAAAAGTGTGGACTGAATGGAATTTGGACTACCTCAAGCGTCACATTCAGCAGAAAAGTCATTTGAATGCTGTTGGAATTGTACGAAGACGCAAGACGGAAAAGGGGATCGGTACATTATTGCGAGAAAGCGCAAAAGATCGAGAGAAGAGGAACAAGCTGTCACACAAAAAGAAATCCGACCCCGAGCAAGTTAAAGTTCTCATTGACAATATTCTACTCGCCATCAAAATGAAGGCATCAGTGCTGTCGATTCAACAAATCCACGATCACATGGCAAAGTATGTGAGTACACCAGAAAGCTGGCGAAGCAAAAATTATGCCTTTGAATTTGTGAACTCAATCAATGAGATGATGCAGAATGAGACGATGTGCAATGTTAAAAATGCACCCTGGCATACACTGATAGTAGATGAGAGCACAGACATAACAGTGCACACAATGCTAGTCATATACAAACACTGGAGAAGTGAGAAGGACAGACGGGAAAAATAAGGTGAAATTTAAGTCCCCAATCAAATTTGTGCTTATTCAAGTGTCATTTATTAAGAATTTTCATTTATGGATATTATTAAATGCTGTCACCAGATTATGAGTAGTAGAAATGCTAAAAAACTGTGTAATTATATATTTTACAGACAAAGAGTTACAGGAATTTACACTGTATCACATGCTTGTGTTACAGCACACGTCATTGTGCAAAATGTCAATGTTTTAATGTGAACAGTAATCTAATGGAAATCACTGCTGTAATTTGATTCTTTTAATAAGCTACGTAACTTGCCATGATCTCAGGTTTTGGACAGGTGTGATACTGGTGTGGCCACAGTGTGCACGTCTGACGTTGCTCACAGTGGTCCAAGCGTTCAGGAGGTAAAAATGGAGTCAGACAGAATCATGAGATTGAAGCTAGAAGTCAAAGGTGTGATGTTGAATGTGTTCAGTGCGTATGCCCCACCAGTTGGATGTCAGGTAAAACAGAAAGAGGAATTCTGGAGTAAACTGGATGAAGTGGTAGAGAGCGTTCCCGGGGGGGAGAGAGTGGTGATTGGAGTGGACTTTAATGGACATGTAAGGCGCTTTTCCACTTGGAACCCAAAGGCCTCGTTTAGTACCGATCGGCCTCCATTGTCCGGTTTCCCACTCGGAACCCAAAGGCCTCACAGTTCGCTTTTTCGGAACAGTTCCAGTTTTATCAACACTATTTTCGGCACCGTTAAAAGCAGGTCCGAAGGTGTACCGGCCCCGTTTCGTCACGCCACTGCTGGCCATTCATTGGTCTGTGCGTAGCGTCATGAGATTGGGCGTTACACTGACTTTCGAGAATCGCTTGCTGGTCGCCATTTGCAATTTTTCGTCAGTGAGCCCGCGAACAAGTGATATTATAAACCACAACGAGAGAATGGCTTAACAGAAATCAGCAGAAATCTAACACCGCAGTCCAGCAGAGTTTCCTGTGCGTTTCGGCTGATGAGAGAATGCAGAGGGAAGCAGACTGAGCTTGCAGTGGTGCGCACAAACAGACGCACCAGAAATTACACGGAGACGCACCGGGAATTAGACCCAGCCACCCGAATTGAATTGAATGTACAGCCGCGACGCACCCAACTTCAGCAGTTGAAGTAGTGATATTGTGATATACAGGACGGTGAGTAATGTGATATTCATGCTTTATGTTATTTTTTCCAACAGTGGAAAGTTCACTTAGGACAGACGAAAACTTAATCGTGTTTAAACGATGACCTAGCTTAATGCTATGTTCGTCCTTGTATATTGTTTTTTTGTGTTGGACAATATCTGATGAAATAAGCTAGTTGTAATCCTGGTAAAAAGTTTATTTTATTTATTTTTTTTTTTTTACATGTTGCACTTTCGTGCTGTGCATGTACTTAATTTGTGTGCATTTCATTGTAGAGTCGAAACCGGATCTGCTCAGAATGGCAACGTTTTGACACCAATGTATTTTGACAGGTAAACAACACATCATATTTATAGTCAAATCTTTTGCTTTTTAAAGCGAGGTAGCCGGACACGCAAAAGCCGATGGTGTATAGAACACGTATATCAGGATGTGAAATGTCGGCATCGAAACTGCTCCCATTTAGCTGTAATTAATATTCAAAAATGATATTTTCGGGAGGAAAGAATTCAATTTAAACAGCCACGGACCAAAAAAACGTACATTTGCTCATGGAAGAGGTCATTCACACTTGCAGACAATCGCGCTATACACTCACCGGCCACTTTATTAGGTACACCTGTCCAACTGCTCGTTAACACTTAATTTCTAATCAGCCAATCACATGGCGGCAACTCAGTGCATTTAGGCATGTAGACATGGTCAAGACAATCTCCTGCAGTTCAAACCGAGCATCAGTATGGGGAAGAAAGGTGATTTGAGTGACTTTGAACGTGGCATGGTTGTTGGTGCCAGAAGGGCTGGTCTGAGTATTTCAGAAACTGCTGATCTACTGGGATTTTCACGCACAACCATCTCTAGGGTTTACAGAGAATGGTCCGAAAAAGAAAAAATATCCAGTGAGCGGCAGTTCTGTGGGCGGAAATGCCTTGTTGATGCCAGAGGTCAGAGGAGAATGGCCAGACTGGTTCGAGCTGATAGAAAGGCAACAGTGACTCAAATAACCACCCGTTACAACCAAGGTAGGCAGAAGAGCATCTCTGAACGCACAGTACGTCGAACTTTGAGGCAGATGGGCTACAGCAGCAGAAGACCACGCCGGGTGCCACTCCTTTCAGCTAAGAACAGGAAACTGAGGCTACAATTTGCACAAGCTCATCGAAACTGGACAATAGAAGATTGGAAAAACGTTGCCTGGTCTGATGAGTCTCGATTTCTGCTGCGACATTCGGATGGTAGGGTCAGAATTTGGCGTCAACAACATGAAAGCATGGATCCATCCTGCCTTGTATCAATGGTTCAGGCTGGTGGTGGTGGTGTAATGGTGTGGGGAATATTTTCTTGGCACTCTTTGGGCCCCTTGGTACCAATTGAGCATCGTTGCAACGCTACAGCCTACCTGAGTATTGTTGCTGACCATGTCCATCCCTTTATGACCACAATGTACCCAACTTCTGATGGCTACTTTCAGCAGGATAATGCGCCATGTCATAAAGCTGGAATCATCTCAGACTGGTTTCTTAAACATGACAATGAGTTCACTGTACTCAAATGGCCTCCACAGTCACCAGATCTCAATCCAATAGAGCATCTTTGGGATGTGGTGGAACGGGAGATTCGCATCATGGATGTGCAGCCGACAAATCTGCGCCAACTGTGTGATGCCATCATGTCAATATGGACCAAACTCTCTGAGGAATGCTTCCAGCACCTTGTTGAATCTATGCCACGAAGAATTGAGGCAGTTCTGAAGGCAAAAGGGGGTCCAACCCGTTACTAGCATGGTGTACCTAATAAAGTGGCCGGTGAGTGTATGTGTCTGTAGGATTTTCTTTCCATGCACGCAAAAAAAGCATTTTTTTCCCGGATCCGACTACCTCGCTTTAAGTTAAAGTTTAGGTAAAGTGCCAAATTTAAAGGAGCACAATTTCCACTTAATATGAAAGGGACTGAACTGAGATTTATGTGTGTGAATATTAATTACAGAGTAATTGAAAATGAATGGCACATCCAATAGTCGCCACCATAAAATAAACCGCTTGTTTATTTATTTTTATCAGATCATTTCTGTGATCCTTTATGAGTTCTAGTCATAATAGTGTATCTTGCACCTTGGGGAATGGGAGATGTTCAGTCACCATTAGAATTTAGTTTATATGTGTATAGTATTTCATCTTTAAACTCATTCAGTAATAGAACACATTACAAATATTTGAGAGCCATTGTAGTGCTTCCTTTTATATTTTAGCAATACAAGCACAAAACACCACCCACACTTGAAACCAGGGCGACACAGCGGTGGCTAAATTTTATTGATAACGTTATTTCACACCATCACAACAACTCAGTATTTAAACTCAGTATAAATGGTGTAGAGATTGAAAGGGTATCCAAAATTAAAATCCTTGGTGTAATAATTGATAATAAACTGTGTTGGAAGTCACATATTAATTATATTAAAGGTAAAATATGCAAATCAGTCACAATACTGCGCAGAGTGAAATATTTGCTGAATCAACCCAGACTATAGACTTTGTATCATTCATTAATGCTCCCATACATGACATCCATCCATCCATCCATCTTCTACCACTTTTCCAGAGGTCCAGGTCGCAGAGGCAGCAGTTCAAGCAGAGAAGCCCAGACTTTCCTCTCCTCAGCCACCTGCCCCAGCTCTTCAGAGAGGATACCAAGGTGTTCCCAGACCAACTGGGAGATGTTGTCTCTCCAGTGAGTTCTGGGTCTGAGAACTACTACCAAGCAACACTGTGTTTCAGTGCAAGGAGTCAGACTGTGGAACGCTTTTGGACCTGAATTAAAATCATGTACAAAGCTTGGACAATTTAAACAAAAACTAAAGGAATAAATACTCCAAACACACACACGTGGACAAAATTGTTGGTACCCCTCTGTTAATGAAAGAAAAGCCCACAATGGTCACAGCACAGTGACTACTTGTCACCCTTTAAATAGGCCGATTGATTACAAGTTTGTAGACACCTGTGATGTTAATTAGAGGACACATCTTGGTTGAACATGTCCCGATGGTCATGTTCATGTCCCTATGGCCTATTTTCAATCTTTTCTAGGAGTACCATCATTTTTGTCCAGGTCTCTTTCATGAGTTTGTTTTTTAAAATAATTCTGTTGAACCACAGTTCAAAAGCATTGTCTGATTTTCATTGGTTTATTTTCATAGAATTTTTATTTATTACCACTTTTGTCAGATTCAAGTGATTTCTGTGACCATTGTGGATTTTTCTTTCATTAACAGAGGGGTACCAACAATTTTGTCCACGGCTGTATATACAAAACGACATGTCAAATCACACACGGATTATCATATCCAGTCTGTGTTGTGCTGTTGCTTATTTTTTGTCACGTTTTGTCCGTTTCTTTTTTTTTTTTTTAGTTTGAATTTTGCACATTCTAAATAATCTGTAATTTGCTGCTGATTGCAGCACTGATACGAACCATTTATCAGTGACTTTGAAAATAATGGCTCATTCTAAGAAAAGTAACCAAAACAATTATTTGCTGAAGACTGTAAAATAAAATAGAGACATCTGCAAAAGTACAAAGGTTTATTGTCAAAATTCCCAGGGCAATACTACATGAATACAAGTATAGTTCACTGTTGATGCAGAGAATATATATTTATACAGTATCTACATGTAGTCAGCAATACTCAATACGATATATTTCCAGTTAATCCACGTATTTCTCCATGTAACCTTGGGACTGCTTTATTTTAATTACTTCTAATCCTAGATCCATTTGTTTTGGCTTAAAATGCATCATAATTGCTAAATATATCTTATGCCCAACTCAGTACTGTTTACCTGTTGAAATTTATATTTAACAGCTCATATGGCACCTGATCCATGTTTTGCCACAACACCACTGGCTGGAGCAGATAAATTCCATGACGTCTCAACAGTCTCTCCATGATTTTGACATAGATCATGTATTTTTACCTAACCATCTATTTGTCGAGAAAAGTAATTTTTGATATTCATGTACTGTGAGCCAATAAATGATTAAAATCTAACAATACTTCACTGTCTGATTAATGATTCTGTATAATATATGGGTCTCACTTTCTGACATGAGTGTCCAAATATATTTAACTTTTGCATTATTTTTGGAGATGTATTGCTACATGTTTTGATGTTGATTTTACTGAACAGGAATATGGCGCCGCCTCATGGGGAGCATAGCACCGCCTCCAACTCCCTCCAAATCCCGCCTCCAACTCCCTCCTTCTCCCACCCATGCTACAGTGAGCCTTGTGCTGTGGAAAACCATGGGTGCCGAACGGTACTGTTCGGTTCCAGGCCAAAGGAGGCCTTTGGGTTCCAAGTGGAAAAGTGCCTGTAGGTGAAGAAAACAGAGGTGATGAGGAGGTTCTGGGTAGGCATGGTCTTAAGGAGAGAAATGTCGAAGGACAGATGGTTATGGATTTTGCTAAAAGGGTTAAAATGGCTGTGGTGAACACATACTTTAAGAAGAGAGAGGCATCTTATGCAGAAGGAGAAATCTGAAAGAGATAGGAGACTGCAAGGTGGTGGCATGGGAGAATGTAGTTAGACAGCATCAAATGGCTGTCTGTAGGATGACTTGCAAAGCAAGAAGAGGAAGAGAGCAAAGGCAGAGCCAAAGATTAAGTGGGGGAAGTTACAGAAGGAAGAAGGTTGCACAGAGTTCAGGAAGGAGTTGATTACCAGATGACTGGGAAAGCACAGCAAAAGTATTGAAGAAAATGGGTAGAAAGGCATGTGGTATATCCAGTGGACTGAGGAAGGAAGACAAGGAGACTTGGTGGTGGAATGAGGAGGTACATCAAAGTATCCAAAGGAAGAGATTAGCAAAGAAAAAGTAGGATAGTCAGGGAGATGAAGAAAGTAGACAGGAGTATTTGGAATCTAGGCACATGGTAAAGAGAGAGGTGGCAAAGGCAAAGGATAAGACATATAGTGAGCTGTATGAGAGGCTAACGACTAAGGAAGGAGAAAAGGACTTGTATTGTCTGGCTAGACAGAGAGATCAAGCTGTAAAGGATGCACAGCAGGTTAGGTTGATTAAGGACCGAAATGGTAATGTACTAAATAATGACAAGAGTGTGTTGACAAGGTGGAAGGAGTACTCTGAAGAGGTGATGAATAAAGGAAATGAGAGAGAGAGGAGGATGAATGAAGTAAAGATGGTGGACAAGGAAGTCCTGAGGATTAGCAAGGCGGAAGTGAGGGCAGCTTTGAAGAGGATCAAGAATGGAAAAGCGATTGGGTCTAGATGACAGGGAGGTATGGAGATGTTTAGGCTAAATTCAATTCAATTCAACTTTATTTATATAGCGCCATTTCACAACAACAGTCATCTCATAGCACTATCAACTGTAGGGGGAACCCCCACAGTTGCAGAAAGACCCCAGCAATCAGGCAATCCCCTGTGAGCAAGCACTTGGCGACGGTGGAGAGGAAAAACTCCCTTTTAACAGGAAGAAACCTCCAGCAGAACCAGGCTCATGGAGGGGCAGTCATCTGCTGCGACTGGCTGGGGGCTGAGGGGACAGAGAAGATGAAAAGAACAGACATGTAGAGAGCAAACAGCACGATGGGGACTCAATCTATGGGAGAGAACAAACAGATGTTAATGACCAGCAAAAAAAAAAAAAAATATTTCATTGAGAGTGAAGAAAGGAGTGAGGCCCAGTGCATTACTGGAGGTCCCCCGGCTGACTAAACCTATTAGCAGCATAACTAAGGGAGGGTTCAGAAACGCATGATCCCTCCCTAATTGTAGGCTATATCAAAAAGGTAGGTTTTAGCCCTATTCTTAAAAACAGAGATCGAGTCTGACTCCCGAATCCAGATTGGCAGCTGGTTCCACAGGAGAGGAGCTTGATAACTGAAGGCTCTGCCTCCCATTGTACTTTTGGAGATTCTAGGTATTACAAGTAATCCTGCATTTTGGGAGCGTAGAGCTCTGTTAGGATAATACGGTAGTATCAGATCTTTTAAATAAAAAGGAGCCTGATTGTTTAGAGCTTTGTAAGTAAGAAGAAGGATTTTAAACTTAATTCTAAACTCTATGGGAAGCCAATGAAGGGAGGCCAGAACCGGAGAGATATGATCTCTCTTTCTAGTACCTGTTAAAACTCTTGCTGCAGCATTTTGGATCAGCTGAAGACTTTTTAAAGATGTTTTAGGACAGCCTGATAATAAAGAATTACAATAATCTAATCTCGAGCTAACAAAAGCGTGGATCAGTTTCTCAGCATCACTCTGAGACAAGATGCTCCTAATCTTAGCAATATTACGCAAATGATAGAAGGCAGTCTTAGAAACAAATTTAATATGTGAATTGAAGGACAGATCTTGATCAAAAATAATTCCAAGGTTCCTCACAGAGCTATTAAGAGAAAGAGTAACCACATCCAAACTGAAAGTTTGATTTGGAAAGGTATTTCTAAGGTTTTTTGGACCAACAAGAATGACTTCAGTCTTATCTGATGTAGCATCATCTCACTTTTGCTCAGCAATAATTATTCTTCTGCTTAAAGACATTTTTGTTTCACCCAGGAGTAAGACAAAGAAATGGATTTTCTCCCCCAGGCCACAGCTGAAATCCCATTCCTTTGTTAAAAACCAGCCTAAGGAATTTCCCCAATGTCCGGCTTTGCTTTTATTGCCCCCATAAAACATGCAACAGACCTGGCCACACAGACCCACAACTTTAATAAAATTTCCTTAAACTCTGGGACACGCTGGATTTAACCAGTGAATTTTAAAGTACATTATTACAAACTCAATTCTAAACCTTCTTTTTAGGACTATGAAAAGCAAATGGACTCTGATGTTTTAATGTGGAAAATCAATAATATGTGTGAAATGCATTAATCTGTGATTTTATATATATATGCATGTTAAAATTGTTTAAATGAATGTGTATTCCTGCATGTTGATTTAGAAGCACTGCTTATAAGATACACTAAGGTTAGTTTAGTTATACATGAGTGTGTATATTCCAATGTATTTAAAATTGTGTGTATTCGTTTAGACTGATATCACATTTCATCAGTCTTCAGAGAGACCCCACCTTCTTCATCTCATTGGTCCCTTGTAGACTGTTTGTTCATTGGATGGAAAGTTCATCGGGCCTCCCACGAAGGACTCTCATTGGTTGAGATTCCGGTCAGTCCGGAAGCCCGCGGATGCTCAACAGGACTTATATAAATAGCAGAGCGACCCCTGCCTCCCTCTTGTTCTCTTCTCTTTTGGCTCCCCCTTCTCCACCAATCTTTTTTCTCTTTGAAGTCTATTGTCTACACACAGCAAGGAAGAACAAAGGACCGTCTGAACAAAGACTTCGACTTTGTCGTTTTTCTGAACACAGAGCAGATAACTCGTAATTTGTTTATGTAACTTAGTATTTTAATGTTTTTCTTTGTCTCTTCAATGCCTAGGAATTCCTATTTCTTTGAGCTCAATTCTTAATCGGAGTTAAACTCCAATTTTTACTTCTCTTTTTCTTTGTTAAACTTTGTGTAAAACCACCATTTGTTTAATTTTAATGTAAACTTTAATCTTGACTTTATTTTTTTTTATAATATTTTTCTTGACCAATCACACACCAGAAGCTATAATTTTTATCTAAAGTCCGAAAGTTTTTTTCTTCTAATTTGAAATCGGATTAGATATCTTTAATTAATTATTCCCGAAGACCTCTGCAGCCGCTTGTCTACCAGGAAGAAAAGACGCAGCTCCCACATCGCGCTGAAGAAACGTCATCATCTGGCTCCAAACCCAGTTTCAACTGTGGGTCATACAGCCCAGAATCCAGCCTCTTCGACTGCTTGAATTTAAAGGTCGAAATGTGGACCCTGAAAATATCTGCGGGCAGATATTAACGTCCACGAAATCTTGGGCTGAGGACGACGAAAGAACCATCATCATCGACGGGAATCACGTGAGCTGCAAACTTTAATTCATCTGCTCAATTAAACGTCTGAGGTTCGGTAATAATTTGTTTATCTAATCAGATGCAAATTAAGAAGCCCTTAACATAACTCTTCTTTTCATTAAAAATCCGTTTTTATTTTCTTAAGATTAATCAAGGACTTTTTCATATAATTAGTAAACTTTCTCCATAAATTTGCGTTGTTTCCATAATCTGTTAACTCAAACTGATAGAAATTCATTTCTCGGTTTAACCCTGCTTCCGAAAATATTGACATTGTTAATCTATCATTTACAAGATTGATTTTATGATTAATGAAATTACTGCAATGTCTGTTAATCATTTCGTTTAATAAATATGTAAAAATGAGAAGTTGTTGAGAATTTATTTCATTCTGAGTCTGTTCAAGCACAGGTATCGAATTCACGGAAAATTTTTGAGACTGATTATTGATTAATTTATTGAGTGATTAAACAGGTATAAAGTGAAATTAAAGATTAAATTGCTTCTTAAAGATAGAAGCTGGTGCCCCCTACGAGTGTTATTGACTTTTCTGGTGTATATGAAACGAGATTTGATCTCAGATTCCAATACATCAATATAAATTAAATAATTCATACCTGATCATATTTATTATTTATTAATATTTCTATTTCACGCTACACTGAATAGCAGGAAATTACAAGTCATCCAAGCTTTGATTTCCTAAAGACAGGCTTCTAACTTGACTAATTGATTACTATCATCTGGCTTCATTGACAGGCATAATTGTGTGTCATCTGCATAACAATGAAAATGTATACAGTGCTTTCTAATAATGTTGCCTAACGGAAGCATATATAAACTAAAAAGAGTAGGGCCTAGCACAGATCCCTGTGGAACTCCATGACTAAGCTTTGCCACTAAATGGCAGTGGACTTTTTAACCAGATTGTTTAACACAATCTTGGAGAGTGAGAGGATGCCTGAGGAGTGGAGAAGTGTTTTGGTACCAATTTTCAAGAACAAAGGTGATGCTCAGAGCTGTAGTAACTGCAGAGGCACAAAGATGATCAGCCACACTATGAAGACAAGGGAAAGAGTTGTTGAAGCCAAGTTAAGAGGAGAGGTGACAATCATTGAGCAGCAGTATGGTTTCATGCCAAGAAAGAGTACTACAGATGCAGTGTTTGCTCTAAGAGTGTTGATGGAGAAGTATAGAGAAGTTAAGAAGGAGTTGCGGCCGTCAGGTCAGGCATTGGTTTGCTTGCTACCGGATGACCATGAAAACCGGTACTACCTGTCTCATGGGTCGGCCCGTCGGCGACTCAACTGACAACCCTGCCCTTCCGAGGGTGTGGAGGGTGAAACTGGGCATCCTGGCATAAATAAAAACAATACCTGTCACAGGTCTGTGGTGGACCACTCCCAGTTACATGGGGTGAGACTGTACACCCTGGCAGATAAGCACATCCAGGGTTTCCTCTGGCAACATTTCTTGGTGGCGGGCTGCCTCGCCAGAAAATTTACCGCCACGGCAAGAAAAAGATATGAATTTAAGAAAAATATATGAAGCAATGACTTCCCGCAAGCACGCACATGAACAACGCACGTGGTCGTCATCCGTGCGGTGTTTAGAAGTGCCCCGCCCACGCGAGCTTTCCAGTCAGTCAGCAGGCTGTGTCCCGCTAGCAGCAGCAGCATCTTTGTGGAAAAAGGAGTGAAAACCCGGAATTCAAACAGCAGAAATGGGCTCTATTTGAAGAGAAACTTTGTGAAGAAGTCCACCGTTTCTTTGTTGGTGAAAATCCTGGCACGTCAGCACCATGGCGCTACCTATCGAGCGGGAGTGAAACTACAAATGATGGTTGTGTGCATGCATGAACTGTTTGGCCTGGGTAGATGGAAAAAAGTGAACATGTACAGCGCTGCATGCGTGCCAGGCTCGTCCAAAGCGTACGTGGACCAAGGCGGACTAGTGGGGAAATGCAGCATAATAAGGCTTGACTGTCCAACAGAAACATGAGTTTATTAAGGTACTTTAAATGCGGAAAAAAAATTCAGAAGAGGTATGTAAGCACTGGTGTTTATCATAGTTTTAACCCGCTGGAAATGGGAGCAATAACGCAAGAGTCGCTTAGCTAAGAGGTGTGGTTAGAATTCCAGCTTCATATGAAGGGAAAGGCAAGGGGGACTGCTGAATTGATGAGGATATATTTCACCAGCCACTACAATATTAAGTCATGTTCCCAATTATGTACCTGGCAAGTTAAGATCGAAATTCACCAAGTCAATGACTTTAATCCATCAGCAGCCTTCAGACAAACCTAACGTGCAAGCATTTGGATTTCAAAATAAGGGAGGTTTTTGTTGGCAATGAGGAGATTTCTTAAAAAAAAACAAAACTATAAATATATAGAAATATTATAACAGAAATAACGGCATCCTTGGTCATTTAAGTTAATTTAAACCACTAAATACAATTTTATTCATTTTTTTTCTTTGTGATGAGAGTTCAATTATTGTCCTGACTGCAAAGTTATGGTCAAAAATATAAACTGTTATAAGGAAAAGGTAAAAAAAAAATACCACAGTCTGTTTCAAATTTATTTAAAAAAAAACAAACAGTAATTTTATTTAAAAAAAAAACAGAAAAAATAAGCCATAAAATAATCCACAAATTTATAATAAAGTTTAAAATGTACAAGAAAAGACAATTTTACAAGAGGAAATTACAAATTTGAGGAAAATGGTTTCAAATTTAGATAAATTTACAGAGAAAAGTAGAAAACTATAAGAAAATTGTTATAAATTTTGGAGAAAAACCTCAAACCTTAAGACTGAAGTCATGACTCAAGCTTTAAGTGGGTGCTCTTTGCACCCTTAACTAGAAATTTTTGGTTGTCTCCTTTAATTTACATGGCACTTGATATTTTATAACCTGTTTGTATACCACCATAGACAGAGAGAGAAGATGAATTGCTCAGAGAGGGCAAGATGAGACAGAAGAGAGGAGCCAAGGAGAGGAAAGTGTTCAGGCAGAGTCCAGGAGAGGTGAGAGCAGAGGAGGGAGAGAAGGATGACACCAGTAAAAAGTCCAAATACAGGACATCTGGGTGGGACCCCAACTGGCCCAGTATTCCAGCATTAAAGCCTTGGCTGTACAATACTTCAAACTTTTGAGTTCCATATGCACGGCAGTGGCACAGGAGGTAGAGTGGGTCGTCCAACAACCGGATGGTTGGCAGTTCGAATCCCGCTCTCCCCCGATATTCTCCCGTTGTGTCACTGGGAAAGATACTTTACCCACCTTGCCTCCAGCGTCCATAACACTGGGTATGAATGTGTATAAATGTTCGGTGGTGGCCGGAGAGGCCGTTGGCCCGGATTGGCAGCCACGTTTCTGTCAGCCTGCCCCAGGGCAGCTGTGGCTACAGTAGTAGCTTGCCACTACCATTGTCTGTCTGGAGTGAATGAATAATGTATCTGTAAAAAGTGTCTTTGAGTGTCTATGATAAAACACTACATAAATCTGATGCATTATTATATGCAAAGTTACTGTGCAAATTTTTTAAAAAAAGAAATAAATAGTATAAAATTAACATATTCATACATATGTGTTTCTGCACACACACACACACCCCGGAAAAATATGTTGCCACCGCGCCAAGGTCCTTAAGCCAGAGGAAACACTGACATCTGTCACAAGGTCTGTGGTGGACTTTTGCCAGTCGGTGCATCATGACATGCACTACACAAAGAGCAGAGATAAACAAGCCTATGATGATCTGGTCAGTCACTGCAACAGATACTGGAGTCAGTTTATCTTGGCCTGTCCTTGCCACTGATAATACCTCTATCTGCCAAGAATGTGCCACTAGGCCAGCAAAAGCTAGCAGTACTCAAATACTTTGCAAACAGTTTCATGAAATGTTCAGTCAGAAAGCAACTCATACCGGCTCGGACAAGACAGGAGGTGGCAGAGATGAAGATGCTAAGATTTTCATTGGGAGTGACTAGGAGGAAGAAGATTAGAAATGAGTATATCAGAGGGACAGCTCTGAGTGATTTGGAGACAAAGTAAGAGAGGCAAGGCTGAGATGGTCTGGACATGTGCAGAGGAGGGATAGTGGATATATTGGACAAAGGATGTTGAAGATGGAGGTGCCAGGGAGGAGAAAAAGAGGAAGACCACAGAGAAGATTCATGGATGTAGTGAAGGAGGACATGGAGAGGGTTGGTGTTTCAGAGGAAGATGAAGGGATAGGGTGAGATGGAGGCAGATGATCCACTGTGGAGACCCCTGAAGGGAGCAGCTGGAAGAAGAACAAACTGTCAGATTTTCCACTGGTCATGTAATTAAGAATATATTTTAGAGTTCAATCTAACTGATATGGGCAGCTCGGTGGTGCAGTGGTTAGCACAGTGGCAGCACAGTAAGAAGGTCACAAGATTGATTCCACCCCTGACCATCGTGGGTTCCATCCCACCTCCTGACCATCAGTGACCCTTCTGTGTGGAGTTTGCATGTTCTCCCCGTGTCTGCGTGGGTTTACCCCGGGTACTCCAGTTTCCTCCCACAGGCCACAAACATGCAGGTCAAGTTAACTGGAGACTCTAAAATGGACCTGGGTGTGAATGTGTGTGTGAATGGTGAAGGGATTGGTGCCGTACTGTGGCTGCCTCATCCATCCAGGTGGATGTCCTGAATTTCCCTCTGGGGATCAATAAAGTATACAAAAAAAACCCCAAATATACATATTTAAAATGAACATTAATTTATGTATTTTACGGTTTTAATTTACCTTAATTTAACTGTTGTTCAGCTGCTGACTTCAACAAGAGTTAAAGTTTTATTTTTTCTGGTCATGGTCCTCTCTCTGTCTGGTGAAGATTCTCCAAGAAAACTAAAAAATACAATAAAAAAAGACAAAAACAAAGTTCCATCTCTGTCAAAAATGTCTGCAAAAAAATCCCTCAACAGACATCATCATAAGATAAGATAAGCCTTTATTAGTCCCACAATGGGGAAATTCCAGGATTGCAACTGCACAGGGATAGCAACACTCAGAGCAATAATTAAGAAGATATGGAAGATATAAATAAAAGCAGTGGATATACATACATACACATCAATATATACGTAAATATATATACAAAGTGCGGAGCATAGTAGCGAGATGGAATAAACAGCATAACCGTCTACTTAATTATCCTACATAGTATGATTATGTACCCATACATATTGTCACCCTCCATAGTGACCGGTATTTTCCTAGTTGTATGCCGGAGTGGACCATTGTGTAAGTCTATTGCGTCTTTTGCATTCAGTACTATTAGGTCGTCACGTTTTTTTGCTATCTCTGCAAGCAGCCCTGCTTAGGTTATATAGTCTGACTGCCGTAGGTAGGAAGGACCTGCGAAACCTCTCGGTTGCGCACCTAGGATGATGTAGTCTGCTGCTAAATGAGCTCCTCAGTGCGTTCAGTATGTCCTGCATAGGGCGGGACTCGGACTCCAGCAGAGATGACAGTTTAGCCACCGTCCTTCTCTCTCCTATCTCCTCCACTGGGTCAAGGCGTTGCCCCAGGACAAAGCTAGCTTTCTTGATCAGTTTGTTCAGTCTCTTCCTATCGGCTGCTGTAATGACACTGCCCCAGCAGACCACTCCAAAAGTGATGGCTGATGCCACCACCGTGTCGTAGAATGTCTTCAGCAGCGCCCCTTGTACACCAAAAGACCTGAGTCTCCTTAGTGGGAACAGCCTGCGCTGCCCCTTCTTGTAGAGTGTGTAGCAACCATAGTTGCTAAGCAACTGGGTAGTGTGTGGTCACGCAGACATAGGTCCTCCAAAGACCAGACCGTCTCATTGAGGACCTACTCTCACTGTAGTGGCAGTTCTGTGCTGACCGAGGTTTGACCCCTAAAGTATGGAACCTCTGTCAGTGTGATCGCTCCCTACTGTTCTGCAGAACAGCACCTTCCCTCAGCTTTGGAACCGCTGGAAGAGGTGGTCTGTGGAACAGAACAAATGTAAATACTCACACGTGTATGAGCACGTACATGTGCACGTTATATGATTTGATATAGGCTATAATAATAATGGAGTAGATTTATATGGCGCTTTACATGTCAAGTGACATCTCAAAGCGCTTACAGTGAGTCTATTAGTCAATCACTCCAGACAGACATTGATAGTGGTAAGCTACCTCTGTAGCCACAGTTGCCCTGGGGCAGACTGATGGAAACATGGCTGCCAATCCACGCCAACGGCCTCTCCAACCACTACCAAACATTTATACACATTCATGCCCAGTGAATGGGATCGTCACTTCCTTGTGGTAACGTATCGTCACTTCCTGTTTTGCTGTCTGCCTGTGTGGTTTGCCTGAGTGGGTGCTCTCCAGCCATTAGCTATGGCTACTAGCTCTCCTTCCTCTCCTCCTCTGGTGTGCTCTCTCTGTCAGATGTTTAGCTACACCTCTGCCTCTTTTAGTGATAACGGTAAATGTAATAAATGTTGTCTTTTTGAGGCGCTCGAGGCGAGGTTGTCTGATTTGGAATCCCGGCTCCGCTGCATTGAAACACCGTCTGCGCCAGTTAATCTTGACGGACGCCCATTAGCTGCAGCGGAGCTAGCTAGCTTAGGCCCCCCGTCAGCGGTCCCTCGGCTCTCCTCAGCAGCGAGGAGACTGGGTGGGTGACGGTGAGAAGGAAGCCTAGTCGCAAAGCCCCGGTTCACCACCAACCTGTTCACGTCTCTAATCGTTTTTCCCCGCTCAGCGACACACCCGCTGAGGAAAAAACTCTGATCATTGGCGACTCTGTAGTCAGAATCGTGAACCTAGAGACTCCAGTGGCCATAGTCCAATGCATTCCTGGGGCCAGAGCAGGCGACATCGAGTCAAATTTGAAAATGCTGGCTCAAAGTAACTGTAAATATTCCACAATTGTTATTCACGCCGGCATTAATGACATCCGTCTCCGGCAGTCGGAAGTCACAAAACTTAATATAGAATCGGTGTGTGACTTTGCCAAAACGATGTCTGCCACTGTAGTATTCTCTGGGCCCCTCCCCAATCTGACCAGTGATGACATGTTTAGTCGCTCGTCATCCTTGAACCGCTGGCTGTCTGTGTGGTGTCCTAAAAATGACGTGGGCTACATTGACAATTGGAGCTCTTTTTGGGGAAAACCTGGTCTTATGAGACGAGACAGCATTCATCCCACTTTGGATGGTGCTTCTCATTTATCTAACAATCTGGCATCTTTTTTATCCAAATTTCCAAAACCATGACTACTCAGAGTTGGGACCAGGAAGCAGAGTCGCAGTCTTACAAGCCTCTCTGCAGCTCCTCTTCATCCGCCACCCCTCAGCTTAGCCCCTGTCTTCCCCATCAGAGAATCGTTGTCTGCGCCCTCCAAAGTGAATAAAAATATAATGCATAAGCATCCCAAAATGATAAAGCAAAATATTGGTAAAACTCAAATTAAACATAAAGCCTCTAAATTGAATGATTTGGCCTCTGTTCCTCCTCATAATCTAAAAATTAAATGTGGTTTATTAAATATTAGGTCTCTAACTCCCAAGTCTCTGTTAGTCCATGATTTGTTAATTGATCATCAGATTGATTTAATTTCCCTTACAGAGACTTGGTTAGGGCAAGAGGATTATGTTGGTTTAAATGAATCAACTCCCTCTGGTTATTTAAACTGTCAAAATCCCAGAAGTTCTGGTCGTGGAGGAGGAGTAGCAACAATTTACCATTCCAAATTACTAGTTAATGTAAAGCAAAAAACATGTTATAATTCCTTTGAGGGCCTGGTCCTCAGTATTGGGCACTTGAGCAATTTTAGGTTAAACCCAATTTTATTTGCCATAGTTTATCGTCCCCCATCAACCTACTCAGAATTTTTATCCAAATTTGCTGATTTCTTAGCTGATTTAGTGCTGAAATCTGATAGAATAATTATAGTAGGGGACTTTAATATACATGTGGATGTAGATAGTGACTGCCTTAATGTGGCTTTTAATTCAATATTAGACTCGATTGGGTTTTCTCAGAAAGTAGGAAATTCTACTCATTACCTCCACCATACATTGGACCTTGTTCTGACATATGGCATAGAAATAGAAAATCTTGTAGTGTCTCCTCATAACCCTGTACTGTCAGACCATTGTCTGTTAACCTTTGATTTTCTGACTATTTGGCTCCTAAAGAAAAATATTATTACAGTAGATGCCTCTCAGATGATGCTGTTTCCAAATTTATGCAGATTGTTTCCTCTATGCCATGTGTCAACACAACGGAAATAAGCTATAGACAGCTTGCTCCTTCTGTAATTGATAACATGGTGGATAGTGTTTCAGCTTCTCTGCATCAGGCTCTAGACTTGGTGGCCCCCTTAAAAAAGAAAAAGTCTAATCAGAGATTTTTAACTCCTTGGTTCAACACAGAAACTCGTAGCTTAAAACAGAAGACTCGTCAATTAGAAAGAAAATGGTGCTCTACTAATTTAGATGAAATCTATTTAGCTTGGAGAAATCATCTTTTAATTTATAAAAAATCTCTTAGAAAAGCTAGAACAAGTTATTACTCTGCATTAATAGAAGAGAACAAGAATAATCCCAGGTTTCTTTTCAGTACTGTAGCCAGGTTGACAAAGAGTCAGGACTCTGTTAATCCTAGCATCCCCTTAGAGCTTACTAGTCAGGACTTTATGAACTTTTTCAATAATAAAATTTCATCCATCAGAGATAAAATCAATCAGATTCTTCCCACAGTTAACTTAAATACTGTAACTACTACAACTCCTTCTATTGATGTCTGTCTTGATGAGTTTACTCCAATCGACCTTTGTGAGTTAGACAAAATAGTTTCCTCATCCAAACCTTCAACTTGTCTTTTAGACCCTATTCCTACCAGGTTATTTAAAGAAGTCTTCCCACTTATTGGTAGCTTTATTCTTCATATAATCAATTCTTCATTAACTTTAGGCCATGTACCGCAGGCTTTTAAAACGGCTGTAATTAAACCCTTACTCAAAAAGCCAACGCTAGATCCAGGAGCTTTAGCTAACTATAGACCAATCTCTAATCTCCCTTTCATTTCAAAAATCTTAGAAAGAGTTGTTGCTACTCAATTATTTGACCACCTGCAGGGAAATGGTTTACTTGAAGAGTTTCAATCTGGGTTTAGAATCCATCATAGTACTGAAACAGCCTTAGCGAAGGTCACTAACGACCTCCTCATTGCATCTGATAATGGACTAGTTTCTGTACTTGTCCTTTTAGACCTTAGTGCAGCTTTTGATACTATCGATCATAATATTCTACTTGATAGATTAGAACACTATGTTGGACTTAATGGAACTTCGTTGCAGTGGTTTAGATCTTATTTATCTGATAGGTTTCAGTTTGTTCATGTAAATAATGAGTTTTCTTTCAACTCAAAGCTTAGTCATGGAGTTCCACAGGGATCTGTGCTAGGCCCTACTCTTTTTAGTTTATATATGCTTCCGTTAGGCAACATTATTAGAAAGCACTGTATACATTTTCATTGTTATGCAGATGACACACAATTATACCTGTCAATGAAGCCAGATGATAGTAATCAATTAGCCAAGTTAGAAGCCTGTCTTAAGGAAATCAAAGCTTGGATGACTTGTAATTTCCTGCTATTAAATTCAGATAAGACTGAAGTCATTCTTGTTGGTCCAAAAAACCTTAGAAATTCCTTTCCAAATCAAACTTTCAGTTTGGATGCAGTTACTCTTTCTCTTAATAGCTCTGTGAGGAACCTTGGAGTTATTTTTGATCAGGATTTGTCCTTCAATTCACATATTAAATTTGTTTCTAAGACTGCCTTCTATCATTTGCGTAATATTTCCAAGATTAGGAGCATCTTGTCTCAGAGTGATGCTGAGAAGCTGATCCACGCTTTTGTTAGCTCGAGATTAGATTATTGTAATTCTTTATTATCAGGCTGTCCTAAAACATCTTTAAAAAGTCTTCAGCTGATCCAAAATGCTGCAGCAAGAGTTTTAACAGGTACTAGAAAGAGAGATCATATCTCTCCGGTTCTGGCCTCCCTTCATTGGCTTCCCATAGAGTTTAGAATTAAGTTTAAAATCTTTCTTCTTACTTACAAAGCTTTAAACAATCAGGCTCCTTTTTATTTAAAAGATCTGATACTACCGTATCATCCTAACAGAGCACTATGCTCCCAAAATGCAGGATTACTTGTAATACCTAGAATCTCCAAAAGTTCAATGGGAGGCAGAGCCTTCAGTTATCAAGCTCCTCTCCTGTGGAATCAGCTGCCAATCTGGATTCGGGAGTCAGACTCGATCTCTGTTTTTAAGAATAGGGCTAAAACCTACCTTTTTGATATAGCCTACAATTAGGGAGGGATCATGTGTTTCTGAACCCTCCCTTAGTTATGCTGCTAATAGGTTTAGTCAGCCGGGGGACCTCCAGTAATGCACTGGGCCTCACTCCTTTCCTCACTCTCTATGAAATATATTTTTTTTGCTGGTCATTAACATTTGTTTGCTCTCTCCCATAGATTGAGTCCCCATCGTGCTGTTTGCTCTCTACATGTCTGTTCTTTTCTTCTTCTCTATCCCTTCACCCCCCCCAGCCAGTCGCAGCAGATGACTGCCCCTCCCTGAGCCTGGTTCTGCTGGAGGTTTCTTCCTGTTAAAAGGGAGTTTTTCCTCTCCACCGTCGCCAAGTGCTTGCTCACAGGGGATCGCCTGATTGCTGGGGTCTTTCTGCAACTTTCTGCAACTGTGGGGGTTCCCCCCTACAGTTGATAGTGCTATGAGATGACTGTTGTTGTGAAATGGCGCTATATAAATAAAGTTGAATTGAATTGTATTGAATGTGTATAAATCCCCACCAATCCAGGGAGTTCTCAGCTTAACACCGACCAGTAGCCCTGGTCCTGGGCCATAAAAGTGACTGGTGTGCCTTGGTGGGTGATCCACTGTGGAATCACGATGAAACCACTCAGAGATGGGCCGGAGTGAACCAGGTGATAACAGGGATGGTTATTAGGGTGATTAAGATCTGAAGAAAATAACAATATAAGCCGTGCTGACAGTGAGTGTCCTGATAACAGTGTTAGCTTGTGGGCTAATAGGCTACCTTTAGCCACCACTTCATCTACATGACGGACAGCTAGGTGGGCCAATAATAGAGCAGTGGGTGGATCTCAAGGACAGCAGTGGGTTGGCTTTTTCTAAACTTGACGTATACGATTTACCTGGAAAAGTCAAAAAACATTTTGGGGAGTTTCTCAGAGAAAACGAGATAAAGGCAGCGTGCTTTTTTCTGATGGTTGATTTTTAGGAAAATTTTTGGTTAATTCCATGATCAGTTGACACGTTTGAGAAAGTTAAAGCCGACAAACTCACCATTTTTCACTGAATGACCCCTTAATTTTTAAAAGGAACTCTGATTATATTGGCATGTTAGCTCTATATGCTTTATTTTGATGTTAGTAACATAACTATAATTTAATTTTTTTGAAAATAATTCCCAGTTTTATATATTTTTAAGAAACTTTATTACGATTTTTGTTTACGTTGCAATGCATTCTGGGTAGTGACGTAGAATGGTTGCAGCCGTTTTTTCTGTCTTATACAAGCCAAGAAGCGAAGCTCCTAACTACTGCCATTTGTCAGTGAAAATGCCACATTGCGCGGCTTTTGGATGTAATTTCCAATCAAAGGGAAATAAAGAGAGCGGGGTGAGCCTCCATAGCTTTCCTAAAGAGGGAAAGTGGAGGAAAAAGTGGGGCGGCAGCAGCTCAGCAGGTCGTCTAATAACCCCATGGTTGGCGGTTCGCATCGCACTCTCCCCAGATATCCTGCCGTTGTGTCCCTGGGCAAGACACTTCACCCGCATTGCCTCCAGTGCCCATAACACTGGGTATGAATGTGTAAAAATGTTTAAATGCTCAGTGGTGGCCGGAGAGGCTGTTGGCGCGGATTGGCAGCCACATTTCCCTCACTCTGTCTGTGATCACGTGCTGTAACGCATGCCTGATAAAGCTGACATATGTATTAATCACGCTGTGATAATAGCACAATATCGCTCAAAGCGCACGCATGAGACATGTCTGTGATCGCACGCTTGTGTTGACCGTTTCTGCCTTTCGTCTCCTAACTGTGGTTTTGGGACGCAGGGGAGATGCATCTTCCTCCACGGTCAATTCCCGAGTAAACCTCACTCTTGTGGTACACAGAAGCACAGGCCGTTTTGCTGAAGCGTTGGGGCTTTATTTATATACACCGCACTGTTGTCAGCAACAAATTCTACCTGCTCTGGTCGCCTCGCTCTTTCTACTTATCCGCACCAAATCACACACCGTTCGCCACACACACCGGGGAGGGGGGGGGGGGGGGCGCCACAGCTGCGCAAACGCTGCCGCTCAAGTCCACGCACCGAGCTGCCCCATCCAAACACACGCACCAGACACATCCCACAACACTTGAGAAAGCTGACATATGTATTGATCACACTGTGATATCGCTCAAAGCGCGCGCTTGGCTTGACATGTCGAAGATCTGGCTGGCAACAGTCAGGAAAAAAAAAAAAAAAAAAGTGGAGCGCTGCTTATGGACGTTCAACCCGCAGTCTGAGAAAGCAACAGAGAAATTGCTTTATGTTGCTCAGAGTCCATGTTTATCAGTTCAGTGCCCATCATGCTTGTAGACAATTTTTTGTGTTTGAGCATTCTATTGTAAGTAAATCAACAATATACTGTATAAGTTTCACTCTGCTCCGCGAGTGTCTCTCCGCTCCATAAGTGTCTCAAGCGTGCGCTCGAGGAAGCATTATTTTAAGGTGAAATAAAACGGCCTGTGCTTCTGTGTACCACTCGGGAGCAAGATAGTGGAGGAAGATAGATCTCCCCTGCGTCCCAAAACCACAGTTAGGAGACGAAAGGCAGGAACGGTCAGCACAAGCGTGCAATCACAGACATGTCTCATGCGCGCGCTTTGAGCGATATTGTGCTATTATCACAGCGTGATTAATACATATGTCAGTTTTATCAGGCATGCGTTACAGCGCGTGACCACAGACAGAGTGAGGGAAATGTGGCTGCCAATCCGCGCTAACAGCCTCTCCGGCCACCACCGAGCATTTAAACATTTTTACACATTCATACCCAGTGTTATGGGCACTGGAGGCAATGTGGGTGAAGTGTCTTGCCCAGGGACACAACGGCAGGATATCTGGGGAGAGCGTGATGCGAACCGCCAACCATCGGGTTATTAGACGACCTGCTCTACCTGCTGAGCCGCTGCCGCCCCACTTTTTCCTCAACTTTCCCTCTTTAGGAAAGCTATGGAGGCTCACCCCGCTCTCTTTATTTCCCTTTGATTGGAAATTACATCCAAAAGCCGCACAATGTGGCATTTTCACTGACAAATGGCAGTAGTTAGTAGCTTCGCTTCTTGGCTTGTATAAGACAGAAAAAAACGGCTGCAACCATTCTACGTCACTACCCAGAATGCATTGCGACATAAACAAAAATGGTGATTTACATCGTAATAAAGTTTTTTAAAAATATATAAAACTGGGAATTATTTTCAAAAAAAATTATATTATAGTTATGTTACTAACATAAAAATAAAGCATATAGAGCTAACATGCCAATATAATCAGAGTTCCTTTTAAAACGCATGCCTCTGATGGCAGGCTGCTGTGGCCGTCAAAAAGTTGGTGACAGAAAAACTTGTTAGAAATAAATTTAAATCAAACTCACCACTGCTGCTAAAAATCGTCTCTGTGCTGTGTTTAAACTGTAGCTCTCTTCTATGCTATTTTCTCTGATGAATGGGCCTTCCTCACCCCCACATAAAGTTAATGTGTCCCACAAATTTACAGCTTTCTTTCTCGTAAATTTCTGACTTAAAGCAATATTAGATTTTTTCCTGTAAATGTGAGACTTTTTCATAGTAATTTGAGGCTTTTTTCTCATCCATTTCATTTTTCTTTCTGGCAGAAGGTCGTCTATTTACCTTGAGGCCAAGATGGAACGCAGCCCTGAAGGTGGTGTCCCATGCTCCTCAGTTTAATGGAGTCTACAAAATATCTGTTTCTAGACACATTTTCATGCTGTTTGTGAGCTACAAACTCCACATTTTAATTCATTTTTAAATGAACGCTGTGTGCTCAGCTGACTGTCAGCTGCCACCATCCACACCCTGCAGTGAAAACGCAGCAGCTCCACGTCTGTGCTCCACCCGCGTGCGTGACGAGAACAAGGAGAACCTTCCATCCATTTTCTTCCGCTTAATCCTTTTCGGGTCACGGGGGGGCTGGAGCCTATCCCAGCATCTTTGGGCGAGAGGCAGGGTCCACCCTGGACAGATCACCAGTCCATCGCAGGGCAACACAGAGAGACAGACAACCATTCACTCTCACAGTCACACCTAAGGACAATTTATTTATATTTATATTATTTATATATCTATATATTTATTCCATCTAGCTACAATGCTCCGTACTGTGGGTGTTTATATATTTACATATTTATTCCATCTAGCTACAATGCTCTGCACTGTGTGTCTGTGTGTGTGTGTGTGTGTATATATATATATTTTATAGTAATATGTACATATGTATATTAGCTGCTCTTGCTTGTTTTTTTTGTTTTTTTTTTTTTCCTTGTCTTCTGATTGTTGCTCTGAGTGTTGCTATCCCTGTGCTGTTGCAATCCTGGAATTTCCCCGTTGTGGGACTAATAAAGGCTTATCTTATCTTATCTTAACCTAACTTGCATGTTTTTGGCATGTGGGAGGAAACCGGAGAAATCCCGGAGTAAACCCACGCAACACGGGGAGAACATGCAAACTCCACACAGATCACTGTTGGTCGGGGGCTGGGATCGAACCCACGATCCCACAATCCCCCGGCCAAGGGTAAACTGTGCTGCCGCAGTGCTAACCACTGCGCCACCGTGCAGCCCAAGACACGGGGAGAACATGCAAACTCCTCACAGATCACTGTTGGTCGGGGATCGAACCCAGGATCCCCCGGCCAAGGGTGAGTTGCTGTGCTGCCGCAGTGCTGACCACTCCGCCACCGCGCTTGTCAAACAAAATACAATAAGATAAGATAAGATAAGCCTTTATTAGTCCCACAACGGGGAAATTCCAGGATTGCAACAGCACAGGGATAGCAACAATCAGAAGGCAAGAAAAAAACAAAAACAAAAAACAAGCAAGCAAGAGCAGCTAATATACATATGTACATATTACTATAAAATATATATATACACACACACACACACAGACACACAGTGCAGAGCATTGTAGCTAGATGGAATAAATATGTAAATATATAAACACCCACAGTACGGAGCATTGCAGCTAGGTGGAATAAATATGCAAGTATATAAACACACACAGTGCGGAGCAATGTAGCTAGATGGAATAAATATGTAAATATATAAACACACACAGTGCAGAGCATTGTTGCTAGGTGGGATGAAACAGCATAACCGTCTACTTAGTTATCCTACATGGTATGATTATGTGCCCATACATATTCTCACCCTCCATAGCGACCGGTATGTTCCTAGTTGTATGCCGGAGAGGACCATTGTGTAAGTCTATTGCATCTTTTGCATTAAAAAAAAACTATTAGTTTGTTACGTCTTTTTGCTATCTCTGCGAGCAGCCCTGCTTAGGTTGTACAGTCTGACAGCCGTTGGTAGGAAGGACCTACGAAACCTCTCGGTTGTGCACCTGGGATGATGTAGTCTGATGATGTAGTCAATCAACTCTAACCTCAGTATGGTCGGTGCTGACCCCCGCTGAGAGGACCATGACATTTAAGCAGGGAACAAGGCAAACGGCACCAGTCAGAGTCCGACCAAAGCAGCCATAAATCCGCCTTTAGATGCAGCCGAACCGACCTGGGAGTGTTCTGACCTCCTGGGCCGCGGTCTACGAGGCTGCAACACCTGAACTGACACACAGCCACCGAGACACACAAACTCGCACCCTAAATCATGTGCTCGTACCACAGAGCTAATATGCAAAAACCTTTGAAACACACAGCTGGACACATGAAAGTCAACACGAGAGCGGCTAAGCTAGTTAAGCTAGCTGGTTTTAGCTTGGTTCACCGTTCTGCTAAATCCGGTTTGAAAGCAGAAACGGAACCAGAACCTTCTCCAGGTCAGCTTAGGTGTCTCTCACAAATATTCCTCACATTTGCTGAGGACAAACAAAAGTCAAACAGTTTTACCAGCAAGTCTCGGTTCAGACCTCAAAGCTCCACTGGTCTCGTCGCCATCTTGAGTTCTTCTTCTTCTTCTTCGTGCTTGCTTTACGACGCTTGACACCAAGTTGGTGCATAACCGCCACCCACAGGTGAGGAATGATCTCCTATGGCTGATAGACTTGCATTAAAAAACCCTCATATCCTTTTGTAAAAGCCACTTTCCCTCAGAAATTCAAATAAATACTTAGAACTTTTCTCCCTTAACGATTTCCCTAACACACCCCTAAAGTTCAATTTTCCCCCATTTTGTCTACTTTCCTTTTAGCACCTCCCTTTCTTTTGCATATTTTTTACATTCTATTGCTGCGGCACGGGTGGGGGATTCTCCACCCAGAGAAGGCAGCTGGGATAAGGGGGAACCAATGGACCGGGGGAGGAAGTGCCACTGGGGGGTCTCAAACGGGACAGTATGGACTATGCACCCCCCGGGGAGAAGAGGAACCGCTGGAGTCGTTGGTGTAATGATCAGTGTTTACCACTAGGCGTCGCTGCTACCTTGTTACCGCTTGTTGGAATGATGCACTCAGTAGAATAAGAAACGGCCAACATGGGAGCCGATGTGAAAGTGTCTGTGTGAGCTGCCGCTAAAAAATAAAGTTACGTTGGTTCAACTGCAAGTCTCTTCTCTCCTCAACGAACACGAACACAACATGGTACCAGGAGTAAACTGCATGAACTGAGCGACCACGTGAGAAGTCGTCATGGAGTTGAAGCCGCCGGAAAACCTGAAATTGGCAGGTAACGTGGATGAAAAATGGCGGGCATTCAAGCAGCAGTTCAACTTGTATGTCACGGCCATGGGACTGGACACGAAGCCGGACTTGAGAAAGGTAGCACTTTTGCTGAACTTAGCGGGGCCACAGGCCATTGAAGTGTACAACACGTTCGTGTTCGGAACGGGTGAAGACCCAAATAAGCTGGATGTCGTGCTCGCTAAGTTTGATGCTCACTGCACTCCTAAGAAAAACGAGACATATGAAAGATACATGTTTAGATCTCGTATGCAGCAACAGAGTGAGCCCTTTGACAGTTTTTTGACAGCTCTCCGTTTGAAAGCACAATCCTGCAATTTTGGGACATTGAAGGACTCAATGATCAGAGATCAAATTGTGTTTGGTGTTGAGGACAAAAAGTTACGAGAGAGACTGCTTCGTGAGACGGAGTTGACGCTGGAGATGGCTGTTAAACTCTGCCAGGCAAGCGAACTGTCCCAGAAGCACATGAAAACGTTCTGCGGCATGCCAGGCGCCACACCTCCGAGTGAAGGAGCAGCGGTCGGCGCCGTGTCATCTCAGAGCGGGAGGTGTCGCTCACGGGCCGGGACTGCACAGCGGACCGAGGATCCCACGTTCTTCTGCAAGCGTTGCGGATTACAGCACAAGCCAAAGCAATGCCCAGCGTTTGGTAAAGTATGCTCCAACTGCCATGGAAAGAATCATTTTGCAAAGCAATGCTTCACCAAAAGAAAGGAAGGAAAGAAAGGCAAAAACGTGAATGTAGTCGAAGACACAGACTTAAGTGACACTTTCTTTGTGGGCATCGTTAACTGTGAAAATGAAGAAGGAAAAGTCAACAGCATTACCAATGAGGACAAGTGGACCACTCCTCTGCTGGTTAACGGGACTATCGTCACTATGAGACTGGACACTGGTGCAAAAGCCAACCTCATTAGCATGTCTGATGTAAAGGAAATGCAGGTTAAGCCACACATATACGGAAAGAAATCAGGGTTGAAAGATTACAATGGGCAACCCATACAGTGTTTTGGTACCTGTAAACTGAATGTTGTTGTTAAAGGTAAAGTGCACAATGTAAACTTTTCTGTTGTGAATGAGAAATGTGAATCACTGTTGGGTGATAAAAGCTGTGAAGAGCTAGGGTTAGTGAAAAGAGTGTACTGCATTGAATCAGATTCCAAGTGTGACACTAACGCTATTGTGCAAAACTTTTCTGATGTGTTCAAAGGTTTTGGCACACTGCCCTTTACATATAAAATCCAGCTAAAAGAAGGCGCCCAACCAGTTGTGCACGCACCACGTAGGGTCCCAGCTCCACTGCGTGAAGCCCTCAAACGAGAACTGGACAGGATGACCAACTTGGGCGTGATCAAAAAGGTGCAGGAGCCCACAGACTGGGTCAACTCGATGGTCGTCACAAAGAAAAAGAATGGTGAGTTGAGAATGTGCATGGACCCAAAAGATCTAAATGAGAACATTAAGCGCGAGTACTACCAAATCCCCACACGTGAGGAAATAGTCAGTGAGATGGCAGGAGCTAACTACTTCACAAAGCTCGACGCTTCTCAGGGTTTCTGGCAGTTAAAACTGGATGAGAGCAGCACTAAGTACTGTACTTTTAACACACCTTTCGGTAGATACTGTTTTCTTAGGCTGCCATTTGGAATAAAATCTGCACCAGAAATATTCCACAGAGCGATGGAACAGATCATTGAAGGCCTAGAGGGAGTCAGAGTTTACATAGATGACATTATTGTATGGGGCTCGACTCTCCAAGAGCACAACCAGAGACTTAACAAAGTGATGGAGCGCATTCAGAAGTACGGGCTGAAACTCAATAGAGCCAAGTGTGAGTTTGCAGTACAAGAGATTCTCTTCCTCGGAGACAAACTCACAGCTCAAGGCATACAACCAGATGGCGATAAAGTGAAAGCAATACTGAACATGCCAAGACCAACAGACAAAACGGGCGTGTTACGCATCATGGGAATGGTAAATTTCATAGGCAAATTTATTCCCAACCTCACAGCAAAGACGTCATGCATCCGAGAGCTCTTACACAATGACTGTGACTTTAAATGGGCCGAAAAACATGAGCAAGCGTGGCAAAGACTTAAGCAAACTCTTACCAGAGCACCAGCATTAGCCTACTATGACCACCGGAAAAAGCTCAAAGTGTCAACTGACGCGTCCAAAGATGGCATCGGAGCAGTGCTTCTACAGGCAGAGGGAGAGTACTGGAAACCAGTAGCCTATGCGTCAAGGGCTATGACAAAGTCTGAATGCAAATATGCCCAGATTGAAAAGGAGTGTTTAGGCGTTTCCTACGGGCTGGAGCGGTTTCACAGTTATGTCTATGGACTGCCGTCTTTTACTGTGGAAACTGACCACCGCCCACTCGTCTCCATTATCAAGAAGAATCTTAACGAAATGTCCCCACGGATCCAACGCCTAATGATGAAAATGCAAAGGTACGATTTTGAACTGGTTTATACACCGGGAAAGCACCTGATACTCGCAGATGCCTTGTCCAGAGCACCTGCTGAAAAGTGTCTGAGTTCCACAGATGAGGATATTGAAAATCACATCAACATGGTGTCGTGTGCTCTGCCAGTATCTGACACAAAGTCGAAACAAATAGCTGAGGTGACATCACAGGACACCGAGCTACAGCGTGTCATTCAGAACATGGACGAGGGATGGCCTGCAGGATCTTGCCCTCGCTATTACCATGTCAGAGGAGATCTCAGTTTTGTTGATGGACTATTACTGAAGAAAGGAAGAGTAGTCATCCCTGTGGCTCTAAGACCAGATTTGTTAAACAGGATACATGAAGGACACCTTGGGATTGAAAAATGTAAAAGGAGAGCAAGGGAGTCAGTGTACTGGCCTGGACTAAACAAAGACATCGAGACGCTTGTGAGTAGTTGTGAAACGTGCCAGAAACACCGAAGTAAACAAAGCAAAGAGCCAATGGTGATATCTGAAAGTCCTGCATCCCCTTGGCACAAAGTAGGGATAGACCTGTTTCACCTTAAAGGCAAAGACTACTTAGTAGTCATGGACTACTTTTCCAACTTTCCAGAAATGGCACTACTCTCAAGCACTACATCAGCCTGTGTGATCACTCATATCAAATCCACATTTGCTCGGCATGGCATCCCACACCTTGTGGTGACAGATAATGGACCATGTTTCAGTAGCAGGGAATGGCAGCAGTTTGCAGAACAGTATGAATTTCGGCATGTGACGTCAAGCCCACACTATGCACAATCAAATGGACAAGCAGAAAAAGGCGTCCACATTCTGAAGCAACTGCTTAAGAAAGCTGCAGACAGCAACTCAGATCCATACTTGGCTCTACTCAGTTACCGCGCCTCTCCACTTCAGTGCGGACTGTCATCTGCTGAGCTACTAATGAACAGGAAGCTGCGTACAACGCTTCCCAGCTACCCAAATGTTACTTCACAAAGGAAAGATACAAAACTCAGAAACAAGCTTGAGAAGCAGAAACTGAAACAAAAGACATTCTATGACACTTCAGCCAAACCACTCTCTCCACTGGCCAACAACGACCCAGTTAGGATCGAGGATGCATCTGGCTGGAACACTAAAGGAGTTGTATTACAGGAAGTTGCTCCAAGATCATTCACAGTGAGAACCGAGGATGGACAGGTGCTCAGGCGCAATCGCCGCAGTCTCCTCAAGACTCCACAAGCACCTGGTGGGCCCAATAATGCTCACCCAGAATCTCCCACAACCACACCCCTTATGAACTGTGAAGCAAATGTTCCACCTGACAAAGATGAACCGAGAAGATCAAAACGAGAAATAAAGAAACCAGATAGGTTGGACTTATAAGAAAAAAAAAAGCAAAAAGCAAAGAATAAGAAAAATGTAACAGATGTTAATTTCTTTGGGCATGTTGATTCAGGGAGAACTGAAATTTGTGTTTTGTATTAGTCCATTCATACTGAATACATATACACTGTTTTGCATAAATGTTTATTAATGTTTATTCACCTCAAAGAAAGGGGGATGTAATGATCAGTGTTTACCACTAGGCGTCGCTGCTACCTTGTTACCGCTTGTTGGAATGATGCACTCAGTAGAATAAGAAACGGCCAACATGGGAGCCGATGTGAAAGTGTCTGTGTGAGCTGCCGCTAAAAAATAAAGTTACGTTGGTTCAACTGCAAGTCTCTTCTCTCCTCAACGAACACGAACACAACAGTTGGAAGAGAGAAGAGCATGTTGGCGCAGAGGGGGAAGGACGATGAATCTGTAGAGAGCGTGAAATGAAGAGGCTGAATTTATTTCTCAATTCAGGTTTATTAATCATTCACTTATCTCCAACATCCTCTCAATCAGAAAAGAGGCAGAATATCCCACATCTCCCCTTTTTATACCCGGGACATCAAAGTACAGAATCACATTGTCATTCAATCCCCCGAGACAATACATCACCCCCCAGGTCTTCTCTCCTCCACCTAAAAGCCTGGTGGTCAGGAAGTCTTCTCAGAACCATTTCTAAAGACAGATTTCACACCTTCCTGTTATCCCCCGGAGGTCCAGACTTATTGTTCCTTCTAAGACGTGAGGTAGCAGTAATATACATATGCAGCTTAAGCATCTCAAATATGTGAGCCACAAATCTTTCCTTTCTGCCCACTTGTTCCTCAGGAACCTACCGGCTACAGTGAGGGCGATCCTAGCCAACTCGCCACAGCTGGTTGCTAAGGGCTACCGCCCCTTGGCACAGGAAGCGGACTTCATCATTTTGGCAACCAGAACTCTCAGCATGCAAACAGCGGCACCGGCATCCACGAGGGACTCCAGCAAGGTCAAGGACCCGTTGGTGGTAGCCGGGACAGTAACCAGGAGACAAAGGAACTGGGCGATCTGTTTTCATCATCGCCGTTTTGGCTCAAATGCCCAACGCTGCCTGTCGCTATGCCAATTCAAGAGGCTGAGAAGACGGCACGCTCAAAATTCGGTTACAGCTGCAACCGATAGCGACAGGAACAGACTGCTTTATGTCACGGACACACGTTCGGGGAGACGGTTTTTGGTGGACTCCAGCTCCCAAAAGAGCCTCATCCTACCGGTTAATGCAGACAAGGTGGAAGGAAGCAGTGGTCCCGAGCTCACAGCTGCCAACGGATCCACCATAAGGACATTTGGAGAGTGGACACTGACGATATGCTTACATGGACGCAACTTTCAGTGGGACTTTGTTGTAGCTGCATGTTCTGCCCCCATTTTAGGCACAGATTTTTTATGTGCTTATGGGTTGTTAGTCGATGTTGCTAATAGGAGATTAGCGGATGCTGTCTCTTTTACCTCACTGCCCTGTACAGCTCGGGAAGCTGGGGCGACAGCACTGCCTAACGTTATAGTTCCAGGGTGGGTGCATGTCCGCTAACCCATCGGAGAACGATCAAAAGCTGCCGTCCTCACAGACCCCATTGTGATATGCTGTTCATCAGGGCTTGTCCGTAGCCCTTCGTACGTGTCCTTGGTGGGAAATTCTGACACCAGGGGAAAAGAAGCAGGCTGGAGGAGAGGAGAGGGATAGGCTCCTACGGTTCGTCGCCTGGGCTTACCTACAGCACAAAACTCAACAGCCCACCGACATCCTGGGTAGCTGATGATCATTCACATGCACACAGATAATCAACAAGTTCCTTTCACTTATCTGTGTACGAGCCTTTCTCCACACAGCTGCGTCTTCTTCGGCTGGACCTTCTGGCGTCTTCGAGGCCTCTTCGGTCCCAAGCTGCCACTGCCAATCCCAGCACCTGCTGTGTTCATACCATCCCACTCATGTGAGCCTCCCCTCTACGTCCTCTCCCTCCACCTTGCCTGCTCCATCAGTCCATCCATCCGTCCATCTTGGAAAAATCTGCGTCCCAACCCTTTCCTTTCTCCTTCTCTGTCCTTTTTCCATTTCTCCGTTCCTTCCCTTGTTTCCTCTGCTCTCCCTCTTTGACCCCCGAGTGCTCTACCCGAGTGTCCCCCCTTCTTCTTCCTCCTCCTTTCCTCTCTCTTCTCTCAGTCCTTCCCTCTGTCCATCCTTCTGTCCTTCCCCTCAGTCCTGCATCATCCTTTAATAGGTCCCACCGGGGAAGAATTTGCAGCTGGAGCTCACTGATTGGCTCCTGCTGATTGAATCAGTCAGCTCAGGTGTAAACAATAATCAAACCAAAACACAACAGAAATGAACTCAAATTTCAAAGCATACAAAATCACACCACAAAATCCAACATGCAATACATTAAGAAAATAATAAAATTCACACTAAGCAGCCCTAGAGCTGCAATAAATAAAAAAAATAAAATACACACCTACAACCCTGGACCTGCTTCCCTGACAGTACCAACATTTGCTCACACAGTTCCCAGCACTCAATGTCCCAACATTTTCGACTACAATAAGGAAAAAGGGGGTCAAACACTTCATAACGACGCAAGGCCCGCCGGTGTTCGCATGACCTCGGCACTTGGATGCAGCTAAACTGGCCAGCGTACCAGAGGAGTTTGCCAACTTAGAGCAGTTGGGCATCATCAGGTGCTCCAACAGCCCGTGGGCATCCCCGCTACACATGGTGCCGAAACCCAACGGGTCGTGGCAACCGTGCAGCGATTTCCAGCGCTTGAAAGATGCCACTGAACACGATTGTTATACCATCAGGCACATCCAGGATTTTTCCATGCACCTGGCTGGGGCGCATGTTTTTTCGAAAGTGGATCTGGTCCGCAGATACCATCAGGTCCCAGTGCGTGCGAAGGACGTTCCGAAAACAGCGGCAATAACTCCTTTTGGACTTTTCGAGTTTTTACGCATGCCATTCAGATTAAAAAGCGCGGTGCAGACTTTCCAGAGGATGATGGACGTAGTGCTTCGCGACTTGTCCTTCGATTTCGTCTACTTAGATGACATTCTGATAGCTAGCGTGTCCGAGGAGGAGCACATCGCCCATCTCATGATGGTTTTCCAGAGGTTGGAAGTGCACGGGCTTATTGTGAACCCAGCGAAGTGCCAGTTCAGTTTGCCTGTGATTGAATTTTTGGGCTACTGCATTTTGCCTGAGGGCGTGATTTTGCTACAGGATAAGGTACGCGCCGTGTCAGACTTTCCGTGTCCACAGTTCGTGAGGGCCCTGCAGGAGTTTTTGGGGATGGTCAATTTTTATAACCATTTCCTTCCCTGGGCAGCCCAGCTGATGCAGCCATTGTATGCTGCGCTGAATAAAAAGAAGCCTGCGGAACACGTCCACTGGACTCCCGAGAGAGTCCAGGCTTTCATAAACGCCAAGACAGCGCTTGCGGATGCCGCGTTGCTAGCTCATCCAGATCTGTCGGAATGGATGGCACTCGCTATGGACGTGTCTGATGTTGCCATAGGAGCAGTGGTACAGCAGAACATCTCCGGTTTGTGGCAGCTGCTCGCATTTTTCAGTCAGACTTTGCGCAACAGTGAACACAAATACAACACGTTCGACAGAGAGTTGTTGGCTCCACACCTGGCGACGTGCCATTTCCAGTTTTGGCTACGAGGGCGCACGTTCACCACATTCGTGGACAATAAGCCACTGATGTATGCAGTGTCCAAGGTCTTGGAACCGTGGCCGAACTGGCAGCACCGGCATTTGGCCGCAATCTCAGAGTTTATGACTGACATTCAACATGTTGCCGGTAAACTCAACAGTGTGGCCGATTGTCTGTCATGCGTGCTAGTCTCCCCGGTCTACATGGGAATAGATTTCCCGATGATGGCCGCGGATCAAGCCGGGGACACGGACATTTGCGCGCTCCAGTCTGCGCCGACTGAGTTAAGGCTGGAGAGCAGGGTTGTGCAAGAAGGGTGCCCTCCCTTGCTCTGCAACATCTCCACTGGCCGCCCACATACGGTGGTTCCGAGCTGTTGGCGCCGTCGCGTTTTTGAGTCAGTCCACTCCTTTTCACATCTGGGAGTGTTTGTTTCGATGAAGCTAGTTGGGGTGAAATTTGTCTTGCCGCGCTTGTGCAAGGATGTGAAGGAGTGGGCTGCGGCTTGCGCCATTTGCCAGCAGGCCAAAGTGCACAAGAACAGCAGAGCCCCCCTTGAGCCATTCCAAATCCTGGCCAGAAGGATTGATCACGTCCATGTGGATTTGGTGGGACAGCCCCCCCCACCCCCCCACCATCGCAAGGTTTCACGCACCTTTTAATAATTGTGGACCGCACCACGTGCTGGCCTGAAGTGGTCACGCTGGCTTCCACCATGTCTGCAGAAGTGGCTTGTGCTTTTTTGTCGGCTTGGGTTGCACGGTTCGGATCCCCGTCAGACATCACTTCCAAAAGGGGTCCACAATTCGTTTCGGAACTCTTGTCTGTGATGGCCCAGAGCCTGGGGGTCAAAATTCACCGTATTACCCCATACAACCCCCAAGCTAACGGGTTATGCAAGCGTTTCCATAGGTCGCTTAAAGCAATGCTCAGAGCTTCACTCATGGACACAAAAGGCGCTTTTCCACTAGCCCCGATTAGAAAACCCGACTCCACTCACTTCGGTTTGGTTCTGCCTTGGTTGCGTTTCAACATTACTGCTGGCACACCTGCTGGCACACCTGCTGTGGGTGGGATTTGTTGAACAGCAGGTGGTGCCACACTCTCGTGACGTCAAACACGTGACCGAATCCTCCACAACAAAGAAAATGGCTGATGACGAGGAGAGAAGGAAGGAGAGAGGAATGACTGTGACATGAAACTGGTGAAATCTATGGTGCTGACTTGTTGTGCTCTGCACAATCTGTGTGAGAGTCATGGAGAGACGTTTGACACTACATTGGATGATGCAGTAGATGAACCAGTGGTGGCAGCGGCACAGAGAGCAGAGGAGCAGAGTGGCGATATAATACAAATCAGAATCAGAATCAGAATAAGTTTATTGCCAAGCACATTTACAAGTAAATAACAGGTAAATATACAAGGAATTTGACTTGACACTGAAAACGTCATAAATGACATTCTCAATGACGCGGCGAGCCATGGAGGCGCCTGTCAGCAGGAAGGGAATAGTAGGCAGGGGGGGAGGGGAAGGGTGGGGACACAATAGGAGAGAGAAAAAAGCATTGTTGATCAGAATAAAGTTCATATATGACCGATATTATGATTACAAGAAAAAAACTCTCAATGCACAATTAGCAGACAATAGAATCCACACAATGACACAAAGAGAGCAGTGAGTGAATGAATATCTTCATCAGTATAAATGGATCAGTATGTGTGAGTTGGATGCACTCAGTGGCAAATCAGTTAGGTGGACAACAATAGTCTCTTCCTCAGCAGATGTTATGACTAGAGTCTGAAGCAAAGGCACGTGTCCTTGAGCACGGCAGATGGAATAGTTGAGCCAGACAGCTGTCCTTGAGAGTCAGATGCTGCCCGCCAGTGTTATGAAAACAAATATACTGTTGATTATCAGGAGGACTGAGTGCTGAGGGAGCCGAGAAAAAAAACCAGGTCGAATAGCACTGACTTCAGAGAAAAAACTTTCTATTCTCTTACAGATTCAGTGCTCCAATTCCATCATGGCCAGGCATTGAAATCGATTCGTGAACAGCTCTCAGCGTGATCGTGATGTAATCCATTTTCCTGTACAGTTCTCCGTTAGCCGCTGTCAGAGTCCTGCCCAGTTGGTCAATTTGATGGGTGAGCTTCGCCAGGTCCGCTTTTTGATAAGCTCTGTCCATCTTCTTCAATTTGCGGTGCACCAGAACAATCCCAAAGCCGATCAGTAGAATTCCGATGACCATTGCTCCGAAAAGATATAAATCTTCAATATCTTCAATAGAAAGATCACAAAGGCACAAGAGTTTCCAATTGCTTGTGTCCATTAAATAACCCGCAGCAGCAGTCCCTGCAGGACAGGTAGGCTCCCCCGGGCCTGATTTCCTCGTTGAAAAAACAGTGTCAATTGCGTTCAAAGCCCAGCTTATTAAATCCATAATTTCGTTAGATAAATCAGCAGTAAAGACACGCAGACACAGACGATAGCAAGCTGGGATCCAGTCAGTTAGGGAGGGAGGGAGAGAGAGATAGGGAGCCGGAGCGGGGAAGAAAAGCGTCTGCTGTCTTTGGAGGGCGGAAGTGAAGTTTTTAAACTTCACTTCCGATATAATACGAGATGCTGTGATGCAGTACTTGTCTATTTCGTCCACATTTATGTGCATACATATTTCAAAAATGTTTTTGTAAATAAAATGTTGTGCATGTTCCATCTACCTGTGCTCTGTTGTTCATAATGCTTATCTGTTAAGGTTCGGGTAATTAGATTAGATTAGATTTGTTTATTTGACAGGGACAGTGCAATAAACATAGACAATTAATCAATGACAATCAATCTGATGTGTTGCACAGAGTGTATAGCTATTAGCTAATTTGCAGGAGCCACAGGACAACAGAAGGTGTGAAGCCATCAGCCTAATGATCAGTCCACACTTCTCACTGTTGTGATAATTGCTCACGCTGAGCGCTCTGCCCGCCCGTACGCTGTGGGGGTCACACACGACGTGTTCCTCAACACTCTCAATAATTTTTTTTCCCGTATATTCTTCTTTTTGGCGTACAGAAATGGCAATACGCCCGTATTTGCTAAAATTGCATTTTCCCCGTATTAAAATACGGTGAAACCATATCACTTGACAGGTATGTAATTACATGCAGAAACACCGTACAGGCCATCTTCACAAAAATCCAGCTCGACAAGCCACTTTTACTTAGGTGGAAATGCAAATTGAACTATAAATCATGTGCTGATACATGTCATATTCCCATGTAAAGGTCTCCCACTTTTACTTACAAATTGATTTTTAATTTTTGGGAAAAGGGAATATAAATTTTGCACTTGTTGGCAACAACAGTTGTGTGCAACAAAAACACAGTTGTGTATCCTTGTCCGATTTGTCTACTGTTATTAGTGCCAAATTTTTGCTAGATTCCTTCTTAATTTATTAAATTTTGACTGGTGATGCAACATTCAACTTACATGTACTTACCTTTATCAGTGTCTACTGTACAAGTTAAAGCACACCTGTACAACTGCTTATAACATAAAAAATGTACCCGTTCAAGAGAAATGGATTCAGCATTGCAAATTTGTTTAAAATAAAAAAAAAAAAAACTACCAAGACATTACGTTTCGTTGTGTCGTTAAAAATTAAATTACCATTAGAAGGCTATACACCTGACCTGATGAACAGCAGCATGTGGAGTGAATAGAGAATGGAATGTGTACGTAATTATTGGCTTTTCTCATACGGTGTCATAACAAATAAACCAGACTTTTGATGCAAACAATACAGTTTTATTCCAGAAGCAAAATTTACAAACAAAAAAACAGACTGGGCGTGGGGAGACATGGTTAGACACGCCGACTGCTAAATGCGTCCACAAGCCTGCCAAATAGGGTCAGGAAATCTCTGTTGAATGTTGACATCTCTGCGAGCTCTTCCCTTCGTAACACAACGTTCTGCTCCAGGGCTTCACGCGCATCTGCCCGCACATCTGCGGCCACCTGTCGCAAATGCTGCATGTACTCCTGATGGTGTTCTTGCCGCTGGTCATGTTGCCGTTCCAAGAGCCGTATCTCCTCGTCATGCATGTTGACCATCGCTGATGCAAGGTCAGCGATGGAGTTGTTCCTTTTCCTCTTGGCTACATTGAAAGACAGAAAGGCATGGTTGTTAAAGCTGGATCACTACATATATTATGGAATTACACTGGTGAAAGTCTGTGGTGGAATGTCACTATTATATTATGCTTCCTTGCTGTATATAAGCTGAACTGTCATGTTGCTGCCCTTCAGTAGAGCAGATTTTGCAACACGCAGGGTGCTGTCTTTGGCTGCAGCCCCCCTGCAAAACTAAAAAGGATTAAGATTAAAAATATAGATGGATGGATGGGTAATGTTTAAAACAGTTGCTTGTAGTGTGGCCGCAGAAATCTGAATGGGTTAATACAGTCAGCTGACGCGAAGCATTTCAATGAAGCATGTTGATTTCAACGGCAGTTCATGAGCTTTATTTGTTTTTCTAAAACAGGAGTTACAACAGCACTTCAATCACCACACCTAAAAATGGTTGTGGAACACCGAGAAGTGAAGACCAAAGAATAACCTTTTTGTACATTTAAAAAGACATTTTCAATTAATTAATATGCAGCTACAGGAAATTGCATTAATCAATTTGGCACATAACTTGTTAGGCTCCAGCCCCCCAGTGACCTGTAAAGGATTAAGCAGTAGAAGAGAACAAGAATAATCCCAAATTTCTTTTCAGTACTGTAGCCAGGTTGACAAAGAGTCAGGACTCTGTCAATCCTAGCATCCCCTTAGAGCTTACTAGTCAGGACTTTATGAACTTTTTCAATAATAAAATTTCATCCATCAGAGATAAAATCAATCAGATTCTTCCCACAGTTAACTTAAATACTGTAACTATTTCAACTCCTTCTATTGATGTCTGTCTTGATGAGTTTACTCCAATCGACCTTTGTGAGTTAGACAAAATAGTTTCCTCATCCAAACCTTCAACTTGTCTTTTAGACCCTATTCCTACCAGGTTATTTAAAGAAGTCTTCCCACTTATTGGTAGCTTTATTCTTCATATAATCAATTCTTCATTAACTTTAGGCCATGTACCGCAGGCTTTTAAAACAGCTGTAATTAAACCCTTACTCAAAAAGCCAACGCTAGATCCAGGAGCTTTAGCTAACTATAGACCAATCTCTAATCTCCCTTTCATTTCAAAAATCTTAGAAAGAGTTGTTGCTACGCAATTATTTGACCACCTGCAGGGAAATGGTTTACTTGAAGAGTTTCAATCTGGGTTTAGAATCCATCATAGTACTGAAACAGCCTTAGCGAAGGTCACTAACAACCTCCTCATTGCATCTGATAATGGACTAGTTTCTGTACTTGTCCTTTTAGATCTTAGTGCAGCTTTTGATACTATTGATCATAATATTCTACTTGATAGATTAGAACACTATGTTGGACTTAATGGAACTTCGTTGCAGTGGTTTAGATCTTATTTATCTGATAGGTTCCAGTTTGTTCATGTAAATGATGAGTTTTCTTTCAGCTCAAAGCTTAGTCATGGAGTTCCACAGGGATCTGTGCTAGGCCCTACTCTTTTTAGTTTATATATGCTTCCGTTAGGCAACATTATTAGAAAGCACTGTATACATTTTCATTGTTATGCAGATGACACACAATTATACCTGTCAATGAAGCCAGATGATACTAATCAATTAGCCAAGTTAGAAGCCTGTCTTAAGGAAATCAAAGCTTGGATGACTTGTAATTTCCTGCTATTAAATTCAGATAAGACTGAAGTCATTCTTGTTGGTCCAAAAAACCTTAGAAATTCCTTTCCAAATCAAACTTTCAGTTTGGATGCAGTTACTCTTTCTCTTAATAGCTCTGTGAGGAACCTTGGAGTTATTTTTGATCAGGATTTGTCCTTCAATTCACATATTAAATTTGTTTCTAAGACTGCCTTCTATCATTTGCGTAATATTGCCAAGATTAGGAGCATCTTGTCTCAGAGTGATGCTGAGAAGCTGATCCACGCTTTTGTTAGCTCGAGATTAGATTATTGTAATTCTTTATTATCAGGCTGTCCTAAAACATCTTTAAAAAGTCTTCAGCTGATCCAAAATGCTGCAGCAAGAGTTTTAACAGGTACTAGAAAGAGAGATCATATCTCTCCGGTTCTGGCCTCCCTTCATTGGTTTCCCATAGAGTTTAGAATTAAGTTTAAAATCTTTCTTCTTACTTACAAAGCTTTAAACAATCAGGCTCCTTTTTATTTAAAAGATCTGATACTACCGTATCATCCTAACAGAGCACTATGCTCCCAAAATGCAGGATTACTTGTAATACCTAGAATCTCCAAAAGTTCAATGGGAGGCAGAGCCTTCAGTTATCAAGCTCCTCTCCTGTGGAATCAGCTGCCAATCTGGATTCGGGAGTCAGACTCGATCTCTGTTTTTAAGAATAGGGCTAAAACCTACCTTTTTGATATAGCCTACAATTAGGGAGGGATCATGTGTTTCTGAACCCTCCCTTAGTTATGCTGCTAATAGGTTTAGTCAGCCGGGGGACCTCCAGTAATGCACTGGGCCTCACTCCTTTCCTCACTCTCTATGAAATTTTTTTTTTTGCTGGTCATTAACATTTGTTTGCTCTCTCCCATAGATTGAGTCCCCATCGTGCTGTTTGCTCTCTACATGTCTGTTCTTTTCTTCTTCTCTATCCCCTCACCCCCCAGCCAGTCGCAGCAGATGACTGCCCCTCCCTGAGCCTGGTTCTGCTGGAGGTTTCTTCCTGTTAAAAGGGAGTTTTTCCTCTCCACCGTCGCCAAGTGCTTGCTCACAGGGGATCGCCTGATTGCTGGGGTCTTTCTGCAACTGTGGGGGTCCCCCCTACAGTTGATAGTGCTATGAGATGACTGTTGTTGTGAAATGGCGCTATATAAATAAAGTTGAATTGAATTGAATTGAACAGAAGATGGATGGATGGATGGATGGATTTTCGACCCTGGTTTCTGCTGGACCTGTTTCACCAAAAAAAAAAAATCGTGGTTATTGTGCCTTACTGGCACTTGAACGTGATCCAGATGGAGCTGATGATGTGGCTGACATCGGAGCCAATCCAGGTGGCGCTCTGCCAGACGCAGACGCAGCGCCAGGAGAGTCCGCTGTGTCCATGTCCACTGAGGTGGACCCCTGTGATATGAACTGCGATTCTAGAAAGAAAATGCACGCAATTTAAAACTTAACACCAAAGTGCAACATGTACACAACACTCTAAAGATTTTAACCGGAATACAATAAGCGTAATTCAGCGTTTTGTTTGCACTAATAACACAAAGCAAGCGTGAATCTGCAGTTTGCTGCAAAACAATAGGCAAGCCTCAGTAACAACCATTACCCACAATCTAACAACCTTCCTATTTCTTAAAAACAGTGAGCTTGGCACAGAAAGGATAAAGTTGCGAAAAGACGCGTGATATCAAAACAACACTCACCATCCACGGTTTCCAAGGCCGTGGCCGTGACTGTGGCCGTGTCGAGCCCAATGTCTCTCAGCGAACCACTTCCACTCCTTCCAATCCGCTCAACTTCGAGCATTGTGGTCCTTCACTGCTCGGTAATCGTTTTTCAGCTTTTTCAGCTTCTCCCGACACTGTTTGGCAGTACGGATGTGCCCTTGGGAACCCATCTGCTCGGACACCTGCTGGTATATTTTTTCATTTCGAGTAGATCCGTCCAACTCGCGCTGGATGCGATCATCGGCTAATATAGAAAGAAAATTGCGCACCTCCTAATATATAATATTAGGAGTATATTATTATATAAGTATATTATACAGTATATTAATATAATATACTGTATTAAAGGGGCGCACTGTGTTCACTGGCTGAACAACTACAAATGGCGGTCGTGGAGTAAATTCAGCAGAAAAAGTCGCTTTCGTGACGTTACGACCTGACCAATCAGCGGCGACCAGTCTCTTAAAGTCACATCACAGCCATACTCAGCCCTACTCAGCTCGGTTAGACCCTGCCCTGGATCAGGTACTAAAAAAGCACCTGCTAACCGATGCTGTGGCTAATGGAAAATGCTCAAACGCGGGCTGAGTGGTGTGGTGTAGGGCTAAATGAGGCTAGTGGAAAAGGGCCTAAATTGGGTCGACCGCCTGCCCTGGGTTCTTTTAGGGTTGTGCTCGACACCTAAGGAGGGTTTGGCAGCCTCCCCGGCAGAAGTCACTTTTTTCTCAGCCGCTGTGGATCTTCAGAGAGTTTTTTCTGGAAAACCCTGCACCCGAGGCTGACTCGCCCACGTAATTTTTCACAGTAGGGAGGCTTTTAACGTACAGGGCCCAGCCCACCATTGTTTTCCCTGCACCTTCGTCCCAAAGAGTTTACAGAACACCAGCTTTGTTTTCATCAGGCACGATGCTCACCGGACCCTGCTGTGCCCACTGTATGACGGACCGCTGAAGGTGTTGGAACCTGGGGTGAAGCATTTTGTGTTAGACTTGGAGGGGCGTAGGGAGACCATCTGCATCGACAGGCTGAAACCCACTTTTGTGTTGGCAGACGAGCAGGTGGTATTGGCCCAAGCTCCCCGGCGCGGACGTCCACCATTGGTGGCTCTGCAAGTTTGTGTTCCCTCAATAGGGACCTGCACATGCAAAGTTGATGTGTTTCCCCCCCTCCTTTTGTCCCTCCACAAACTGACATGCCCTCCTGTACACCTTGCCAGCAGAGTGCTCCAACTGGATTGGAAACCCCCCACTACAGCTGCTATGGGCGCCAGCTCAATTCCAAAGGACAGGGGGGTTAGTGCCCTTTCTGGGTGTTCGGGGGTGGGTGTTACAACTCGCCGCTCATTAGCGGCGCCAGCTGAGCGCACACCTGCACCTCGTCAGCGGCGGAGCATATAAGCCGCTCTGCCCTGGGCTTCGGCCTGAAGCCGTCTGATCCCTTCGGCTACTTGCTGCAGAGGAACCCCCTTGCCTAGCAGCAAGATCTCTCACGTAAGCTACCCTCTACTTGTGTTCCAGTCTTTCCCCTGTGCACAGGTGGACCTTTCCCGGCGGCGGACCCCGCCCCCGCATCACCACCTCGCGGCTGCTGTCAGGTGCATCGTCAGGTCTCTGTCTTCCAGACCCTCCCTTGTGTGTGCCTGCCACCTGCCCTGCCAAGTAAGCCAACTAACCTTTTATCTCCTGCTGTACTGGTTTGGTGCCCGTCACCTTCTCCCTGTGTTCTCTCCCCAGGGTTGTCTGGCTGTATGGTTTCCTGCCTCCGTGCCTGACGCTGATGTCCACCACCAGTACATCCACATTCCACAGACACGCATCCACACACACACTTGCTGTTAAATAAACTGTTAAACCTATTCTGAGCCTGCGTGTGTGTCTCCTGAGCCGTGCGTTATGTCAGTACGGCTTCAGCAGAGCGGCTCGGCGGACAGCGGGCTCACGCGCCGTCCTACCATCTTTGAGGCTCGAATAGATTTGATAGTTTATCAACAACAGGTGATGTTGAATCAATTGTCTAAGATTACTGACCGGTTAGACCGCCTGGACCCCCGTCAGCCGTTTCCCCGGCTTGTCAGGGAGGCGCAGCTCCAGCTGCTCCAGCGGCCGTCCAGCCTGCTCCGGGTGACCCAGCCCGACTCACTCCTATCCCGACCCCCGCCCGCTTTAGCGGTAAGCTTGGTGGAGCGCGGGGGTTTATTATGCAGTGTGAGTCGGTGTTCCTGCGCGTCCCCGGGGATTTTCCCTCAGACCACAGCCGAATTGGCTTCATAGGAAACCTCCTGGAGGGTCGTGCGCTCACCTGGGCTAATGCCGTAATGGCGAGGCCCAGCTACGCCACCCTCACCTATGGCCAGTTCATTAAACTATTCCTGGAAGTCTTTGATCACTCTCGTTTTGAGAGTGTCCAGGTCGACCGCCTCCTCAGCCTTCAGCAGGGGAGCCGATCGGCCGCCGATTACGCCATTGACTTCCGGGTTATAGCGGAGGAAGTTGGCTGGGAGGAACGCGCCCTCTGTGGCATCTTCCTCCGCAGTTTAAACGCTGGTCTGAGGGATGAACTGGCTGGTCGGGATCTCCCTGGAACATTTGCGGAGCTAATCTCTCTCACCATCAGCTTGGATAACCAGCTGCGCGAGCGCGCCTCAGAGCGGAAGTTGCCTTCTTGCTCGCGGGGTGCCTCGTCACGCCCGTCCCAAGCTCGCCCCCTGGCGTTACCGCCATCGGAGGTCTCCGAGGAGTCGGAACCTATAGTGATGGGCCGGGCAAAGCTCCCCCTTGCGGAGAAACAACGCCGCCGTGAGTTGGGTCTCTGCATGTATTGCAGAGACGACCAGCACATTGTGGAGCATTGCCCGGAGAAGCCCAAACGGGGAGGTCCGCGAATTACTGTAGGGAGCCTCGCGGACGCTAACCGGTCAACCCCACTCACTCATTTGTCGCTGCCCATCCGTTTTTGCCACAACACCACCGGGCATCTCACTCACGCACTGGTGGACTCAGGCGCGGAAAGCAGCTTTATTTCACAAAGCCTGGCAACCCAATTGGGCATCCGTTGCCAGCCCCTCAAAACTCCTCTCACCCTCATTAATCTCTCCCGTGCATCTCTGGGGAGAGTGACCCACCGGACAAACCCCGTCTCTGTCATCGTCTCAGGGAATCACCGGGAGAAGATCTTCTTTTACATCTTGCCCTCCGCTGTGTCTCCAGTGATCCTGGGTTACCCGTGGCTCCGTCTCCATAACCCCGTCCTGGATTGGAAGACCGGGAAGGTAACAGCCTGGAGCACCTTCTGCATGAGCACCTGCCTCCAATCCGCTGCCTGCTCGCCATCCTCTCCTCCCATGGTCAAGGATGCCGCGCCTCCGGACCTCTCCTTGGTGCCCGTGGAGTTTCACGACCTGGGCGCAGTCTTCAGTAAGTCCAAGGCAATGTCCCTTCCTCCACACAGGCCTTACGACTGCGCCATAAACCTCCGCCAGGGGGCGCCGCTCCCTTCGGGACGCCTCTACAGCCTGTCAGCATCGGAGAAGGAGGCCATGAACTCATACCTCAAGGAATCTCTCAGCGCAGGTATTCGCCCATCATCATCGCCATTAGGGGCTGGGTTCTTCTTCGTGGGCAAGAAGGATGACTCGCTTCATCTGTGCATCGACTTCCGAGCCCTAAACAACATCACGGAGAAGGACCGTTACACCCTGCCCCTGATGGACACTGCCTTCCACTCCCTCCAGGGGGCGACCTGGTTTACCAAGCTGGATCTCCGCAGCGCGTACCACCTCGTCCGGATCCGGGAGGGAGATGAATGGAAAACAGCCTTCCGTACCCCGAACGGCCACTTTGAATACCTGGTCATGCCGTTCGGGTTGACCAACGCTCCAGCCGCCTTTCAGCGCCTGATAAATGATGTTCTCCGGGATTTCATTGGCCTGTTTGTGTTCGTTTACCTGGATGACATTCTCATCTTTTCCAAGTCCAGGGACGAGTACCAGGTGCATGTGAGACGGGTCCTGCAGAGGCTACTGGAGAATCGGTTATGCGTGAAGGCGGAGAAGTGCGAATTCTATGCCAAGAAGACATCATTTCTCGGGTTTGTCATCTCCCATGACCAAGTGCTTCCAGACCCAGCCAAGATTAAAGCGGTGGTAGATTGGCCGACTCCCTCGTCTAGAAAGCAGGTGCAACAATTCGTCGGCTTTGCCAACTTCTACCGCCGCTTTGTGCCCAACTTTGGAGCCATCGTCGGCCCTCTGACCCGTCTCACCTCCCCTAAAACCCGGTTCCAGTGGACTGAAGAGACCGCGGCGGCCTTCCAGGCGCTGAAGGCGGAGTTTTCATCCTCCCGGGTCCTCAGCCAGGTCGACCCCTCTTTGCAGTGCATCGTGGAGGTCAACGCCTCGGATACGGGGGTGGGGGCGGTGCTGTCTCAGCGGTCACCGGCTGATGGGGTCAAACGGCCTTGTGCCTTTTTCTCCCGGCGCCTATCCCCAGCGGAGTGCAACTACGACGTGGGGGACAGGGAGCTTCTTGCCATCAAGCTCGCGCTCCAAGAGTGGCGTCACTGGCTGGAGGGGGCCGCCCTGCCCTTCGTGGTGTTAACGGACCACAAAAATCTGGAGTACTTAAGAACTGCCAAGCGCCTGAACGCCCACCAGGCCCGTTGGTCCCTGTTTTTTGCCAGGTTCCGTTTCACCATCACATTCAGGCCGGGCTCCAAACTAACTCACCTTCTCCCTGTGTTCTCTCCCCAGGGTTGTCTGGCTGTATGGTTTCCTGCCTCCGTGCCTGACACTGACGTCCACCACCAGTACATCCACATTCCACAGACACGCATCCACACACACACTTGCTGTTAAATAAACTGTTAAACCTATTCTGAGCCTGCGTGTGTGTCTCCTGAGCCGTGCATTATGTCAGTGGGGGGATGTGTGGTGGCACGGGTGGGGGATTCTCCACCCAGAGAAAGAAGATGGGATAAGGGGATCAATGGACCAGAGGAGGGAGTGTCACCGGGGGGTCTCAAATGGGACAGTATGGACTATGCACCCCCCAGGGAGAAAAGGAACTGCCGGAGCCGCTGGAAGAAAGAAGGGTGTGAGCAGCGGGACCGGCGTTATGTTCAGTTAATATGCCACACAGGTCTTTGTTCCAAACAGTGTATTATGGGCAGAAGTTCTGTAGTGCAGACAAGGTGAAATTGCGTTTCTCTCGGCATCCATATAAGTAGAAGAACATGATTTAAGACACACTCACACATATCTTCACCCCCCACCCCACCCACCCCCCATCCGTTCACACATCCCTGAGACATACTTGAAAAAACTAACTATAATATACAAATAATGCACACAATGTCCGTAGGTGCAGTAGTGAATATGAGAGATTCCGGGTCAACTGTTCAGCATCCTAACAGCTTGTGGAAGGAAGCTGTTGATCAGTCTGGTGGTTCTGCCTCTGATGCTTTGGAATCGTTTGCCAGATGGCAGAAGTTCAAAGTGTTTATGCAGAGGGTGAGAACGGTCCTTGACAATGTTCAGTGCCCTGCTCCTACAACGGTTCTGAAAAAGTTCTTGGACAGAGGGGAGGGAGACTCCAATTACCCTCTCAGCTCCCTTGACTATCCTCTGCAGGGCTTTTTTGTCTGACATACTGCAGCTGGAGTACCATGTAGCAATGCAGTACATCAGAACACTCTCCACCACACCTCTGTAGAAGGTCCTGAGGATGCAGATGGGGAGAGAGGCCTGTTTGAGTTTCCTCAAGAAGTGCAGTCTCTGCTGAGCCCGCTTCCTGATCCCCAAGGAATTCTTGCTCCAGGTCAGGTCCTGCAAGATCTGCACTCCAAGGAACTTGATGTTCTCCACTCTCTCCACTAAACGGCCGCCGATGCTGAGGGGGACATGTTCAGGCTGTGACCGCCGGAAGTCGATAATCATCTCCTTCGTTTTGTCCACGTTGAGCACCAAATTGTTCTCCCTGCACCAGCCCTCCAGGTCTCTCACTTCTTCCCTGTACATTGATTCCTCATCCCTCTGAATAAGTCCCACCACCGTGGTGTCGTCTGCAAACTTAATAATCAGGTTCCCCTTGTGTCTGGATACACAGTCATGTGTTAGAAGTGTAAACAACAGTGGACTGAGTATGCAGCCTTGAGAGGATCCGGTGCTCAGCGTGACAGAGTTGGAGATGTTGTTTCCAACCCGGACAGACTGGGGTTTCTCAGTCAGGAAATCCAGGATCCAGAGACATGTGGCGGTGTTCAGACCAAGAAGGAGTAATTTCTCCATCAGTCTCTGGGGAATAATGGTGTTAAATGCTGAACTGAAATCAATGTACAGGAGTCTGGCGTAGGTGTCTTTCTGGTCCAGGTGGGTGATGACAGAGTGCAGGGTGGTGACTATAGCATCCTCCGTGGAGCGGTTTGAACAATATGCAAACTGGAGCGGGTCGTGTGATGCAGGGAGGCAGGCTGTAATGTGTGGTTTGACAAGCCGTTCAAAACACTTCATCACAATTGGTGTCAGTGCAACAGGACGATAGTCATTCAAACAGGACACAACTGGTTTCTTTGCCACCAGTACAATGATAGAGGTCTTGAAGCATCTGGGAACAATGGCCTTACTCAGGGAGATGTTATAAATATCAGTCAGGACATCCGCCAACTCGCTCGCGCAGTCTCAGAGCACACGTCCCGGGATGTTGTCCGGACCTGCAGCTTTACGTGGGTTGACTCTGGTTAGGGTCCTCCATGTGTCCGCTGTGTTGATGGTAAAAGCTGGTCCGACCGATGGTGGGGGTGGGCCAGCCCTCCCTCTGATTGTCGGGTTTGATGCTTCAAAACGCGCAAAGAAGTTGTTGAGCCTGTCTGGAAGCAAAGCGTCGTCATCATCGACCCCCTGCCTAGACTTATAGCCCATCAGTGTCCGAACTCCCTGCCACATCTGCTTGGTGTTCCTAGTGTCACAGAGGTGTCCCTGGATTTTCTCCGCATAGGCGCGCTTCGCCACCTTAATTCCCTTCAAGAGTGCAGACCTGGCTGAGCGGAGGGCGATCCTATCCTTTGCTCTGAAGGCTGCATCTCTGGCTGTAAGCAGCGAGCGCACCTCTGCGGTCATCCAGGGCTTGTGGTTTCCCCGCACAGTGATGGTCTTCACAGTAGTGACATCCTCTGTGCACTTCACGATGTAGCTGGTGACCGTTTCAGCATACTCCTCCACATCTGTTTTGTCTTCCTGGGAGGCTGCTATTTTGAAGACCTCCCCGTCTGTGTGCAGAAAACAGTCTTTCAGTGCAGAGGTTGCACTCTCTGGCCAAATCCTGATTTGTTTCACTGCTGGCCTGCTGCGCTTCAATAAGGGTTTGTAGGCAGGCACCAGCATCACGGATATGTGGTCAGAAAGGCCGAGGTGGGGGCGGGGTATGGCCTTATATGCATCTGTGTTTGTGTACACTAAGTTCAACATATTCTCTCCTCTGGTCTTAAAGTCTACACATTGTTTAAACTTGGGGAGCACAGTCTTTAAGCTGGTGTGGTTAAAATCCCCCACAACCACCACAAAACTGTCCGGATGTGAAGTTTGGATTTCACTAATCGCATCGTGCAGTACCCCGAGTGCCTTCTTAGCATTAGCGTTAGTGTTAGCGCTCGGCGCTATGTAAACAGCCGCTACAAACACGTTGCTGAATTCCCTCGGCAGATAATAAGGTCGACAATTTACAATAAGGAACTCCGCCAACGGAGAGCAGTGTTTAGACACTAACGTGGCATTAACGCACCAGTTCTTGTTAACATAGATCCATAGCCCACCCCCATGGCTCTTACCGGAGCTCGCCGTTTCTCTGTCAGCTCGGAACACCTTCATATCTTCCAGTTGAATGGCCTCGTCAGGGATGTTGTCGTGGAGCCATGTCTCCGTGAACGCAAGCACACAGCAGTCCCTCCACTCTCTCCGGGTTCCTCTCAGTAGACGCAGCTCGTCCAGCTTGTTGTCGAGGGAGCGGACATTAGAGAGAAGGAGCGACGGTACTGCTGGTCTGGAGGGGTTAGCCTTTAGCCTAGCATGGATCCCGGCCCTTTTTCCACGCTTTTGCGTGCATTCACACTGTCTGCACTTCCTCCTGTCTCGGATAGCTTCCAGCGGGGACTCCGTCAGAATTTCACGCTGGCGTAGAATGTCCAAATCACAACCGAGTGCTGCGATTCTTGCGGCATGTAGTACCTTGATGTTTAATAAGGTCTCCCGGTTGTAAGTTTTACAGAATGTACGTCTGGGAAAAGAATCAAAACTTTCACACTCGCTCATACCAAGAGGGGCCGCTGCGTCCATGCGCGCCGCCGCTTAGCGACTGAATAGCGACTGAACTACCTTTTGACCTGTAGTAAGTATCTTGAACTGCCCTGGCACATCCGCACCCCAGATGGAATCATGTGGTGTAAAAATGTCATCCTGTGATAGGTCTCTCTTCCCTCTGCTCGCCTGACTCATTGACATAATCAGGGTGTTGTCAGTCACAAAGACGGGGGCACAGGTTCCTGCCCAATTCATAGGCAGATGGGAATACGCCTTACGACCACACAGCCACCAACCATCCGTCACCATATGTGCGCCATACATAGGGAAGGTGCAGATAGCAGCACTGCAGAGCTCCAGCATGGTGATAGGTCCATAATAACAACGGTTAGCCTGTGGACATCACCTGCCAATCCGATTGGTCAGGGTATCAGTATCACAGGTGCGGTGTATACTGTACACTGCCTCACACCTAGAAAGGGGTAGGTCACCCAGAGGGTTGTTACCACTTCCCATCAGACAAAAAGAAAAAATCCCTGATGAAACTAACCTTGCCCTTACAGAGTAAGGGGTACCGTAAGTTCTCCGATTGGTAGAGTGACGAAAGATTTCACAAGAGTGATTCAAAATAATCTTTTTTGTATAGTCCCTTTTCATAGCCTTCTGTAAAAAACAAAGAGCTTTTGCTGGTTCCATCATTTTAGCTATAAAAGCAATCTGTCCAGCTGACGTTGGCACTAAGGAGCAAACATAACAATTGTCATGCTGCCCGAACAGTCAAGGCACACCAGAGAAACTGTCATCTCTGCTGGAGTCCGAGTTCCACCCTATGCAGGACATATTGAATGCACTGAGGAGCTCATTTAGCAGCAGACTACATCATCCTAGGTGCACAACCGAGAGGTTTCGCAGGTCCTTCCTACCTACGGCTGTCAGACTGTACAACCTAAGCAGGGCTGCTCGCAGAGATAGCAAAAAGACGTGACAACCTAATAGTATTGAACGCAAAAGACGCAATAGACTTACACAATGGTCCCCTCCAGTATACAACTAGGGAAATACCGGTCGCTATAGAGGGTGAGAATATGTATGAGTACATAATCATACCATGTAGGATAACTAAGTAGACGGTTGTGCTGTTTCATTCCATCTAGCTACAATGCTCCGCACTGTGTGTGTGTTTATATATTTATATATTTATTCCATCTAGCAACAATGCTCCACGCTGTGTGTGTTTATATATTTACATATTTATTCCATCTAGCTACAATGCTCCGCACTGTGTGTTTATATATTTACATATTTATTCCATCTAGCTACAATGCTCCGCACTGTGTGTTTATATACTCATATATTTATTCCATCCAGCTACAATGCTCCGCACTGGGTTTATATATTTATATACGTATCCCATCTAGCTACAATGCTCCGCACTGTGTTTATATACTCATATATTTATTCCATCCAGCTACAATGCTCCGCACTGTGTTTATATATTTATATACCTATCCCATCTAGCTACAATGCTCCGCACTGTGTGTCTGTATATACAGTATATATATATACACACACTACCGTTCAAAAGTTTGGGGTCACCCAGACAATTATTTTGTGTTTTCCATGAAAAGTCACACTTATTTACCACCATGAGTTGTAAAATGAATAGAAAACATAGTCAAGACATTGACAAGGTTAGAAATAATGATTTGTATTTGAAATAATAATTTTTTCCTTCAAACTTTGCTTTCGTCAAAGAATCCTCCATTTGCAGCAATTACAGCATTGCAGACCTAACATGATTGCACAAGGGTTTTCTAATCATCCATTAGCCTTCTGACGCAATGAGCAAACACATTGTACCATTAGAACACTGGAGTGATAGTTGCTGGAAATGGGCCTCTATACACCTATGTAGATATTGCACCAAAAACCAGACATTTGCAGCTAGAATAGTCATTTACTACATTAGCAATGTATAGAGTGTATTTCTGATTAGTTTAAAGTTATCTTCATTGAAAAAAAGTGCTTTTCTTTCAAAAATGAGGAAATTTCTAAGTGACCCCAAACTTTTGAACGGTAGTGTATATTTATATTTATATGTACATATGTATACTCGCTGCTCTTGTTTTTTTTCTTGCCTTCTGATTGTTGCTCTGAGTGTTGCTATCTCTGTGCTGTTGCAATCCTGGAATTTCCCCATTGTGGGACTAATAAAGGCTTATATTATCTTATCTTAGAAGGAAAGGAGGCTTCCAAACAGTTTTGCAATCAGCAATTTTCCGTTTATTACAAAAGATACCTCGCAAGCAACAACTCACGTAAACATCCGACACCCGCCACAAACCAAATGACAAACACCTGTTATATACTTAGTGAGATAATTAGACTTAATTGGAACATACCAAAATCCCAAGCAAAACAATAAACATTTTCATATTTCCACATACCCGATAACATCTAAAAGAGACATAAATACATAAATAATTTTCCACCTATTTACAGAATAAATAGCACACCATAAATAATACAATAAATAGTTTAAACCTTTATTTACATATTAAATTACCCTTTACTCAACCATCACATGCCTCCTTCCTCCTGGCATCCTTTAAAAGGCACTCAAATCCCTAAGGAGTCTTTTGCCTGGATACCACCATGAAGCATGCAATTCTTAATTACAGAAGACCACAACAGTGGCGACACTCCATTGTCAAATTCCCCCCCCCCCCCCCCAAGAGTACAGTACTCTATGAGTCATGTACTCTGGAGAGGCTGTCTGCCACAAGGTTGGTTTTCCCTGCCATATACCGAACAGTAAAATTATAAGGCTGAAGGGACGAATACCACCCTGTAAGACGACTATTTGTGTCCTTCATCCTATTCAGCCACTGTAGGGCCCGATGATCTGTCTCCAACATGAAATGATGCCCAAGTAAATAATAGAGACCCTATTGGCCATTTCATGGCAAGACACTCTTTCTCTACATAGAGTATCTCGTCTCCCGGTCCAACAACTTACGGCTCAAGAACAGTACCGGGTGTCTCTCTCCCTTCATCTCCTGGAGAAGTACTGCTCCGATGCCATCTCCTGAAGCATCTGTCTGTAGAATAAATGGACGGACAAAATCCGGACTGTAGAGAACCTTCTCACCAGAAATGGCACCCTTCAGATCTTTAAAGGTTCGACCACACTCCTCTGTCCATTTTACCCTATTTGGTGCTGAAGCCTTAGTGAGGTCAGTCAGGATTGCTGCTCTTTCAGCAAAATGGGGAATGAATTTACTCCATCCTACCATTCCCATAAACGACCGTACCTTCTTCTTGGTAGTAGGCACAGGATAGGTCTGAATGGCATCCACTTTACCCACTTGTGGTCTAATGATCCCCTGACCAACCACATGTCCCAGGTACTCCACCTGCTGCTGTCCAAACGCACATTTGCATGGATTGATGAAGACCCTGGAGAGACTGCTCCTTGCTCACCTCCGCCCCCCGGTGGGACCAGCAATGGATCCACTCCAGTTCGCCTACCAGCATGGCATTGGGGTGGAGGATGCGGTGATCTTCCTCCTTCACCATTCTCTGTCCCACCTGGAGAAGCCCGGGAATGCCGTGAGGATCATGTTCTTTGGCTTCTCCAGTGCTTTCAACACCATCCAACCGATGATCCTGAAGGACAAGCTGCTGTGCGCAGGGATGGACCAGCACCTGTCATCATGGATCCTGGACTACCTCACTGTAATTTCCCACTTTGGGATCAATAAAGTAAATCTATCTATCTAACCGGCCACAGTTTGTGAGAACCCGGGACTGTGTGTCCGACACGATCATCGGTAGCACGGGGGCCCCCCAGGGAACGGTTTTGGCTCCCTTCCTGTTCACCTTTTATACTGCAGACTTCTCACACAACACAACACACTGCCATCTACAGAAGTTCTCTGTCAACTCTGCGATCGTTGGCCTCATCTCCAACGGAGATGAAGCTGAGTGCAGAGGACTTATACAGGACTTCGTGGACTGGTGCCATCGGAACTGCCTCCAGATCAACGCGAGGAAAACTAAGGAGCTGGTGGTGGACTGCCGCAGGCAAGGACAACCCCTCACAGCACCAGTAAACATACAGGGAACAGACATTGAGATGGTGACATCCTACAACTACCTGGGTGTTCATCTGAACAATAAACTAGACTGGTCACACAATACCGATGCACTCTACAAGAAGGGACAGCGCAGGCTGTTCCTACTGAGGAGGCTCAGGTCTTTTGATGTACAAGGGGCATTGCTGAAGACATTCTATGACACGGTGGTGGCATCAGCCATCACTTTTGGAGTGGTCTGCTGGGGCAGTGGCATTACCGCAGCCGATAGGAAGAGACTGAACAAACTGATCAAGAAAGCTAGCTCTGTCCTGGGGAAACGCCTTGACCCAGTGGAGGAGATAGGAGAGAGAAGGATGGTGGCTAAACTGTCATCTCTGCTGGAGTCCGAGTCCCACCCTATGCAGGACATACTGAATGCACTGAGGAGCTCATTTAGCAGTAGACTACATCATCCTAGGTGCACAACCGAGAGGTTTCGCAGGTCCTTCCTACCTACAGCTGTCAGACTGTATAACCTAAGCAGGGCTGCTCGCAGAGATAGCAAAAAAACCTGACGACCTAATAGTATTGAATGCAAAAGACGCAATAGACTTACACAATGGTCCCCTCCAGTATACAACTAGGACAATATCAGTCGCTACGGAGGGTGACAATATGTATGGGTACATATTCATACTATGTAGGATAACTAAGTAGACGGTTATGCTGTTTATTGCATCTAGCTACAATGCTCCGCACTGTGTGTATATAGTATATATTTATATATCTATGTGTACATATGTATATTCACTGCTCTTGTTTTTCTTGTCTTCTTGATTGTTGCTCTGAGTGTTGCTGTCTCTGTGCTGTTGCAATCCTGGAATTTCCCCATTGTGGGACTAATAAAGACTTATCTTATCTTATTGACAGTCAGTCCTGCCCTCTTAATCAAATGAAGGACCTGCCTAAGATGTAGCAAATGTTCCTTCCAGGTCTGACTATAGATGACTTCGTCATCCAAATAGGCAGTCGCAAAGTCTGATACCCCTTTCAATACCTGGTCCATGAGCCGCTGGAAAGTTACAGGCGCTCCCTGGAGGCAAAATGGCATAACCTTGAACTGAAAATTGCCATAAAGTGTTTTAAAGGCTGTGAGTTCTTTCATTTCATGTGCCAAGGCCACCTGCCAATCCCCCTTGCTTAGGTCTAGCGTGGAAATAAACCTAGCCCTGCCCACTTTCTCTAATAACTCGTCAATACGGGGCATGGGGTACAACTCAAACTTAGAGACTGCATTAAGATATCTGAAGTCGATGCAGAACCTCAAAGAGCCATCCTTTTTGGGGACCAGCACAATTGGGCTCCACCACTCACTGACTGACTCCTCAATCACTCCCAGCTGCAACAACAGGTCAATTTCCTGCTTCAGTTTCAGGACCAACCACTCAGGGATCCTATAAGACTTTTTACGGGGAACAGCCTCTTCCTTTAAATGAACCTTATGGTGAACAAATGTGGTGAAACCAGGTCTCTCCTGAAACAGTTCTGGATCTAATAGTGCCTCTAACTCTCTCTGCTGATTAACCTGCAAATGAGACACCTGAAATGAACAAGGCTCTGTCACATTTGTGGGAAAGGACTGTTCTCTCTCCTCATCCACTTCTGTCGCTCTGTCGCAGGGACAAGAGTTGCAAATTAGCTAATAGCTATACACTCTATGTGCAACACATCAGATTGATTGTCTTTGATTAATTGTCTATGTTTATTGCACTGTCCCTGTCAAATAAACTAATCTACTACTACAAATGAGGAGTTGATGATGCGTCTGCTGAAGAACAGGCTCCTGCTGATGATGACCAGGATGCTGAAACTTCTTTAACAAGTTAACATGGAAGCACTGATGTTTTGACTTCCTGTCAGGCATATACTGTATAGTTCATATGTCACTGCACTTAGTTTCTTAGAAATTTCATAAGGCCCCTGCCATTGAGCCAACAGCTTACTGTCACAAGAGAGCAGCAGTAACAACACCTGCTGACCTGGGTGAAAAACCCTATGTCTGGCCCTCTTATCATACCAAGTCTTTTGTTTGGCCTGCGCCGTCCTCATGTGCTCCTGAGCCAAAGCAGTCATTCGGTCCAGTTTTTCTCTCATTTTAATGACATATGAGACCACATTGTCCTGATCACTTGGTGGACTCTCCCAGTGCTCCTTCAATAAGTCCAGTGGGCCCCTCACCTGACGACCATATAGTAGTTCAAAAGGTGAGAACCCTGTTGAAGCCTGGGGCACCTCCCGATAAGCAAATAACAAGTACGGCACCCAGTGGTCCCAATCTGAGCCCGTATCGGAAGCAAATTTTCACAGCATGTTCTTCAAAGTCTGGTTAAATCGCTCAACCAGTCCATCTGTCTGAGGGTGATATGGGGTGGTCTTAATTCCCTTAATACCCAACAGCTTATATACCTGCTGCAACAGTTTTGATAAGAAATTTGTTCCACAGTCCGTTAGGATCTCTCTGGGTATGCCTACCCTGGAAAATAACTGAATAAGGCAGTTGGCAACCTGCCTAGCCTTAATAGATTTTAATGGGAAGGCTTCTGGGTACCGAGTAGCATAGTCACATATCACCAGAATGTATCTATTACCCAAGGAGCTTGTCTCTAGGGGGCCAACTATATCCATCCCTATTCTGTCAAATGGTGTTCCAATGACTGGTAATGGCTGCAGTTGGGCACGGGCTACTCCCCTAGGTGATGTAATCTGACATGTTTCACATGTTGCACAGAACTCCTCAATCTGGGTATACATTCCCAGCCACACAAACCTTCTAGCAATTCTTTGTAGTGTCTTCTGGAATGCTAGATGACCTGCCCAAGGGATAACATGTCCCAGTTCCATAACCTTTGGTGTGAGGCCTTGTGGCAAAGCTATGGCCATAACTTCACCTTGCTGTTGGTACAAAATGCCCTTTTTAACAATATACACAGCCTCAGCCAAACAATCCACTCTGCCCTCTTTCACACCCTCAATTTCCTAGACTTTATCAAACCAAGGTTCTAGCGCTGGGTCAGCTTTCTGCAGTGCAGCTATGTCAGAAGGGCTGTCAAAGTCTACTGACTGGCTTAGCTGTGGTGTTTCTTCGCCCAAGTTCTTCACTGAAGCTAAAACCTTGTCTCTTCTTCTCTGAACCTTGGATTTTGGCTGCTTAATAGGGCCTGCCTCTACCCCAGAATCATAAAAAGGCAACTCCTAGAGAACACTGGCAGCCCTCTGCGCCCTGGTTGTCACCATATTACAATTTTTCCCAACAGGTGCATTAAGCCTCTGCTCAATAGTGCCACCTGCCTGTCCCTCCTCAGTTTGTTGTTCGTCCCTAACTTGTTGTATGATGTCCAACAAAGCTGGAACATCATTGCCAAGAATAACTGGATATGACAAATCAGGCACAAGAGCTACAGGAAGGAGATACTATAAGTTTGACCCCCCACTGTTAAATAAATCTCAGCGGTCGGGTACAACTTCTTATCCCCATAAACACAACTAATATTCACTGTAGACTCACTCCACGAATCCCTAGGGACCAAACTGGGCAGAACAACAGTCTGAAAACAACCAGAGTCTAACAAGGCCTCTTCACACTGACCATTAAGCAGAACAGTTGTTTTATATATTTCACTGTGAACTGGTGCTGAAAGAGTGGGTCTTGGAACTGAGCATAACAATGAAGGCTTACTATTTTTTGTTGCAGGACATGAATATTGATTATGACCGATTTTATTACACTGATAACAGCGTTATCATTGAAAGGAGTCAGTTGAGATGGTACGGGCATCTGATTAGGATGCCTCCTGGATGCCTCCCACTTGAGGTGTTTCAGGCACGTCCCACTGGGAGGAGACCCCGGGGCAGACCCAGGACTCAGTGGAGAGACTATGTCTCCCAGCTGGTCTGGGAACACCTTGGTATCCTCTCTGAAGAGCTGGAGCAGGTGGTGGGGGAGAGGGAAGTCTGGGCTTCTCTGCTTGAACTGCTGCCTCCGCGACCCGGACCTCTGGAAAAGCGGTAGAAGATGGATGGATGGATGGATGGATGGAAGGATGATAAAAGCATATATCTTTATTAGAGACAAAACGTGACTTTTTACTACCATTATATTTGCCATTTGTGATCTGACTGGAACTGGAATACAATCTATTCTGAGCTTGACCACCCCTTTCACCCCCATTAGACTTACTCTGTGTGGTGAAAGAGCTGTCACGGCTGAGAATAGGTCTCCTGCTCCCAGACCTGGCTGACAGAAAGACCTCCGCAAGACGAGCAGCGCCCTCTGCAGTCTTCGGGTCCCGCTCTTGTATCCAGATTCCCAGTTCCGGGTCAACCATCTGCAGAAACTGCTCCAAAATCATCAGTTCCAAAATGTCTTTTATAGTTGAGGTCTCTGGTTTGATCCATTTAAAAAACAGGTCCTTTAAACGTACATAAAGTTCACAGGGGGTTTCGTCCTGATGAATGTCCAGGGCACGAAACTTTCTCCTATAGGTGTTGGGTGTTATTTAATATGAGATAGCAAAAAGACGTGACAACCTAATAGTATTGAATGCAAAAGACGCAATAGACTTACACAATGGTCCCCTCCGGTATACAACTAGGAAAATACCGGTAGCTATGGAGGGTGACAATATGTATTGGTACATAATCATACCATGTAGGATAACTAAGTAGACGGTTATGCTGTTTCATTCCATCTAGCTGCAATGCTCCGCACTGTGTGTGTTTGTATATTTATATATTTATTCCATCTAGCGACAATGCTCCACACTGTGTGTTTATATATTTACATATTTATTCCATCTAGCTACAGTGCTCCGCACTGTGTGTGTTTATTTATTTACATATTTATTCCATCTAGCTACGGTGCTCCGCACTGTGTGTGTTTATGTGTTTGCATATTTGTTCCATCTAGCTACAATGCTCCGCACTGTGTGTGTGTTTATATATTTGCATATTTGTTCCATCTAGCTACAGTGCTCCGCACTGTGTGTGTTTATATATTTACATATTTATTCCATCTAGCTACGGTGCTCCGCACTGTGTGTGTTCATATGTTCATATATTTATTCCATCTAGCTGCAATGGAGCATCTTGTCTCAGAGTGATGCTGAGAAACTGATCCACGCTTTTGTTAGCTCGAGATTAGATTATTGGAATTCTTTATTATCAGGCTGTCCTAAAACATCTTTAAAAAGTCTTCAGCTGATCCAAAATGCTGCAGCAAGAGTTTTAACAGGTACTAGAAAGAGAGATCATATCTCTCCGGTTCTGGCCTCCCTTCATTGGCTTCCCATAGAGTTTAGAATTAAGTTTAAAATCCTTCTTCTTACTTACAAAGCTCTAAACAATCAGGCTCCTTTTAATTTAAAAGATCTGATACTACCGTATTATCCTAACAGAGCACTACGCTCCCAAAATGCAGGATTACTTGTAATACCTAGAATCTCCAAAAGTTCAATGGGAGGCAGAGCCTTCAGTTATCAAGCTCCTCTCCTGTGGAATAAGCTGCCAATCTGGATTTGGGAGTCAGACTCGATCTCTGTTTTTAAGAATAGGGCTAAAACCTACCTTTTTGATATAGCCTACAATTAGGGAGGGATCATGTGTTTCTGAACCCTCCCTTAGTTATGCTGCTAATAGGTTTAGTCAGCCGGGGGACCTCCAGTAATGCACTGGGCCTCACTCCTTTCCTCACTCTCAATGAAATATTTTTTTTGCTGGTCATTAACATTTGTTTGTTCTCTCCCATAGATTGAGTCCCCATCGTGCTGTTTGCTCTCTACATGTCTGTTCTTTTCTTCTTCTCTATCCCCTCACCCCCCAGCCAGTCGCAGCAGATGACTGCCCCTCCCTGAGCCTGGTTCTGCTGGAGGTTTCTTCCTGTTAAAAGGGAGTTTTTCCTCTCCACCGTCGCCAAGTGCTTGCTCACAGGGGATCGCCTGATTGCTGGGTTCTTTCTGCAACTGTGAGGGTTCCCCCTACAGTTGATAGTGCTATGAGATGACTGTTGTTGTGAAATGGCGCTATATAAATAAAGTTGAATTGAATTGAATTGAATTGCAATGCTCCGCACTGTGTGTTTATATATCTATATATTTATTTCATCTAGCTGCAATGCTCCGCATCGTGTGTCTATATATTTATGTTTATATGTACATATGTATACTCGCTGCTCTTGTTTTTTCTTGCCTTCTGATTGTTGCTCTGAGTGTTGCTATCCCTGTGCTGTTGCAATCCTGGAATTTCCCCATTGTGGGACTAATAAAGGCTTATCTTATCTTATCTTAATTAAAATTACTTCCTTTACTTTGTCATAATTGTCCATGTCTGCAATGTCCATAAGCACATATGCACTCCGTGCTTGACCTGTGAGCAGAGGAGCCAACTGAATAGCCCACTCTTCTTTATGCCAGCGGCAGACCGTAGCGATCCTCTCAAACGTCACCAGATAGTGCTCAATGTCGTCCTCGGGAGAGAGCGGATTCAGCATGGGCTCGTGGTGCATCTGCGTTGTCCTCGCCTGCACCTACAGCAGTAGGTTATCCTCCTGCGGGCTGACCCAGCTGGCTGTCACCCTGGGGTCTCCCCCCAAAGCGCCGTCGTCACTGCTGCATTCAGCCCGGCTCCCACACTCCTCTCTCAGCTCTGCCACTTGTGACTGCATCTGGCAAACTTGATGCTGCATAGCCTGCCACCCTTGTTCTTGAAGAGAGGCTTCCTCCTCCCTCTGACGGTCTCTGACTGTCAGTGAATGTACCATGGACTTCACCAAGCTCGTCAGTTCTTCCAGCTCGTCCAGTCCACTGGCCCCCTGCTCCTCAGTTGCCATACTTGAGTCAAAATCTTCTACTTGTTCTTGTTGCTTCTTTATTTTCCTTTTGGACATCGCTCCTTCTATCCCATGTTATCACTTCTTAATTTGACAACACTTTCTTGACCAAACGTCACCATTTGTCAGGGAACGAACCACTTCTGACACCAATTGTCACGCTGCCCAAGCGGTCAAGGCACACCAGAGAAGGAACGGAGGCTTCCAAACAGTTTTGCAATCAGCAAATTTCAGCAAAATCGTCCATTTATTACAAAAGATACCTCGCAGGTAACAACTCATGTGAACATCCGACACCCGCCACAAACCAAATGACAAACACATTTTCATATTTCCACATACCCAATAACATCTAAAAGAGACATAAATACATAAATAATTTCCCACCTATTTACAGAATAAATACCACACCATAAATAATACAATAAATAGTTTAAACCCTTATTTACATATTAAATTACCCTTTACTCAGCCATCACATGCCTCCTTCCTCCTGGCATCCTTTAAAAGGCGCTCAAACCCCTAAGGAGTCTTTTGCATGGATACCACCAGGAAGCATGCTGGCAAAGGTACGTGGTCTTATTATTCAATTGCCTCACCCAATTAATATAACTAACCTTAACATTTATCTCACAAAAGGAATTCAATTCAGTCAAAACAGATCTCCAATTATATATGCACTTTATCAATACAATCCATGTTAACATTTACAGATTCTACACATTTAATTCTCAATTACAGAAGACCGTAGCAGTGGCGACACTCCGTCGTCACACCTTCAGACAAAAAGAAAAAGTCCCTGATGAAACTAACCTTGCCCTTACAGAGTAAGGGGTACCATAAGTTCTCCGATTGGTAGAGTGACGGAAGATTTCACAAGAGTGACTCAAAATAATCTTTTTTGTATAGTCCCTTTTCATAGCCTTCTGTAAAAAAAAACAGAGAGCTTTTGCTGGTTCCATCATTTTAGCTACAAAAGCAATCTGTCTAGCTGACGTTGGCACTAAGGCGCAAACATAACAATTGGAATGATTACCTGCCCTGGCCGTATAATTAGCATACCTCCACCACGTATTGGCAGCATATTCATGATTTTGATGCTCATGTAGCTCGAGCCAATTATGCTGAATATGTGCAAGGTCCCTAGCACTACGATGTAGGGTTTGTCGTGCAGCTAGAAATCAAAGTAATAACGTCATCCCTAGACTGATAAGATAAGATAAGCCTTTATTAGTCCCACAATGGGGAAATTCCAGGATTGCAACAGCACAGGGATAGCAACACTCAGAGCAACAATCAGAAGGCAAGAAAAAAAAGCAAGAGCAGCTAATATACATATGTACATATTACTATATATATATATATATATATATATATATATATATATATATATATATATATATATATATATATATATATATACTGTATGTATATATATATATATATATATATATATATATATATATATATATATATATATATATATATATATATATATACTGTATATATATATATATATACAGTATATATATATACACACAGACACACAGACACACAGTGCAGAGCATTGTAGCTGGATGGAATAAATATATGAGTAATGTAGATATATAAACACCCACAGTACGGAGCATTGCAGCAAGATGGAATAAATATGTAAATATATAAACACACACAGTGCGGAGCATTGTAGCTAGATGGAATAATATGTAAATACATGAACACACACAGTGCAGAGCATTGTTGCTAGATGGGATGAAACAGCACAACCGTCTACTTAGTTATCATACATGGTATGATTATGTGCCCATACATATTCTCACCCTCCATAGCAACCGGTATTTTCCTCGTTGTATGCCGGAGGGGACCATTGTGTAAGTCTATTGCATCTTTTGCATTCAAAACTATTAGGTTGTTACGTCTTTTTGCTATCTCTGCGAGCAGCCCCGCTTAGGTTGTACAGTCTGACAGCCGTTGGTAGGAAGGACCTGCGAAACCTCTCGGTTGTGCACCTGGGATGATGTAGTCTGCTGCTAAATGAGCTCCTCAGTGCATTCAGTATGTCCTGCATAGGGTGAAACTCGGACTCCAGCAGAGATGACAGTTTAGCCACCGTCCTTCTCTCTCCTATCTCCTCCACCGGGTCAAGGCGCTGCCCCAGGACAGAGCTAGCTTTCTTGATCAGTTTGTTCAGTCTCTTCCTATCGGCTGCAGTAATGCCACTGCCCCAGCAGACCACTCCAAAAGTGATGGCTGATGCCACCACCGTGTCATAGAATGTCTTCAGCAGCGCCCCTTGTACACCCAAAGACCTGAGTCTCCTCAGTAGGAACAGCCTGCGCTGTCCCTTCTTGTAGAGTGCGTCAGTATTGTGTGACCAGTCTAGTTTATAGATAGATAGATAGATAGATAGATAGATAGATAGTTTATTTTGAACACAAAAAATATAACAAAAAACAAGCAAATAGCAAATGCAATAAAGTTACAGTATACACTGTTCGAAAGGGAGAAGGAAGAAGTGAACACTTATTAATTCCAACGCCTCTTTTCCATCGATACACCCATGTGAATTTTATACAAATTACTACCTTTAATACCCCAAGTAAACAATTTACTGTATTTTTTACAGATCAACATTAACACCTGTCCATTCTAACATACAATGAAGTCTATATTTCAAAACCAGTCTCAAACGACACAGATACACACAGTGCTGTCCCACCCACCATTCCATAGTGTCCCATAATGTCCCAGAGTGAACATAATGAATCGTACATATAAATTCTACCCTTCTAACATATATCCTTTCAACAAATGGTGCTTATACCTCTTTTTAAATTGATTTCTGTTTGTACATAGTTTCAGTTCCGGCTCCAGACTGTTCCACAAATCCACCCCACAGACAGATATGCACATACTTTTCTTGGTTGTACGTATCTTGGGTTTTGTGAAGTTTAAGTCTCCTCTCAAATTATGATCATTGTGTCTTTTTTTAAATATTTTTTGTATATTAGTTGGGAGTTGATTGTTAATTGCCCTGTACATTACTTGTGCTGTCTTAAATTTAACTAAATCGATGAACTTTATGACATGTGACTTCAAGAACAACGAATTGGTATGGTCTCTATATCCTGCATTGTTTATTATCCTTATAGCTCTTTTTTGTAATGTGCATATTGCTTGTAGGTTGGTCTTGTAGGTGTTTCCCCAGACTTCTACACAGTAGTTAAGATAAGGTAAAAACAGTGAATTGTACAATAAGACCAATGATTTATAGTCCACGATGTGTCTTGTCTTCCCCAGTATGCCTATACATTTTGCTAATTTAGCCCGGATGTGACTGATGTGAGGTTTCCAGCAGATTTTACTGTCTAGCGTCACCCCCAGAAACTTATTTTCCTGTACTGTTTGTATTCTGGTATCATCTATCGTTATCATTATTTCATGATTTATTTTATAATTTCCAAACAACATAATCTTTGGTTTTTTTAGATTTAGAGATAATTTATTTTTGTTGAACCACTGCGTTAATTTTTCCATTTCAGTTGTGACCACCTCTAAAACCTGCTGCAAATTCTCACCAGTGCAAAGGATATTTGTGTCTTCCGCAAACAAAATAAATTTCAGAATTTTTGATACTTGGCATATGTCATTTATATACAAGATAAAGAGTTTGGGTCCCAAAACTGACCCCTGGGGCACACCACAAGTGATGTCCATGCAGGGTGATTTGTGCTGTCCAATTTGTACAAATTGTTGTCTGTTACTTAAATAACTTTCCACCCAACTTAGTCCTACCCCTCTTATCCCATACCTTTCCAGTTTCCTTAGAAGTATTCTGTGGTCAATGGTGTCAAAAGCTTTCTTTAAGTCTATAAATACTCCTACAGCAACCTTTTTTTTGTCTATACAACTAGTAATTTCTTCTATAAGTTCGATCAGTGCCAAAGATGTAGATTTATCTGCTCTAAAACCATACTGGCTATCTGTAAGGAGGTTGTGTTTTTCAATGAAATCATCCAGTCTCTTAGTGAATATTTTTTCAAGTATTTTGGAGAATTGTGAGAGTAAAGAGACTGGCCTGTAATTTGTGAAACAATGACTGTCTCCTGTTTTGTAAAGAGGTGTTACTTTTGCTATTTTCATTTTGTCTGGAAACGTACCAGTTTGAAATGACAGGTTACATATGTTGTTAGTGGCTTAACAATTCCCTCAATTACTTTTTTCACTATTGTCATGTCAATTTCATTCCAGTCCGTCGATTTTTTGTTCTTAAATTTACTCACAGTCTCGATAATTTCCTTTTCAGTAACTGCACCCAAAAAGATCGTGTTTGGGTTTCTATCCTCTATTTCATTCACAGACCCACTGTGGTTTGTTTCTGGAGTCACTATTGATTTTGCTAATTCAGGACCAACGTTTACAAAAAATTTATTGAAACCACTGACCACATCTTCCATATTATTAATCAAACTGTCGTTTTCGATAAAATATTCTGGATAATTTGCATACTTAGGACGATTACTAATAATCCCCTTGAGTACTTGCCATATTCCTCTTATGTTATTTTTGTTATCCTCTAGTATTCTGTTGTAATATTCTTTCTTACAGGTCCTCATTATAGTGGTAAGCTTATTTTTATATCTTTTATATTTGATCTCAGCTTCCACTGTTCTGCATTTAATGAATTGTTTATATAATGTATTCTTCTTTTTACATGCATTTATTAACCCCTTGGTGATCCAAGGAATATTTTTTTGTTGTTGTCTGTCACTGTATTGTTTTATAGGACAGTATTTATTGTACAATGATTGAAATATTTGTAAAAATTTATCATATGCTCCATTTATGTCATTTTCATCATAAACTATCTTCCAATCTTGTATTAATAATTCCTTTGTCAGTAAATACATTGATTCTTCGGTTCTTATTCTTTTATATTTAATATTTTTGGTATACTTTTTCTTCCTATAATCACATTGATAGACAACAAAAATCGGCAGGTGGTCGCTGATATCATTCAATAAAAGCCCACTCTTGATATTATTTTCCATAATGTTTGTGAATATGTTATCTATTAGTGTGGCACTGTGCGACGTGATTCTGCTAGGTCCTGTAATTGTTGGATGTAAGCCCATACTGTACATTGTGTTGATAAATTCTTCTGTCAAACTATGTTGTTTTGAGTTCATCAGATCTATATTTAAATCACCACAGATGAACATAACTTTATGAGTTAGTTTTGCGTACATTTTTTCCATCCAGTCCTTAAATAAGTCAATGTTTGATCCAGGTGTTCTATATACACAGCTCACTACTACATTCTTCACATTGTCCAGACAGATTTCTATTGTAATACATTCAAATAAATCATCCACAGTTACTGACAGATTTTCAACAACCTTGTATTGCAAGCTCTTGTCAACATAAATTGCAACTCCTCCTCCTTTTTTCACTTTTCTATTTATATAATTTAATTCATAGCCATCCATGGTAAAATCCACTCCTTTCTCTTCACTGAGCCACGTCTCTGATATTGCCACAATATTGAAGGGCTCTTTAAACTGATTTAAATAATCTTTAATGTTATTAAAGTTTGCATAGAGACTTCTGCTGTTGAAGTGGATCATAGAAATATTGAAATCAGATGTGACCATTGTGTTAAACTGTTCATCTGTGTAATAATTACAGTCATTATTGATTGAGTTAAAAAGATTATTATCAGGGTCTATGTCATATTCTACATCCTGTGGGTTGTGCTCTGTGTATTCAAAAACTTTCAGTTCCTGTTGTTCCTGTTTGTTGATTTTTTGATTCATACTGTAGAATGTTTTGTTGCAGATGAGTAAAATCCTTCAGTGTCCTATATTTGTCTGAATTGTTGCTGTGCCTCCAGATCGTATTTGTCCAGTTCCATAATATTACGGATGTTAATGACCTTGGCTTCTTCAGGCGATCCGTTTAATTTGATGAATATTTTACAGTTTGATGTCCAGGTGTTTTGAATTTTTTTCTGCTTTTTCATGTATCTTGCTTTTCTGGCTATTTCTGCGTTCTCTTTCGTGAGGTGCTCGTTTATGAAGATGTTGGTTCCGTTCAGCTTCTTACCTTGTTTCATTAGCGCCATCTTGTGTTTTCTGTTTACAAACCTCATGATCACAGCAGGTTTGTCGCCGTTTTTCCTGGGCAGAGGGTGGCAGGACTCGATGTTGGTGCAGTCCAGCTGGATTCCTTTTGACTGCATGAAGGCCGTCACCTGTTGCTCAGCGGATTCCTCATCCAGCTGACTTCCACTGCTGTCTGCGGCCACTGCTCTCGCGTATGATCGGGGTTTGATGTGGAGCCCCGTGATGATCACGTCGTTTGCCCGAGTGTTCTGGTCCATCTCAGCCAATCTGCTTTCCAGATACGCCAGCCTCTTGTCTTTTTCAGCGTTCTGGCTGCGCAGCGCTTTAATTTCTTCCACGAGGTCCAGTATACCTCTTTGTTGTGATTTTAGAGCAGCCATTTCTTCTGCCAAGAAATCCAGCGCTTTTTTAATCTCATCTTCATTTGGCAGAGCTCTTTTGGGACCCATTATTCCGGCCGATGATCTCTGATTTGGATAGCTCGAAAAAAAAAAAAAAAACGCACGTGGGAGTAATCTCTTTGTTTGAGCGCGAGGTGCAGGGGGCGGGGGGCACGGGGCCGCTTCACAAGTTTCACCAGCTACTACTGGCAAATTCCTCGTTACTCTTCACAAGCAGGTTCACTCCCCAGCGGCAGCAGCAAAAAAAAGCTCAAAACGCCAGCTCCAAACTGCGTTCTAACTGCGTTTAACTGCGTTTAACTGCCTTTTAAACAGTCACAAACAGGGAGCTCTTACCTGTGCGTCCTCACTCGTCCTCACCCGGAACCGGATGAGGTTCCGGGTGAGGACGTTCAGATGAACACTCAGGTACTTGTAGGATGTCACCATCTCGATGTCTGTTCCCTGTATATTTACTGGTGCTGTGAGGGGTTGTCCTTGCCTGCGGCAGTCCACCACCAACTCCTTAGTTTTCCTCGCGTTGATCTGGAGGCAGTTCCGATGGCACCAGTCCACGAAGTCCTGGATAAGCCCTCTGTACTCAGCTTCATCTCCATTGGAGATGAAGGATCCATGATGACAGGTGCTGGTCCACCCCTGTGCGCAGCAGCTTGTCCTTCAGGATCATCGGTTGGATGGTGTTGAAAGCACTGTAGAAGTCAAAGAACATGATCCTCACCGCATTCCTGGGCTTCTCCAGGTGGGACAGAGAACAGTGAAGGAGGAAGATCACCGCATCCTCCACCCCAATGCCATGCTGGTAGGCGAACTGGAGTGGATCCATCGCTGATCCCACCAGGGGGCGGAGGTGAGCAAGGAGCAGTCTCTCCAGGGTCTTCATCAAGTGGGACGTCAAGGCCACCGGTCTGTAGCTGTTCAGGTCTTTGGGGTGGGAAGTTTTTGGTACAGGTACCACACAAGATGTTTTCCACAGCTGTGGTACCCTCCCCAGCTTCAGGATCAGGTTGAAGATGTACGCCACAATCCCACACAGCTGGTCTGCACAGGACTTGAGGAGCTTTGCGCTGATGCCGTCCGGTCCCGACGCCTTCCTCGCCTTGATCTTCCTCAGCTCCGTCCTCACCTGGGTCTTAGTGAGGGTCATGTTGGGGGGCTGTGTGTTGGGAGTGGGGGGGTGTTAGTGGAGTGGGGAGTGGGCAGCAGGACTTGATGCCTTTAGAGGCAGCAGTGGTTGTTGTGCGGTCAGGGGGGAGGGCGGTTGGTCAAACCTATTGAAAAATAGATTCAGATTGTTCGCCCACTCCCTGCCCCCCGTGGCCTGGGGGGAGGTATTCTGGAGCCCAGAGATGGTTTTAAGGTTTCTCCAGACCCTGCTGATGTCGCTCTGTTGCAGCTTGTCCTCCATCTTCTTCCTGAAGCTGTCCTTGCCTTCTCTGACTTTCTCCTCAGCTCCCTCTGTACGGACTTCAGCATCTCCCTGTTCCCCGACCTGAAGATCCTCTTCTTCTCTCTCAGAAGTGTTTTTATCTCAGGGTTCATCCAGGGTTTGTTGTTTGAGCAACACCGTATGGTCTTGGTGGGAACGGATTTGTCCACACAGAAGCTGAGGTAGTCAGTGAAGGTGTGAGTGAGGCCATCAATGTCCTCACCATGTGAATCACAGAGCTGCCTCCAGGCGGTGGTTTCAAAACAGCCCTTTAGAGTGTCCATTGCCTCCTCAGACCATAACTTCACTGTGCGCATGACCGGAGGTTGTCTGTGCACTAGGGGTTTGTATACCGGCCGGAGATGAACCAAGTTGTGATCCGATCTCCCGAGTGGGGGGAGTTGTGATGAGGTGTACGCCTCCTTAGTGTTTGCATAGAATAAGTCCAGTGTTTTACTGTCTCTAGTGTGGCATGTGACATACTGGGTAAACGTGGGTAAAATGGGAGATAGTGAAACATGGTTGAAATCGCCTGAGATGAGGAGAAGAGCATCTGGGTGTTCTGTCTGCAGCCTGCCTGTTACTGAATGGATGACGTCACGCGCTGTCCCAGCGTTCGCCGTCGGATTTGCATAAACAACAATGCAGATCACGTGTGAGTATTCCCTCGGGAGATATGTAGGCCGCATGCTAACAGCTAGCAACTCAATGTCTTTGCTGCAGTGTCGTTGTTTAACAGTGATATGTCCCGGTCTGCACCAGTTGTTGTTAACATACATTATCACTCCACCGCCCCTTGCTTTGCCACTGTCTGGTGTTCGGTCAGCCCGTATCATGTGGAAACCCTCCAGCTCAATGTTAGCATCTGCTGCTAGTTCAGTTAGCCATGTCTCGGAAAACAAAAGGAGAGAGCATTCCCGGTATATGCTATCATAGTGGGAGATAGCCGCTAGCTCATCTACCTTTCCCAGTAACGGCCGTACATTCCCCATGACAGTAGATGGAAGGGAGGGTCTGTACCTTATATTTTTTGTCCTCCACCTTACTCCAGCCCGGCAGCCATGGCGTTTTTGCCTCAGTTCCCTCGGTATGTCGAGTTTTTCCGTTAGCACCAGGTGGTGGTTGAGTGCTAGCAGCTCCTCCCTGCTGTATCGTCTTCTGCTATAAACAGTGGCTCCGTCCACCGGCTCAGGAGACATTTGGGACAATCTGTGTGTCCGTAATATAAATGGAGTGAAAAAAAAAACGGCTCAAAAAGAGAGAGGGAGGGAAAAAAAGACTCAGAATTGAGCCGCTGTTGCAAAGGGCAGCCGACTCGTGTGGCGCCGGAAGTGATATAAGTGATGATGTAAAGGAAACAACAACTACACCCTTTAATGATTGAACGTCTTTCTTGCACTTCTCGTCTCTCCATGATGATCAACCACTTGCTTCCCTATCCCAAGCCGATACTGGATACCACACAGGGTGTCGTCAGTTGACACTTGTATAGGGAAACAATTAAAAAAGTCTCTTGCTGAAAGTCTTTAATGGAATGAAGTTGAAAATATTTATTCAGTAGTCCCTAGTTGTGAGTTCTGAGTAGGGTAAAGTTTACAGTGTGTTAAATGCACCCAAGAGTCCTGTCCTTCAACTTTCACCACTGTTGGCGTTGACAAAACAACTTTATATGGTCCTTGCCAGGGTGGATGAGTCCAATTCTTCTTTTTGATGGCTTTGATGAGGACGAGGTCTCCTGGCTTGGCCAAGGTCGGTGCAGTTTCCTCGTGAACCCTCCTGAGGAGAGTAGCAGCGATAACATCTCTGTTAGTCAACATCCTTCTCATGTAATCTGCTAAACACACTTCTACATCATTACCAGGATTGAATGGCCTCAAAGGTGGCAGTAAGTATGGTTTGCCATACATGATTTCAAATGGAGACAATCCCCCTTTGGTTGGGATTATCCTCATGTAAAACAAAACTAATGGGAGGCAATAAATCCAATTTTGTCCTATTTCTGCCATTGTTTTTCTGAGTCTTCCTTTAATAGTTCTGTTTGTGCATTCCACCAATCCTGCAGATTGTGGGTGATAAGCTGAATGATTCTTCAAACTGATGTTCAGTGCTGTGCCTAAATGTGATATAACTTGATTTACAAAATGTGTACCATTATCTGAGTAAGTTTTCTCAGGTATTCCAAACCTAGGTACAATTTCGGCAAGCAATTTCTTTGCCACTGTTATTGCATTTGGATGTGTGCAAGGAAAAGCGTCTGTCCATTTAGAAAACATATCACAAATGACCAAACAATATTTCTTGCCCTCACATTTATTCAGTTCAATAAAATCCATGCAAATGTTCTGAAATGGATAAGTAGAGGCTGGAAAAGTGCCTCTCTCAGGTTTGAAATTTCCCTGTGCATTATTTTTTGCACAGCTTAGACATTTTTTACAAAACTGTGTGGCAAACTGGCTAAAATGATAGGTAATAAAGGTTTTATTCAATGTAGATACGATCCCCCCTCTTGCTACATGTGAAATGCCATGGAGGAAGGTCAAGACTTGATGAAACAGTTTGCGTGGTAGAATAAACTTGTTGGCCTTACATTTGTAGAGCTTTGAGGTGTCATCAAAAATTGCTCCCTTCTTTATCCATTTGTAAATTTCAGCCTGTGGTGCTGCTTTTTGAGCCTCAACAAGAATATCATTCAATTCAATTCAATTCAACTTTATTTATAAAGCGCCATTTCACAACAACAGTCATCTCATAGCACTTTCAACTGTAGGGGAACCCCCACAGTTGCAGAAAAACCCCAGCAGTCAGGCGATCCCCTGTGAGCAAGTGTTTGGCGACGGTGGAGAGGAAAAACTCCCTTTTAACAGGAAGAAACCTCCAGCAGAACCAGGCTCAGGGAGGGGCAGTCATCTGCTGCGACTGGCTGGGGGGTGAGGGGATAGAGAAGAAGAAAAGAACAGACATTGTTGGGAAAATTGTATATATTTGTAAATAGTTATCATTTTATTAATAACTCATGAAATGAAGGTTGATGTTCTCATATGTATGATGCTTTTTCTCTGGTTAATCATAAATACAACTTGTGCCTTTTCTTCTAATCACTGTTAGTGACTGAAACTGCACCACTCTTCTGTTTGTTCATATAAGGTGTGATAAGAGTATTGACGTATGCAAGTTTTTATGCTGTATCAAGATTTATCCTTTGTACATTCTGTGTGTCTTGTTTTTCTCTGTTGTGGGAACTCTGTGAACTTCATGAAACCTTATATGGAAATGTTTTTCCTCTGTTAAGAAATGAACCAGCTCGCACCGGTATGAACTGTATGTGCTGTTTCTTATCATCCTCCCCTTTGAGGGAGGAAAGGACTGTTAGGGAGGAAAAGAACTGTCTGGAAAGATGTCACTGTCTTATCTTTGCCTATAAAAGTTATTGTACTGGGCTGTTTCGCCAGCATTCAAGCTCACTCTGTAACAGGGATGTGATTTGATTGCTCTCTTGCAAGATATAATAAACAGAAACGGCATCACTGTGTCAGGTCTGATGATTTCTTCAGTCTAATGCTATTGAATATTACTGTGCTTGAGCTATATTGCAGATAAAAATTCCTGACATAACGTGGTGCCGAAACCCGGGACAGCTGAGATCTGGACGGAGCTGGAGGGAGTGTCTGAGCCAGTGAAAACCATGCACGGTCTGATGGAAACCATCAGCAATTGACTAACCCGACTTCAGGGAACTTGGACCGGCGCTTCTCCTCCATGCTCTATTCAGTGACGGCTGTTCCGCCTTAACTAATAGAGCCAGAAATAAGTCTTTGTTTCTTCCCAGTACAATGTTATGTTCTAGGTCCGCGGGATGCGAGTAATGGTAATATGGCGGCGTCCATATTTTTCCTAGAGCAGTAAAATAAAGGAACCAGGTCAAAACCTGGACCCCTAAGAACTAAATATAACAACCATATAGTGAAGGGGAATAAAAGCAGTTAAGAGAATTAAGTTAAAACTTTGACCTCTGAGAACTAAAAATAACAATATAGTGAGGAGGAAGAAAAGTTGATAAGAGAAATGGGAAATTGCGTTGGACGCAGTAAGAAATCTGACGGGGTCAGAGAAAAAGCGAAACAAAGAAAAAGAGGCGAAATAGCCCGGAGAACAGTGAAGAATTTTAATAATAAACAAGAAAATAAGAATAAAGTAAAGGATCCAGAGAAATATTTAAATAAATGGGAAAAGGATTTCTCATTTAAACCCACGCTAGATGTGGATGAATGCGCAGTTTTAGTATCTACTGTAAAATTCTCATCTAAAAAGAATTTAAAAGGTACCGGTACCACCCCCGAATTACAATGCGCTGAGCTGTGGTCGCGAGCAGCCGAGGATGCGAAAAGGAGAGCGGAGGAGGGAAGAAAAAGGACGAACGGAAAAAGTCCTGGGGAAAAAACCCAAGTCAGTACTGACAGTTCGGCTCCGCTCTTGCCCAAGCAATCGAGTGCGGGCGAACTCCCCCCTCCATATGCAAGCCCTGATCCTAAGGAGGGTCCATACTCCAAGCTGTCAAGAGAAGTACAAGAAGTAAAACAAAGATATGAACCAAAGGAAACGGAGGAGGCTGCCTACCCGTACGTCGCCAAGCCTATGATGGCAGATATGATTAAAAAGGTAAGAACAGATAGCGGACAGGAAGTAGAAGTAGTGGAAACACGGAACATTAGGGCTACCTTGACGTACAAGCCATGGACCTTAGCTGAAATGCATAACATAGCCAAGACCATTCCAAAACCAGAGACGGACATAACTGGGTGCAAGGAAGAATTAATGGAAATGTTTGATATATACGACCCAAGTCCACAAGAAGTTTTAAAAATACTGAAGATTGTGCTGGGGGCAAAAACTGATGTGTATGTTCAAGAATTAAAAGATAAACAATGGACGAATCAACACTACGAACCCATTAATGATCGTCGTGTTCTAAGGGCAGAGTTGGAAGCTATAGTCATGAAATTAGAAGAACAATATAAGCCGGTAAAAAGCTTGACCGACGTGTCCATGTTCCGTATGAAACCAGGAGAAGATATGCCCGAGTATTATCATCGCTTCCGTAACGTGTACCTGAAAACAGTGGGTCCACCATCAACGCCAGAAACCCTCTTGGTATTTAAATATACGTTTTTGGACACTTTACCAGCAGACTTGAAGGAGGCAATCCAGACCAGCTGTGTTACCCTTAAAACCTGTAATGAGGACGACTTCAAAACTCATGTATACCATGTGGCTGAGGCCAAGAATAAAATCAGAATCAGAATCAGAATCAGGTTTATTGCCATTGTTCATGTAGTACACAAACTAGGAATTTGTCTCGGTGCAATGCTGCAACATTAAACATGATAAGATAAAAGAAATAAACTATACATGCAAAAAAGTGTAGAATAAGAGTAAGTGATACTGGTCAGCAGTTAAAATATATTAGCGAGCAGCAGATACTGTGGAGAACTATATAGTGCAGTCGGTAATGCAGGAAGAAAACAGTGATGATTGACATGAGTCTGGTTGAGCTGCTGTACATAGTGCACGAGAGTCAATAAGTCAATAGTAAAATGAAGAATAAGAAAAAGACTACCCTCTTAATGTCTAAAGAAGGAAGCGAGGACGCGGTGTATGTAGCTCAGGCTTATCGTGAGGGAGCTCGGCAGAGGGGCAGGCCTGAAGGCCAGGGTTGGAATGACAGAAGGCAGGAAGTATGTTATAATTGTGGCAAACCGGGTCACTGGGCCCGTGACTGCAAGTTTGGCCAAAGAGGTAGGAGGGGCGGATTCTCAAATAGAAAGTATGGGGGAAATCGGTATGTGGGAAATGATGGGGATATGAACACACAGAGGCAGGGAGCGAGTGGCCCCCAAAGACCAAACCAACCCCGGGGACCTCCGCCCGGGGGATGGCAAGCATGACTAACTGACCGGGACAGTGACTTGACTGAAACAGACTGACAGATAGTGGAGGACCAGAGACATCGCCTCTTAGGGGCCATACGAAAACAGGGGACAACAAATACATTTAATATGTATTGCAGTTCACAGTCCTCCCCCACCATAGTACTTATGGTGAATGGGAAGGAAGTGGAATTCTTATGTGATACTGGAGCCACACGCACCACTATGCGTAAACCCCCAAAAGGATCGTTCCCGACGGGAGAAAAGGTACGAGTACAAAATGCTGGAGGAGGGTGTGACGTAAACTACGTTTGTGGTCCAGTAACCATGACAGACCCCCAGACAGCCAAAACTTATGTGGGATCTGTCATCATTGCTCCATCATGTCCAGTAAATTTATTGGGAAGAGATGCACTTTTTGAACTAGAGCTGATAATTGGGCCGGATACAAAAGCTGATGATTACACTGTATTGAGGAATAAGACATTGTTTTCACATGATGAAGATTGGGATGACAATGGGTGTGGCACTTTGTATGCATACAATTTGGACCCAAATTCTGCGGTACACACTCAACTGTGTGTAATATCTACCACTGCCATGACAAAAATTGTGCCTCAGGAGGTCACGTCCACACTTCACGGTCCACACCCATTACATGTGACAATGTATTATGCCTCTCCGGGGGTTCCAATGGACACTGGGTATGCTGATACTCTGTGGTCATTAAGCCCAACCCAGGTGACATGCAATTATTTGTATTTTACCAAAGATGGGGTAGGAGTCTTAGACATTGATTTGGGATCAGCTCCGTTACACAATTATCGCAATGGCACTCCTCCACACATGTCACTTTGGGGACCTCCAAATTATTTTTGGGCCAATGCAGGACAATTGGTGAATCAGGGCCTGTCCGCAGGTGATTGGCAGTTAACTGAAAATAGAGACATTATGTATTCACCCTCACAAAACATGTATCGGGCCCCTCTAAAATTAACCATGACTTTACACTTTGATGTCACTGAATATTGTGGCACAGAGAAAATGCCTGAGTGCTTTCCGGGCCAAACTGAGGGTGTTGCCCTACCTCAGTATCATTCCCAGTGACCCCTTGATGGCCTACCGGACCATCTTTGGTCAAAAGGTGATGCTGACGTGGGACAGCTAAAAAATGCTACTCCCGTCCAAATTCATTCTAACGGGAGAGGATTTCCATATAAAAAAACAATATCCACTTAAGCCTGAAGCAATGGAAGGGATAGAACCAATAATCTCAAATTTATTGAAAGGTGGAGTTATAATTCCATGCACTAATTCACCTGTCAATACTCCATTGTTTCCAGTGAAGAAAGCCCCACCAAGTGTTGGATGGCGTATGGTACAAAATTTGCAGGCAGTCAATGCAAGTGTGATTGCACGGGCGCCCTTGGTGCCCGACCCTCACACTCTGCTAAATTCGATGGGTCATGACTCATCTGTGTTTTCTGTGGTGGATCTCAGCAATGCATTTTTTACCATCCCAATACACAAAGACAGCCAATTCTGGTTTGCATTTACATTCAATGGAAAGAGATACACATACACGAGATTGCCTCAGGGATACTGTGAGAGTCCAACAATTTTCTCACAAGAAATGTCATCTTTAATGGCACGTTTTGTGCCACCTGAGGGCTCTCGAGTATTGTTGTACGTGGATGACATATTGCTGGCCTCCACCTCTGCAGAACAATGCATGACCGACACTATGGCACTCTTGCAGTTTCTGGCAGACAATGGATTGAAGTGCAGTCGAAAGAGGCTGCAATTCTGCCAACCCAGCATTAAGTTTCTGGGGCACACATTGTCTGCAAATGGTAAAATGCTAGAAAAAAGTCGAGTGTCTACTATTAGAAATATACCAGACCCAAAAACAAAAAGGGAACTTGTGTCTTTATTGGGCACTTTAAATTACTGCAGGCAGTGGCTGCCAAATTTTTCTACACACACTGCTCCACTGCATGAAATTCTTCAAGGTCCACAGGGGAACCTTAACAGCCCCATCTCTCTACTACCAGAACACATAAACAAGATACAGTTGTTAAAACACATGTTGTCTGAGGTATGTTTTTTACACATTCCAAATTACAATGAAACTTTCCATCTTTTTTGTGATGCTGTGGGAGACCATATGTCAGCGGTACTCACCCAAATACATGCAGGACAATATAAGCCCCTGTCCTACTACTCTAAGAAAATGGATTCAGTGGCACTGGGCTTACCTCCATGTATGCGTTCAGTAGCAGCCACGGTCGAAGCTTTAAACTCAGTTTTAGACATAGTTCTTTACCATCCATTAGTGATTCATGTTCCTCATGCTGTAGATGTTTTATTGACAGAACAGGGACATACGATGCTATCAAATGCACGTTGTCTTCGATTCACTATGACATTACTCTCTCAACCACATGTGTCTTTTGTCCGATGTGCTTCATTGAATCCGGCTACACTGCTACCAACAACCAGTATGAAAGATGAAGAACATGACTGTGTAAATGAATCTCTAAAAGACTTTCTACCACGCCCAGACCTCTCTCAGTCTGTGGATCCTGATTCCTTGTGGTTGTTTACAGATGGCTCATCTGTTAAGTTGCTTAATGGTGCAACATCGACTGCATTTGCAGTTACAACTTTAACTGAGATCTTGATTCTTGAAAACGTTGCACAACCAGCATCAGCTCAGAAAGCAGAATTACTGGCTCTGATTGCCGCGCTTCGCTGGTCTGCTGGTTTAAATGTCACCATCTGTACTGACAGTAAATATGCCTTCAATGCAGCACATTCTCACACAGCACTGTGGAAGTTGAGAGGGTTTAAAACTTCAGCAGGAAAGCCTACACAACACTGCGCTGAGCTTTTACAGTTAACAGAGGTTCTAGCATTACCACAAAAATTGTCAATTGTTCACTGTGCTGCACACACCAAAAACAATGATCTCATCTCTCGTGGCAACGCCCTGGCAGACCATGCTGCCCAGTGTGCAGCGAGGGAACATTTTGTATCCTGTTTAAGTGTGCCAACCGTCTCTTTAGATGTTTTAATTGATGAGCAGTCATCAATAACGCCACCACAACATAGCAAACAAGACGACAATGGTGTCTGGCATGCACCGGATGGGAGAATACTTCTCCCCACCTCGCTGTATCAATGGGCGGTCCTTTTGACACATGACCAAGGTCACGTGTCAACAGGAGGGATTGTGAGTTCGCTTGAAAAGCATTTTTTCTGTCCAGGAATTTTAAAAATAGCAAAAACAGTTTGTCAACAATGCGTTGTGTGCCTTCAAAATAATGCACAGGGAGCAATGAGAACACGTCAAGGAAGCTTTCCCCCACCAAAAACACCATTTTCACATTGGTGTATGGATTTTATTGAACTGTCAAAAGTGGGGCAATTACAATATTGTTTGGTTCTCATTGATACCTACACTAAATGGACTGAGATACATCCAACAGCAAAAGCAGACGCCAGATTTGTGTGTAAAGTGTTACAAAACAACATCTTCTCAGTATTTGGGATTCCAGAAGTCATCTATGCAGATAATGGTACCCATTTTACAGCCCAGGTTGTAAAAGATTTGACCCAATCTGTGGGCAGTCAATTGAAATTCCACATGGCTTATCATCCTCAGAGTGCAGGCCTGGTAGAGAGAAGAAATGGCACCATAAAACAAATGTTGAGTAAGGTTACAAAAGACAAAAACATCACGTGGCCAAAAGCCTTAATACAGGTAAAAATGGCAATTAACACAACCCCGGACAAAAGCACGGGATTAACTCCGTATGAATGTGCATTCCATCGACCATATGTGTTACCTGAAATTAGACTGTTATTACCACAAGGGCAATATAGACATCTATCTGACCATTTAAGAGAGTGTGTGCAACGAAAAGACTATGTTGATACTGTGAAGTCTCTCTCTGATCAACAGGAGGGCGTTGAAAACCCCCTACAACCTGGCGATTACGTCTTTGTAAAGAATCACCATAGACTGAACTGGACATCACCTAGGTGGCTCGGCCCCTATAAAGTCCTGCTGACCACACCTACAGCTGTGAGAATTGCTGAACGACCTTCTTGGATTCATTTGTCTCACCTTAAACGCTTGCAAGTACCCCTCAGTGACCTCCAGCCACCCCTAGGGTAAGTCCAGCTACAAAGGGGAGTCTGGTCCTTTTAAGGATAGGACTCGTCTCAAACCTGGTGAAGACAGTGGCCAGCTAAGGTACACTCCTAGGGGCAACAGGCACTATGGGGAATGGAAAGGTGCTTTGGACAATTTTAGGACTCGTGGGTATGAGTCTGATTCTCACATGCCTGTTGTGGTATCCAATTGAAGGTGGACCGGGAGACATCGACAACTGTCCAATAGATTATACTCATAATCTGTGGTATCAAACTATGGTGATGACAGTGAAACAGTTGGGTATAAATACCTCTTGTTATGTTTGTTCGTTGCTGCCACACTCATATAAAACTGCTATTCCAATGACGCCCGTGCCCTTGAATATGTCAGAGACAGTGGGAGTGTTGCTTGCCATGACCACCGCTAACATGACTATAGATGATGATCATTGGAGGGCAGGAGATTTGAGTAAATACCTACAACATTTGAATGTGTCATTGATTAATTACTCTGGAGCGAGGGTAAGAGTCCATAATATATCCAAGGTTTCTCCCTTCAAAGCAAGGAAATCAATAATGAAAGTTAATCCCACCCTTTATGCTGCCTCTGTTTGTTTCAAGAATAATTGCACCAATTCTTCTTATCATTGTGGGACTATGCCACGCTGTAATGTTACCAGGTTCGCTACGTGTGGCCTCGCACATAAACAATCTCCATGTAGAAATACACATGGTGTCCCATATCAGACAAAAGGCAATCTTACTTTGCCCCCAAGGAATTGTAGTGCCAATTGTACTAACAATCCCAGCTTATTCTGGCCTAATGACGATGGTTATGGTTGTTTGGAAAACCATGTCTGGGTATGCGGCCCTAATGTTTATGCCATATTACCCCCTAATTGGTGTGGAACTTGTCATATGGCTGCATTACTTCCCCATGTCAACATAAAATCAAATCTTACCTACCATAGCTCGGGGCCATATGAACATTATTATCACCCTGATAAAACTGATATACATGTCCGAAAGAGGGAAAGTACTGAGGATAAACAAAGAGTATCAGAAGCCAAAATAATTGGGGGAATTTTCTTGCCATCTTATGGAGTGTCTTTAGCTTTAAGGTACATTAATATTCTTGCCTTTACTATGGAAAACCTGACCATGTTGATGGATCAAGGGTTGTCAGCTTTAAATGAGGAACAGCGACTATCTCGCCTAATGCTGTTACAAAATAGGATGGCTTTAGATTATACACTCGCCTCTCAAGGTGGGGTATGTCACATAGGTCAAGAGTGCTGCACTTACGTCCCGGATTATTCGACGAATGTTAGCCATGTTATAAGTCACTTAAATGACCTGTTACATCAGCAACAAGCCCGAGATGAGGATAAAGGATGGTCCCTCCTAGATTGGTTTCAGAGTGGAGCCTGGTGGCAAATTTTGTTAAAATGGTTGACCCCCCCTAATTGTAATATTGATACTATTTTGTGTTCTGTTTACGTGTGTGATTCCATGTATAAGGTCAATGATCTCTAGAGCCCTAACACAACACACATTCATGTTACAACAATCTTTTCTAAGCTATATTCGAAATGAACAATACATTCCCCTCTCCCAAGAGGATGATGCAGTGCATGACTCAAATAAAGGTGATGGTTATACTCCTGTGTAAATTTGGAATTAATGCTTTATGATGACAATGTAGAAAATCTAATGAAGTTACATTGTACTGATGGTTGCATATAAAAATTAATAAAATAATAAACAGGAGGGAAATGTTGGGAAAATTGTATATATTTGTAAATAGTTATCATTTTATTAATAACTCATGAAATGAAGGTTGATGTTCTCATATGTATGATGCTTTTTCTCTGGTTAATCATAAATACAACTTATGCCTTTTCTTCTAATCACTGTTAGTGACTGAAACTGCACCACTCTTCTGTTTGTTCATATAAGGTGTGATAAGAGTATTGACATATGCAAGTTTTTATGCTGTATCAAGATTTATCCTTTGTACATTCTGTGTGTCTTGTTTTTCTCTGTTGTGGGAACTCTGTGAACTTCATGAAACCTTATATGGAAATGTTTTTCCTCTGTTAAGAAATGAACCAGCTCGCACCGGTACGAACTGTATGTGCTGTTTCTTATCATCCTCCCCTTTGAGGGAGGAAAGGACTGTTAGGGAGGAAAAGAACTGTCTGGAAAGATGTCACTGTCTTATCTTTGCCTATAAAAGTTATTGTACTGGGCTGTTTCGCCAGCATTCAAGCTCACTCTGTAACAGGGATGTGATTTGATTGCTCTCTTGCAAGATATAAAAAACAGAAACGGCATCACTGTGTCAGGTCTGATGATTTCTTCAGTCTAATGCTATTGAATATTACTGTGCTTGAGCTATATTGCAGATAAAAATTCCTGACAGACATGTAGAGAGCAAACAGCACGATGGGGACTCAATCTATGGGAGAGAACAAACAGATGTTAATGACCAGCAAAAAAAAAAAAAAAAAAAATTCATTGAGAGTGAAGAAAGGAGTGAGGCCCAGTGCATCATTTGAGGTCCCCCGGCTGACTAAACCTATTAGCAGCATAACTAAGGGAGGGTTCAGAAACACATGATCCCTCCCTAATTGTAGGCTATATCAAAAAGGAAGGTTTTAACCCTATTCTTAAAAACAGAGATCGAGTCTGACTCCCAAATCCAGATTGGCAGCTGGTTCCACAAGAGAGGAGCTTGATAACTGAATGCTCTGCCTCCCATTGTACTTTTGGAGATTCTAGATATTACAAGTAATCCTGCATTTTGGGAGCGTAGTGCTCTGTTAGGATAATACGGTAGTATCAGCTCTTTTAAATAAAAAGGGGCCTGATTGTTTAGAGCTTTGTAAGTAAGAAGAAGGATTTTAAACTTAATTCTAAACTCCATGGGAAGCCAATGAAGGGAGGCCAGAACCGGAGAGATATGATCTCTCTTTCTAGTACCTGTTAAAGCTCTTGCTGCAGCATTTTGGATCAGCTGAAGACTTTTTAAAGATGTTTTAGGACAGCCTGATAATAAAGAATTCCAATAATCTAATCTCGAGCTAACAAAAGCGTGGATCAGTTTCTCAGCATCATTCTGAAACAAGATGCTCCTAATCTTGGCAATATTACGCAAATGACAGAAGGCAGTCTTAGAAACAAATTTAATATGTGAATTGAAAGACAGATCTTGATCAAAAATAATTCCAAGGTTCCTCACAGAGCTATTAAGAGAAATAGTAACCACATCCAAACTGAAAGTTTGATTTGGAAAGGTATTTCTAAGGTTTTTTGGACCAACAAAAATGACTTCAGTCTTATCTGAATTTAATAGCAGGAAATTACAAGTCATCCAAGCTTTGATTTCCTAAAGACAGGCTTCCCTGTCTTTAGGAAAGACAGGGAAGCCTGCCTTTTCCCTGTCTCTTCCCTGGCTTCCCACCCCAAAGACCTGAACAGCTACAGACCGGTGGCCTTGACGTCCCACTTGATGAAGACCCTGGAGAGACTGCTCCTTGCTCACCTCCGCCCCCTGGTGGAACCAGCAATGGATCCACTCCAGTTCGCCTACCAGCATGGCATTGGGGTGGAGGATGTGGTGATCTTCCTCCTTCACCGTTCTCTGTCCCACCTGGAGAAGCCCGGGAATATGGTGAGGATCATGTTCTTTGACTTCTCCAGTGCTTTCAACACCATCCAACTGATGATCCTGAAGGACAAGCTGCTGCACGCAGGGGTGGACCAGCACCTGTCATCATGGATCCTGGACTACCTCACGAACCGGCCTCAGTTTGTGAGAACCTGGGACTGTGTGTCCGACACGATCATCGGTAGCACGGGGGCCCCCCAGAGAACGGTGCTGGCTCCCTTCCTGTTCACTCTTTATACTGCGGACTTCTCACACAACACAACACACTGCCATCTACAGAAGTTCTCTGATGACTCTGCAATCGTTGGCCTCATCTCCAATGGAGATGAAGCTGAGTACAGAGGGCTTATCCAGGACTTCGTGGACTGGTGCCATCGGAACTGCCTCCAGATCAACGCGAGGAAAACTAAGGAGCTGGTGGTGGACTGCCGCAGGCATGGGCAGCCCCTCACAGCACCAGTAAATATACAGGGAACAGACATCGAGATGGTGACATCCTATAAGTACCTGGGTGTTCATCTGAACAATAAACTAGACTGGTCACACAGTACTGACGCACTCTACAAGAAGGGACAGCGCAGGCTGTTCCTGCTGAGGAGACTCAGGTCTTTTGGTGTACAAGGGGCGCTGCTGAAGACATTCTATGACACGGTGGTGGCATCAGCCATCACTTTTGGAGTGGTCTGCTGGGGCAGTGGCATTACTGCAGCCGATAGGAAGAGACTGAACAAACTGATCAAGAAAGCTAGCTCTGTCCTGGGGCAGCGCCTTGATCCAGTGGAGGAGATAGGAGAGAGAAGGACGGTGGCTAAACTGTCATCTCTGCTGGAGTCCGAGTTTCACCCTATGCAGGACATACTGAATGCACTGAGGAGCTCATTCAGCAGCAGACTACATCATCCCAGGTGCACAACCGAGAGGTTTCGCAGGTCCTTCCTACCAACGGCTGTCAGACTGTACACCTAAGCAGGGCTGCTCGCAGAGATAGCAAAAAGACGTAACAAACTAATAGTTTTTTGAATGCAAAAGATGCAATAGTCTTACACAATGGTCCCCTCCGGCATACAACTAGGAAAATACCGGTCACTATGGAGGGTGAGAATATGTATGGGCACATAATCATACCATGTAGGATAACTAAGTAGACGGTTATGCTGTTTCATCCCATCTAGCAACAATGCTCTGCACTGTGTGTGTTTATACATTTACATATTTATTCCATCTAGCTACAATGCTCCGCACTGGGTGTGTTTATATTTATATATCTATATATTTATTCCATCTAGCTACAATGCTCCGCACTGTGTGTTTATATATCTACATATTATTCCATCTAGCTACATTGCTCCGCACTGTGTGTGTTTATATATTTACATATTTATTCCACCTAGCTGCAATGCTCCGTACTGTGGGTGTTTATATATTTACATATTTATTCCATCTAGCTACAATGCTCCGCACTGTGTGTTTATATACTCATATATTTATTCCATCCAGCTACAATGCTACAATGCTCTGCACTGTGTGTCTGTGTGTGTGTGTGTATATATATATTTTATAGTAATATGTACATATGTACATATGGCTGCACGATGGCCCAGTGGTTTAGCACTGTGGCAGCACAGTTTTACCCTCGGCCGGGGGACCGCAGGGATCATGAGATCGTGGGTTCGATCCCAGCCCCCGACCAACAGTGAGCTGTGTGGAGTTTGCATGTTCTCCCCGTGTTGTGCGGGTTTACTCCGGGATTTCTCCGGTTTCCTCACGCACACCAAAAACATGTAGGTTTAGGGCGCTCGCGCACGCAGCAACCAGCAGCCGGTGGCTTGTCACCAGACTGCAAACCAAGTCTACCTAGGGGTACAAATAAGTAACAAAAAAAAAAAAAATATGTATATTAGCTGCTCTTGCTTGCTTGTTTTTTTTCTTGCCTTCTGATTGTTGCTCTGAGTGTTGCTATCCCTGTGCTGTTGCTATCCTGGAATTTCCGCGTTGTGGGACTAATAAAGACTTATCTTATCTTATCTTATCTTATCTTCCAACTTGGCTAATTGATTACTATCATCTGGCTTCATTGTCAGGTATAATTGTGTGTCATCTGCTTAACAATAAAAATGTATACTGTGCTTTCTAATAATGTTGCCTAATGGAAGCATATATAAACTAAAAAGAGTAGGGCCTAGCACAGATCCCTGTGGAACTCCATGACTAATCTTTGAGTTGAAAGAAAACTCATTTTTGACATGAACAAACTGGAACCTATCAAATAAATAAGATCTAAACCACTGCAACAAAGTTCCATTAAGTCCAACATAGTGTTCTAATCTATCAAGTAGAATATTATGATCGATAGTATCAAAAGCTGCACTAAGGTCTAAAAGGACAAGAACAGAAACAAGTCCATTATCAGATGTGATCAGGAGGTCGTTAGTGACCTTCGCTAAGGCTGTTTCAGTACTATGATGGATTCTAAACCCAGATTGAAACTCTTTAAGTAAACCATTTCCCTGCAGGTGGTCAAATAATTGCATAGCAACAACTATTTCTAAGATTTTTGAAATGAAAGGGAGATTAGAGATTAGTCTATAGTTAGCTAAAACTCTTGGATCCAGCGTTGGCTTTTTGAGTAAGGGTTTAATTACAGCCATTTTAAAAGCCTGCGGTACATGGCCTAAAGTTAATGAAGAATTGATTATATTGTGGAGGAACAAATAAGTTCAGGCAAGATGTGACGAGCTGGAAGGTTTCAGAGTTTTATTTCCTCCATCATCATGAGACACTCTGTAGTGCTGTCCGCTGTGTTGTGCTGTGTGTGCTGTGCTGTGTGTCGTGCTGCGTCACTCAGGCATGTATAGCAAGCTCTTTACCTCCACCAAAGGGGGAGGTTATGTGATCATCGGCATTGGTTTGTTTGTTTGTTTGTTTGTCTGTTTGTTTGTTTGTTAGCAAGATAACTCAAAAAGTTATGGACGGATTTTCATAAAATTTTCACAGATTGTCAGAAATGGGGTATCCTACAGATGATTAGATTTTGGTGATGATCCGGTTCACCGTCCACAAGAAAACTGCCATTACGCAAAATGCCATTTTTGTGAATAGCTACTAAACCACTAATCCTATCATTGTCAATCCAATTGCTTGTCCTGTGTTTTCATGGTCAAGGAATCTGAAGACTGTATGGGGGGAACTGTGGCGCTAAACCGCCATTACGGAAAATGCCATTTTCGCATTTTCATCAATAACTACTGAACCACTAATCCTATCATTGTGAATCCAATTGCTACTCATATGTTTTCATGGTCAAGGAATCTGAAAACGTACACACAAACACTGTATGGGAGGAACTGTGGCGCTTGGTGGAGGTCTGCGCTCTCCGAGTGCTTTTCTAGTTTATATATGTTATACCAACAGGGAGAGAATGCATGGCACATTTGCATATTGATATACAGTACATATCAGTCAATACATATCAATCACGTGACCAACTGGCACCTGGACTTCCTCTCTTTAATCCAGGGGTGTATAACGATAGTCCATTCTTCTGATCGTCTCCTTGGGGCTCTGTCCGTATGCAATCCCTGTTGAGCGTGAATAGTATCAGTCTGCATTGTGCTGGGTTCCCACAATATGAAGAATAAAGCTACCAATAAGTGGGAAGACTTCTTTAAATAACCTGGTAGGAATAAGGTCTAAAAGACAAGTTGAAGGCTTGGATGAGGAAACTATTTTGTCTAACTCTAAAAGGTCAGTTGGCGTAAACTCATCAAGACAGATATCAATTGAAGGAGATGTAGTAGTTACTGTATTTAAGTTAACGGTGGGAAGAATCTGATTGATTTTATATCTGATGGATGAAATTTTATTTTTGAAAAAGTTCATAAAGTCCTGACTAGTAAGCTCTAAGGGAATGCTAGGATTGACAGAGTCCCGACTCTTTTGTCAACCTGGCTACAGTGCTGAAAAGAAACCTGGGATTATTCTTGTTCTCTTCTATTAATGCAGAAAAATAACTCGTTCTAGCTTTTCTAAGAGATTTTTTTATCAATTAAAAGATGATTTCTCCAAGCTAAATAGATTTAATCTAAATTAGTGGAGCACCATTTTCTTTCTAATTGACGAGTCTTCTGTTTTAAGCTATGAGTTTCTGTGTTGAACCAAGGAGTTAGAAATCTCTGATTAGACTTTTTCTTTTTTAAGGGGGCCACCAAGTCTAGAGTCTGATGCAGAGAAGCTGTAACACTATCCACCATGCTATCAATTACAGAAGGAGCAAGCTGTCTATAGCTTATTTCCGTTATGTTGACACATGGCATAGAGGAAACAATCTGCATAAATTTGGTAACAACATCATCTGAGAGGCATCTACTGTAGTAATATTTTTCTTTAGGAGCCAAATAGTCAGAAATAGTAAAATCAAAGGTTAACAGACAATGGTCTGACAGTACAGGGTTATGAGGAGACACTACCAGATTTTCTATTTCTATGCCATATGTCAGAACAAGGTCCAATGTATGGTGGAGATAATGAGTAGAATTTCCTACTTTCTGAGAAAACCCCATCGAGTCTAATATTGAATTAAATGCCACATTAAGGCAGTCACTATCTACATCTACATGTATATTAAAGTCCCCTCCTATAATTATTCTATCTGATTTCAACACTAAATCAGCTAAGAATTTGGCAAATTCGGATAAAAATTCTGAGTAGGTTGATGGAGGTCGATAAACTATGGCAAATAAAATTGGGTTTAGCCTAAAATTGCTAAAGTGCCCAATACTGAGGACCAGGCCCTCAAAGGAATTATAACATATTTTTTGCTTTACATTTACTAATAGTTTGGAATGGTATATTGTTGCTACTCCTCCCCCACAACCAGAACTTCTGGGATTTTGACAGTTTAAATAACCAGAGGGAGTTGATGCATTTAAACCAACATAATCCTCTTGCCCTAACCAAGTCTCTGTAAGGGATATTCAATCAATCAAAGACTTTATTCCAGACTCATGGTCCATCAAAAATAAAATAAAATAAAATAAATAAAATAAAATAAAACAAGACAGTTGAAAACAGTTAATAAGAAAAACAATCAAAAAGTTACAAAACAATAAGACACAACTACTAAAAGAAGTACAAAGACAGTACAGACTTTAAAAAGACTTAAAAAGACTACTGTACCAGTGCCTTCTAAACTGTGACTTACAGCAAATAGAACTGAGCTTAATGCTAGACATGACTTGAATGATTTCATTTCTAGATACATCAAGCCGACAGATGAATTTATATATAAGATTCCTTATTACTGCATGCAGTGTATTTACACGTGATGATACAAATAACTCTGAAGCACTGCACCATCGAGGCTTTTTAAGTAAAATTCTTAAAGCATCATTGTAAGCAACCTGTAATTTCTGCATACTTCGTTTCCTATAATTTATCCATAAATGAGCAGTGTATAAAGGTGTACAATAGGTTTTAAAAAGAACCAGTTTCACCTCATCTGAACAAAAACCAAACCTGCGTGCAAGAATATTTGCTTGCATGTAGATTTTGCAGCGTTGTCTGAAAATATCATCATCATCAGTCATTCTATCATTAATAAAATGTCCCTGTCATGACTCGCCGCTCATCAGCGGCGCCAGCTGCGCGCACACCTGCATCTCGTCAGCGGCGAGGTATTTAACCCACTCTGCCCTGGGCTTCGGCCTGAAGCCGTCTCTCTACTTCGGCATCTCTTGCTACAATGGAACTCTCGCCTACGAGCAAGATAATCTGGGTAAGCTCCCCTTACCTCCTTTCCTCCAGCCTTCTCCCCTGTGCACAGGTGGATTCCCCGGCAGTGGACTTCCCCATCTCGCCGCTGGCTCCTCGCTGCTGCTACAGGCACTCCAGGTCGCTGTCTCCCGGGCTCCGCCCTTGTCGACGCCAGCCACCTGTCCTAACCAAGTAAACCAGCAAAACCGTTATTATCCTCTGTATTGGTGTGGTGCCCGTTACCCTTCTCCCTCTGCTTCCTCCCATAGGGTTGTCCGGCTGAACAGCTTCCTGCCCCCGTGCCTGACGCAGACGCCACCACCAATACATCCTTATTCTAAAGACACGCAGTCACACATCCCTGTTGTTAATAAAGCTATTGAATCTACCCTGAGCCTGCGTGTGTGTCTCCTGAGCCGTGCGTTATGTCAGTATGGCTTCAGCAGAGCAGCTCGGCAGACAGCGGGCTCGCACGCCGTCTTTCCACCCTCGAGGCTCGGGTGGATCTGATAGCCCACCAACAACAGGTGATACTGAACCAATTAACAGTGATAACTAACCGATTAGACCGCCTGGACCCCCAGCAGCAGTTCCCCTCGGTTTGTCTGGGTGGCGCAGCCTCCGCTGCTCCGGCGGCTGTCCAGCCTGCTCCGGGTGCACCGGCACGGCTCACACCAATCCCCACTCCCCTCAGACCACAGTCAGATTGGCTATGTAGGTAACCTCTTGGAGGGTCGAGCGCTTACCTGGGCTTATGCCATTATGGCGAAGCCCAGCTACGCCACCCTCACCTATGGCCAGTTCGTGCGACAATTCCTGGAAGTGTTCGATCACTCGCATTTGGACAGTGTCCAGGTCGACCGCCTTCTCGGCCTCCAACAGGGGAGCCGATCGGCGGCCGAATACGCGATCAACTTCCGGGTTACCGCGGAGGAAGTTGGCTGGGAAGAGCGTGCGCTCTGCGGCATCTTCCTCCGCAGCCTCAACTCAGGTCTGAGGGATGAGCTGGCCGGCTGGGATATCCCGGAGACTCTAGCGGAGCTGATCTCCCTCGCTATTAGCTTGGATAACAGGCTGCGCGAGCGCGCCTCGGAGCGGAAGTCCTCTTCTCGCTCGCAGGGTGCCTCAGCGCGCCTGCCCCAAGCTCGCCACCTGGCGTTACCACCGCCGGAGGTCTCCGAGGAGTCGGAGCCAATGGTGACGGGCCGGACAAAGCTCCCCCTGGCGGAGAAACAACGCCGCCGTGAGCTGGGCCTTTGCATGTATTGCGGGGGCAGCCAGCACACGATGGAGCATTGTCTGGAGAAGCCAAACGGGGAGGTCCGCGAGTCACTGTAGGGGGCCTCGCGGACGCTAATCGGTTAAATCCCCTCACACATTTGACGCTGCCCATCCGCTTCTGTCACAATCTCACAGGGCACCTCACTCATGCACTGGTGGATTCAGGCGCGGAGGGTAGCTTCATTTCACAGAGCCTGGCAACCCGATTGGGCATCTGTTGTCACCCCCTCGATCCTCCTCTCGCCCTAGTTAATCTATCCCGTGTCTCCCTGGGAAAAGTGACCCACCGGACATCCCCTGTCCTGGTAATCATCTCAGGAAACCACCGGGAGGATATCTCCTTCTACGTTCTGCCCACCTCGGTTTCACCTGTCATTCTCGGATACCCTTGGCTCCGCCTCCACAACCCCGTCTTGGACTGGAAGACCGGTAAAGTGTCTGCTTGGAGCACCTTTTGTATGGGCACCCGTCTCCAATCTGCTGCCTGCGCCCCGTCCTCGTCTCCCACAGCTAAGGACGCCGCGCCTCCGGATCTCACCCTGGTGCCCTCAGAGTTCCACGACCTGGGTGCGGTCTTCAGCAAGTCCAAGGCGATGTCTCTTCCTCCTCACTGGCCCTACGACTGTGCCATCAACATCCTCCAGGGGGCGCCCCTACCCTCGGGACGCCTCTACAGTCTGTCAGCGCCGGAGAAGGAGGCAATGAACACCTACTTGAAGGAGTCGCTCAGCGCTGGGATTATCCGACCATCTTCTTCACCATTAGGCACAGGGTACTTCTTCGTGGGTAAAAAGGATGGGTCCCTTCGTCCTTGCATAGATTACCGAGCTCTCAATGACATCACGGAGAAGGACCGTTACACCCTGCCCCTGATGGACACTGCCTTCCACTCCCTCCAGGGGGCGACTTGGTTTACCAAGCTGGATCTCTGCAGCGCATACCACCTCGTCCGGATCCGGGAGGGAGATGAATGGAAGACTGCCTTCCGTACCCTTAACGGTCATTTTGAGTATCTTGTTATGCCGTTTGGGTTGACCAATGCTCCAGCCGTCTTTCAGCGCCTCATTAATGATGTCCTCCGGGATTTCATCGGCCTGTTCATGTTCGTTTACCTGGACGATATCCTCATCTTCTCCAGGTCCAGGGATGAGCACCGGGTCCACGTGAGGCGGGTCTTGCAGAGGCTGCTGGAGAATCGACTATATGTCAAGGTGGAGAAGTGTGAGTTCTACGCCAAGACCACTTCCTTCCTGGGGTTCGTCATCTCCCATGACCAGGTGCTCCCGGACCCAGCGAAGGTCAAAACAGTGGTGGATTGGCCCACACCCACCTCTAGGAAACAGGTTCAGCAGTTCGTCAGGTTCGCCAATTTCTACCGCCGCTTCGTCCTTAACTTTGGAGCCATCGTCGGTCCTCTGACCCACCTCACCTCCCCTAAAACCCCGTTCTGGTAGACTGAAGAGGCTGCAACGGCCTTCCAGGTGCTGAAGACGGAGTTTTCCTCCTCCCGGGTCCTCAGCCAGGTCGATCCCGCGCTGCAGTGCATTGTGGAGGTGGACGCTTCGGACACGGGGGTGGGGGCGGTGCTGTCCCAGCGGTCTCCTGCCAACGGAGCCAAGCGACCCTGCGCCTTCTTCTCTCGGCGCTTGTCCCCCGCGGAGCGTAATTATGACGTGGGGGACAGAGAGCTTCTGGCCATCAAGCTCGTGCTTCAGGAGTGGCGCCACTGGCTGGAGGGGCCCGCCTTGCCATTCGTGGTTCTTACTGACCACAAGAACTTGGAGTATCTAAGATCTGCCAAGCGTCTGAACGCCCGCCAGGCGCGCTGGTCCCTGTTCTTTGCAAGGTTTAAATTCAACATCACCTACAGGCCTGGCTCCAAGAACGGCCTGCCTGACGCCCTCTCCAGGCAATTCGCCCCGGAGGCCTCGGAAGATGCTGTTCACACCATCCTGCCCAGGTCGTGCGTCGTGGGGGCTGTTTCCTGGGACATTGAGGACAAGATCCGGAGGGCGCAGGAGTCGGAACCGGACCCTGGCGGCGGACCGGAGGGGAGGCTCTTCGTGCCATCTGCTGTCCGGGGGGACGTTATCCACTGGCTCCATACCTCTAAGCTCACCTGGAGCTTCCCGGATGATCGACCTCCTCCAGCGGTCCTTTTGGTGGCCAGGTCTGCGGAAGGACGCCACCCGCTACGCCCGGGCCTGCCCCGTCTGTGCCACCAGTAAGTCAGGTAACGCTCCCCCTGCGGGTTTGCTCCAGCCCCTGCCCGTCCCTGGCAGGCCCTGGTCGCACATCGCCCTAGACTTTGTCACCGGCCTCCCTGTCTCCAACAACTTCGACACAGTTCTGACCATCGTTGACTGTTTCTCCAAGGCCGCCCACTTTGTGCCCCTACGTGGACTCCCCTCAGCCTTGGAGACGACGGACCTCCTCATCCAGCACGTGGTCAGACTGCACGGAATACCGGTCGACGTGGTCTCCGATCGTGGTCCCCAGTTCTCTTCGGACGTCTGGAGATCCTTTTGCAACGCCCTGGAAGCCAAAGTAAGCCTCACCTCCGGCCATCACCCCCAATCCAACGGGCAGTGTGAGCGGACCAATCAGGAGCTGGAGGCCGCGCTCCGCTGCGTCACCACATCTAAGCCCGCGTCCTGGAGCTCACACCTCGCCTGAGTGGAGTACGCCCACAACACCTCCCGCTCTTCTGCCACCGGGATGTCTCCTTTCAAGGCATCCCTGGGTTACGATCCACCTCTATTCCCTGCGCAGGAGGGCGAATTGGCTGTCCCCTCAGCCCAGGCGCACCTCAGGCGGTGCCGCTCCTTTTGGACTACGGCGCGCAATGCGCTTTTACGCACGGTGGAGCGCAACAAATCCACAGCGGACCAGCACAGGAGACCTGCCCCTGCCTACCAGGTGGGACAACAAGTCTGGGTGTCCACACAGGACGTAAACTTAAAGGATGAGAGGAGGAAGCTGGCCCAATGGTTCATCGGCCCATTTCCCATTACCAAGATCATCAACCCGGTGGCTGTGCGTGTGGCTATTCCCTCCTCCCTCTGCATCCATCCCACCTTCCACGTCTCCAAGGTTAAACCGGTGGTCTCTGACCCCCTCTGCCCTCCACCTGCAGCGCATCCCGCTCCCCGGATGATTGGTGGCCACCCGGCCTGGACTGTCTCCGACATCTTGGACTCCCGGCGCCGGGGTCGCGGGTTGCAGTATTTGGTGGACTGGGAGGGCTATGGACCCGAATGGAGACAATGGGTGCGTTCCTCGTTTGTGTTGGACCGGTCTCTCATCGCTGAGTTCCATCGAGCGCACCCAGAGAAACCATCGCCAGGAGGCGCTGCTAGAGGGGGGAGTACTGTCATGACTCGCCGCTCATCAGCGGCGCCAGCTGCGCGCACACCTGCATCTCGTCAGCGGCGAGGTATTTAACCCACTCTGCCCTGGGCTTCGGCCTGAAGCCGTCTCTCTACTTCGGCATCTCTTGCTACAACGGAACTCTCGCCTATGAGCAAGATAATCTGGGTAAGCTCCCCCTACCTCCTGTCCTCCAGCCTTCTCCCCTGTGCACAGGTGGATTCCCCGGCGGCGGACTTCCCCATCTCGCCGCTGGCTCCTCGCTGCTGCTACAGGCACTCCAGGTCGCTGTCTCCCGGGCTCCGCCCTTGTCGACGCCAGCCACCTGTCCTAACCAAGTAAGCCAGCAAAACCGTTATTATCCTCTGTATTGGTGTGGTGCCCATTACCCTTCTCCCTCTGCTTCCTCCCATAGGGTTGTCCGGCTGAACGGCTTCCTGCCCCCATGCCTGACACAGACGCCACCACCAATACATCCTTATTCTACAGACACGCAGTCACACATTCCTGTTGTTAATAAAGCTATTAAATCTACCCTGAGCCTGCGTGTGTGTCTCCTGAGCCGTGCGTTATGTCAGTCCCAGATATTTAATTTTATCCCTGACAATTAATTCCCTGCCTGCCAATTCAAAGACAGGGAATTTCATTAACAAATCTTCTTTAGTGCGGCAAATCAGCACACAACTCTTATTTGTATTATATTTTATGTCATTTTCCTCTCCATAAGCAGTACACACTCTTAATAACTCCTGAAGACCAGCACTACTTGGACTGAGAATAACTAGATCATCAGCATACATAAAATGATTCACTAACTTATTCCCTATTAAACACCCAGTTTTACAGGCATTCAGTTGTTTTGACAAATCATCCATGTAAAGATTAACCCCTTGCACTCTGGTCAATTTCCCTAAAAACGCCAAAAAATAACGTGCCCAAAGTAAATCAAAAGCTGTTCTTCAACCCTTTGCAGCATCTTCATGGGGTTGGTCTCATTTAAAAGAAAACACTTTGAATTTTTTGGCAAAAGAGTCATAATTGCTCTAAGTGCTCCGGCCACTGAGTAACAGTCATCTAAACATAGTGAACTTGAAGAAAATAAATTTTGCCTGGGTGTTTTTTTTGGATACAAATGCTTGCAAATAACACGCAGCTTCAGATCCGGGCTGGAAAATGCAACAGAAATGTAGAACCAAGTGTTATCCAGCTGAGGTCAAAATTTTGTAACAATACCACAAAAAATGAATATATTACACAGCTTTGTTCTCAGGTTGTTCCCAGGCGTTAACTGTGCCAAATTGTGCCAAATGGCACAGTTTGGAAAAACGTCTGTAACTTTTGAATGATTCAATATAGAAGCTTCATCTTGGGCTCTAATGAAAGGTGACACTCAGGGCTGTGTGTGTGTATGGGGGGGGGGGGTGTTTGTACCCCCCTCGCTACGGAGGACGGACATCGCCCCGTGCATCGCCCCGCGGTCCGTCATGTGGCGATGACACACAGTTGTAATTTACCTATCGGTCAAAAGTCATTTTTGATTACAATTTTCAGGGATAAAGAATAATTTAGCTTATAACACTGACCTGTTCACAACAGCAGCGTAGCTGGCGAACTTCTCTTCCTCATTGTCAGATGAACGCGACTCTGGTCCGCTTGTTACGGACTCGTGGTTCTGGTCTCGCGACCCGGCCAAACCATAATTCCATTATTGTGGTTTTGCGCTTCCATGATTGCAGTTTTGGCGAAAGATTTTTCAAAACAAATAAGAACAGTAGTTTGAAAAAAAGACTGGCGAATGCCTGCGTGTCACCCAGCCTTACACAAAACAGCTTTTGAACTTCTGTGCTTCAATTGGCTGGCTGTATTGGCAGCCTTTGGTAGGCGGGTCCTTCTTGCTAGGTTTTCAGTCATTGGTTCTTCAAGGTTTCAGAAACCCAATTCAAGGCTCTTATTAGTCGAATGAGAGGTCAATCACATCAAAACCAATCAAAGCACTCCTTTGGCTTTTTGTTTGCGGCTGTGGCTGTAGTGGAAGAACGGAAATGCAGGTGGGGGTTTTTTCAGTGCCTCCTAGGACGCACGGTGTGCGTACTCGGATGCCCTCTTGCGTCCTAGGATGCAGAGACGTGCCCGCCCACGGTACACTGAAGTTCAACAGGTTAAATAGAATAGGGGACAATATACTGCCCTGTCTGACACCACTGCTCACACCAAATGGGGATGAATGACTCTTCCCCCATTTCACCAGCATCTTCTGATGTGCGTACCAGTAAATCAGGATACGTACTAAATACTTGGGAACCCCCCTGTCAATCATTTTCCTAAACAATATCCTGTGATTAACACGATCAAACGCCTTAGAGGCGTCAATAAAACACAAAAAAACTGAAGAATTTTGATTTCTATACTTTATAATTTCTTTTAAAGCATATATGCACAGATCTGTTCCATGATGGGGTTTAAATCCAAATTGATGATCAGTAGATTTGATGAATACATTTAATTTTTCAAACAGGATTCTTTCCAGTACTTTAGATATTATATTGGCTATAGCTATGGGCCTGTAATTGTCTAGGCTACACAGCTTGCCAGCTTTATCTTTAATGACTGGTACCAACACAACAGACAATAATGATTCTGGTAACATCCCATGAATCATGAAGCTGGTGAAACAGATTGCAAGAAGAGGAGTAATTCTTGAGCTAGCATATTTAAGATGTTCAGCAGAAATACAGTCTAAACCACTCGCTTTGTTATCTGATAGCTCTCTAATGGCTTTGGTCCCTGCATAAGTGTCAATCAGGAGCGAATCGTCCCTTTCTACTTTCCCTACCTTATAAGTTTCATCCTTAGTTGAATTAAATAATGAATAAAAATGCTGCCGCCATAAATCCACAATATTTTCTGTACCTGAAATGCCTTCCAAGGTACAGGGCAAAGACGTTTTACTATTGCTAATCCGTCTAAGCTCCTTCCAAAAATCTGTGACATTCTTATCTAACAATTTCTTGGCCAAGGAATTACTTCTCATTAACTGCTCATTTTTAGAAATATGACGAATAGCATACTTAAACTTTGCATTTGTACATTTCTTCATCTCAAATTCTGGCCCTTGTCTGGGTCTCCCAGCCACCACCCATGCTTTATATGCTTCCCGAGCTTCAGAATAAGGCACAGCTACGGCCTCATTCCAGCCGGGTCTAACATTATCTGTTTTACGTATCTTCCTATAATAAGGCTTACTGTCCTTATACAGGGAGTTAACTATAGCATTGTACAAACTACAAAGGTCTTTCTTATGCTCGACAATGCTACAGTTCACATCGCTGCACATTACAGCATCTCTAGGAAGACATATTTTACTCAAGGATTTATCTGTACGGACACAGTATTCTACAATTTCTTCCTTAGAAAGAGTGTCCCAGTCTAATTTTCCCACCTCATCCTGACTGACATTTTGACAAAGTGCAGGTAGACAGTCAACATTAATTATCATCTCAAACGGTATATGATCAGACATTGCTAACCCATAATAAATACTCATGCCACCCAAAGAGGCATGTGCATCACCAGTGCTGATGCAGTGATCTAGCCAGGACGTAGTGTGCCAAGCCTCACTTATATAGTGAGGCACACTGTGGAGTTATGGTCTGAGGAGACAATGGACACTCTAAAGGACTGTTTTGAAGCCACTGCCTGGAAGCAGCTCTGCGATCCACATGGTGAGGACATCGATGGCCTCATTCACACCTTCACGGGCTACCTCAGCTTCTGTGTGGACAAATCCGTTCCCACCAAGACCATACGGCATCACTCAAACAACAAACCCTGGATCAACCCTGAGATAAAAACACTTCTGAGAGAGAAGAAGAGGATCTTCAGGTCGGGGAACAGGGAGATGCTGAAGTCCGTACAGAGGGAGCTGAGGAGAAAGATCAGAGAAGGCAAGGACAGCTTCAGGAAGAAGATGGAGGACAAGCTGCAACAGAGCGACATCAGCGGGGTCTGGAGAAACCTCAAAACCATCTCGGGGCTCCAGAATACCTCCCCCCAGGCCACGGGGGGCAGGGAGTGGGCGAACAACCTGAATCTGTTTTTCAATAGATTTGACCAACCGCCCTCCCCCCTGTCTGCACAACAACCACTGCTGCCTCTAAGAAATCAAGTCCTGCTACCCACTCCCCACTCCACCGACACCCCCCCCACTCCCAACACACAGCCCCCCATCCTGACCCTGACCAAGACCCAGGTGAGGACGGAGCTGAGGAAGATCAAGGCGAGGAAGGCGTCGGGACCGGACGGCATCAGCGCAAAGCTCCTCAAGTCCTGTGCAGACCAGCTGTGTGGGATTGTGACGTACATCTTCAACATGAGCCTGAAACTGGGGAGGGTACCACAGCTGTGGAAAACATCTTGTGTGGTACCTGTACCAAAAACTTCCCACCCCAAAGACCTGAACAGCTTCAGACCGGTGGCCTTGACGTCCCACTTGATGAAGACCCTGGAGAGACTGCTCCTTGCTCATCTCCGCCCCCTGGTGGAACCAGCGATGGATCCACTCCAGTTCGCCTACCAGCATGGCATTGGGGTGGAGGATGCGGTGATCTTCCTCCTTCACCGTTCTCTGTCCCACCTGGAGAAGCCCGGGAATATGGTGAGGATCATGTTCTTTGACTTCTCCAGTGCTTTCAACACCATCCAACCGATGATCCTGAAGGACAAGCTGCTGCGCGCAGGGGTGGACCAGCACCTGTCATCATGGATCCTGGACTACCTCACGAACCGGCCTCAGTTTGTGAGAACCCGGGACTGTGTTTCCGACACGATCATCAGTAGCACGGGGGCCCCCCAGGGAACGGTGCTGGCTCCCTTCCTGTTCACTCTTTATACTGCGGACTTCTCACACAACACAACACATTGCCATCTACAGAAGTTCTCTGATGACTCTGCGATCGTTGGTCTCATCTCCAGCGGAGATGAAGCTGAGTACAGAGGGCTTATCCAGGACTTTGTGGACTGGTGCCATCGGAACTGCCTCCAGATCAACGCGAGGAAAACTAAGGAGCTGGTGGTGGACTGCCGCAGGCATGGGCAGCCCCTCACAGCACCAGTAAATATACAGGGAACAGACATCGAGATGGTGACATCCTACAAGTACCTGGGTATTCATCTGAACAATAAACTAGACTGGTCACACAATACTGACGCACTCTACAAGAAGGGACAGCGCAGGCTGTTCCTGCTGAGGAGACTCAGGTCTTTTGGTGTACAAGGGGCGCTGCTGAAGTCATTCTATGACACGGTGGTGGCATCAGCCATCACTTTTGGAGTGGTCTGCTGGGGCAGTGGCATTACTGCAGCCGATAGGAAGAGACTGAACAAACTGATTAAGAAAGCTAGCTCTGTCCTGGGGCAACGCCTTGATCCGATGGAGGAGATAGGAGAGAGAAGGACGGTGGCTAAACTGTCATCTCTGCTGGAGTCCGAGTTCCACCCTATGCAGGACATACTGGATGCACTGAGGAGCTCATTTAGCAGCAGACTACATCATCCCAGGTGCACAACCGAGAGGTTTCGTAGGTCCTTCCTACCAACGGCTGTCAGACTGTACAACCTAAGCAGGGCTGCTCGCAGAGATAGCAAAAAGACGTAACAAACTAATAGTTTTTTTTGAATGCAAAAGATGCAATAGACTTACACAATGGTCCTCTCCGGCATACAACTAGGAACATACCGGTCGCTATGGAGGGTGAGAATATGTATGGGCACATAATCATACCATGTAGGATAACTAAATAGACGGTTATGCTGTTTCATCCCACCTAGCAACAATGCTCTGCACTGTGTGTGTTTATATATTTACATATTTATTCCATCTAGCTACAATGCTCTGCACTGGGTGTGTTTATATTTATATATCTATATATTTATTCCATCTAGCTACAATGCTCAGCACTGGGTGTGTTTATATTTATATATCTATATATTTATTCCATCTAGCTACAATGCTCCGCACTGTGTTTTTATATATCTACATATTATTCCATCTAGCTACATTGCTCCGCACTGTGTGTGTTTATATACTTGCATATTTATTCCACCTAGCTGCAATGCTCCGTACTGTGGGTGTTTATATATTTACATATTTATTCCATCAAGCTACAATGCTCTGCACTGTGTGTTCATATATTCATATATTTATTCCATCCAGCTACAATGCTCTGCACTGTGTGTCTGTGTGTGTGTGTGTGTATATATATTTTATAGTAATATGTACATATGTATATTAGCTGCTCTTGCTTGCTTGTTTTTTTTCTTGCCTTCTGATTGTTGCTCTGAGTGTTGCTATCCCTGTGCTGTTGCAATCCTGGAATTTCCCCGTTGTAGGACTAATAAAGGCTTATCTTATCTTATAGGTATAACTATCAGGAGGCATTAACGCCTTACTTGACAAAATTAAGTTATTCTCATAACAAAAGTGATACTGTGGGGACACACATTTGTGACCTACTTTTGGACTCGCATTTTAGACCAGAGCAAGGGCAGAGCTTCTGTGGTTATTTCAGGAAGCTGCAGGAGAGTTAGCTTTGGTATGCAAAGCTTGAGACTGTGGGATATAATGAGGGGATGCATTGAAGATAGTGGTGTGATATCATGCAGACAGGATGCATTGTTGCTGTCTTTATAATGCAATGGTTTTGTGAGACAGGATTAATGAGGGGATGCATTGTAGATAGTGGTGTGATATCATGCAGAGAAGATGCATTGTTGCTGTCTTTATAATGCAATGATTTTGTGAGACATATGGCCTGTTAACTGTAAAAGTCCTGGTATTGTAAGAGTCCTGGTGCCAAATGGCACAGTTTGGAAAAATGTCTGTAACTTTTGAATGATTCAATGTAGAAGCTTCATTTTGGGCTCTAATGAAAGGTCACATTCAGGGCTGTGTGTGTGTGTGGGGGGGGGGTGTCCACCCCCCACCCCCGCTACAGAGGACGGAGATCCGCCCTCGCTACATGACAGATTACACTCGGATGTGGCATGTTTCCACAGCAGCGCTGTCACCGCGGCTTCCCCCCCCTTGCTACTGTGTGTGTGTGTGTGTGTGGGGGGGGGTGGCCCCCCCCTTCCCTCGCTACAGCGGACGGAGATCTGCCATCGTTACATGACGGATTACACTCGGATGTGGCGATGTTTCCACAGCAACGCTGTCACCGCGGCGCCCCCCCCCCCCCGCCGCTACAGAATCGTAGCGGCAGGGGGGCCATTCACGGTCCGGAGGCGGCGAAGAACCGTGTAACACGGCGCACGCACTTCGGACATTGTGCGCCGCACAGTTGTAATTTACCGATCGGTCAAAAGTCATTTTTGATTACAATTTTCAGGGATAAAAAATAATTTGGCTTATAACACCTTACCTCTTCACAGCAGTGTCCTGGCGAACTTCTCTTCCTCATTGTCAGACGAACGCGACGCTGGTCCGCTCGTGGTTCTGGTCTCGCGACCCGGTCAAAACATAATTCCATTATTGCGGTTTTGTGCTTCCATGATTGCGGTTTTTGGCGAACGATTTTTCAAAACAAATAACAGTAGTAATTAAAAAAAAGACTGGCAAAGGCGTGTGTGTTACTCAGCCTTCGTCGTCAGCCTCCGTCGGTCTATGACCATGGAAGAAATCATAACGTCTCATAACGTCTAATCCTTTTTTGATCTGCTCCAGCAGTCAGTCTTCACCCAGTCTTAAAAAAAAACAGCTCGCGAATTTCTCTGCTTCAATTGGCTCACTGCATTCACAGCAGGCGGGTCCTTCTGGCTAGGTTTTCAGTCATTGGTTCTTCAAGGTTTCAGAAACCCAATTCAAGGCTCTTATTAGTCGAATGAGAGGTCAATCAGATGAACTAATCTGTTCACGGCTGTGTCTGCAGCTTTTATTTTCAGTGCGCGCTTGGACGCCACTACATCACCATCACCACCTACATCACCATCTACACCATGCGTCCTAGAGCGCACGAGAGCGCCCTCGTGCGCTCTCGTGCGCTCTAGGACGCAGAGACTTGCCCGTCCGCGGTACAACGGAGCGCAAGAGGTTAAGTTTCGTGACTTCCGACTGCCGGAGACGGATGTCATTAATGCCAGCGTGGATAACAATTGTGGAGTATTTACAGTTACTTTTAGCCAGCATTTTCAAATTTGACTCGATGTCGCCTGCTCTGGCCCCAGGAATGCATTTGACTATGGCTGCTGGACTCTCTAGGTTCGTGTTTCTGACTACAGAGTCGCCAATGATCAGAGTTTTTTCCTCAGAGGGTGTGTCGCTGAGCGGGGAAGAATGATTAGACACATGAACAGGTTGGTGGTTAACCAGGGCTTTGTGGCTAGACTTCCTTCTCACTGTCACCCACCCAGTCTCCTTGCTGCTGAGGAGGACTGGAGGACCGCTAACAGGTCGCTCTAAGCTAGGGAGCTCCGCTGCAGCTAGGGGACGTCCGTCAAGAGTAACAGGCGCAGACGGTGTTTCAATGCAGTGGAGCCGGGATTCCAAATCAGACAACCTCGCCTCGAGTGCCTCAAAAAGACAACATTTATTACATTTACCGTTATCACTAAAAGAGGCAGAGGTGTAGCTAAACATCTGACATAGAGTGCACACCAGAGAAGGAGAGGAAGGACAGCTAATAGCCATAGCTAGTGGCTAACCCGAAGCTAACAAAAACACAGATAAAAGGTGAACAGAAGGCTGAAGAGGGTGATTAGGTGACACTGAGTGCGCACACAAGTGCAAGAGGCTTGATAAACAGAAATGAGAACTAACGGTAGATGGAAAAAAGTGGTTAAAGTACAATTAAAAGCAAAATCCTCAGGAGAATGAGGAGGGCAAACCACACGGACAGACAGCAATACAGGAAGTGACGATACATTACCACAAGTGACGACGTGGAGACCACAAGTCAATATCATGTGATAGCTCTTCAGTCAGTGTCAGAATAGAATCAAATGTGCTTTGTCCAGGTTGCAAGCCTTGTGCAACCGCCTTTGCAGTTTGATCCGCAAAATGATTACCTTTAGAAACCTGATCATTGCCATTTGTATGAGCAGCACATTTGCATATGGCCAGTTGTGATGGCAGTTTGACACTTTCAAGCAGCTCCAAGATGAGGTGTTTGCACTTTTTGTGCAAAGTGGTGAAAAGTGGAAAATGCATACTGGCTATCAGTGTAAACTGTAATTTTTTTTTATTTTGTAAATGAGGTTAGACAATAGTGTCTTTTCTGCATGTGATTTCATCAGGGGATGCCAGCAAAATATCATCAACATACAGGAGTAATTAACTCCCATGAGGTGGAACAAACTGGACCAAATTTGCTGACATTGCCTGTGAAAAAATGGTTGGTGATTCACAATAGCCCTGTGGCAGCCTCGTAAATGTATACGTCTTGCCTTCAAATGTGAATGCAAACCAAAACTGATGATCTGGGTGAATGGAAATGCTAAAAAAAAACATTACTGATGTCAATCACTGTGAAAATTTTCATTTGTGATTGTAGATCATTTAACAAAATGTATTGCACAGTGTTTTTGGACATGATACTATAACCCCTACATCTATCACGCCCTGTATAACAGGTTTAATGCCTTCTTGAATTCAATTCAATTCAACTTTATTTATATATCACCACATCACAACAACAGTCATCTCATGGCTTCTGGGTGTAGAGGATATTGTCTCTGATAAGGCCTAAAATGAGATTTTGCATTTATTGCTACCAATTCTGCATTTTTCATTAAGCCTGTTGACCACAAGGAATTTGGAATTTCTGAGAGTTCCTTTTCCTCTCCTTCTGTCAAAGGAAATAGTCATGCTTGTGCTTCAGGGACGTCAATGCTGACGTCTTTTTGGACTTGTGCCACCCAGTTCAAAGGCAGACAGTAGGTGTGAAGCTTTGGGCAGTACTGAACTTTTGGTTCAGGTGTGCTTTTCCAAGATTGATCACACTCCTCTGCTGTGTTCACAAACCTGCCTACATCTTTCCACTACATGTGTTTAGGCTTGATCAGTGCAATGTGTGGTGACTCCCAATGTTTGAAATGGCTCTTATCTTTGTCTGATAACCTCACAGATGCTCCTGCATAGCCCTTTGGTGACCAATACAAATTTACAATGACTATTCTGGAGGATGGGTTTGCAAAAAATGCTTTCTCAAATTTGTCATCTGGGCCACTCAGATATCTGTCATACATGTTGCAATGATATTGATTTGTGGCCTGCACAGTTGAAGGAACCTGTGTTTTGAAATGTTGCATTATTTGGCTTCCAAGCTCTCAATCACTCTGGTTGGTCCGGCTGGTACCAAACGAAGGGAATATGAGTTGGTACTGCAAAATCTTGTAAAATATGAATTTCTGATGCATGTGGGAAATGTGATGCCCTCACACCACCTTCTGTTGGAATTACGGCGATATTGAGAGATGTGAGCAGATCCCTTCCCAATAAGTTAACTGGACACACTTCTGACAAAATGAATGGACCTTCTGCACTGTCCCCTGTAACAGGATCTTTTACTGTTACAATTTCAGAAAGACATTCCTTTTTCTAGCTTACCATTAGCTGATTTAATGATCACTGTGTGTTTTGATTTTGTGAGCCCCCTAGCATCTAGGCCTGAAACGACAGATCTGCAAGCCCCAGTATCACAAAGAAATTTCAAAGGAGTTCCCTGAACTTCTAAAGTAACCTCTGGTAAACACTCTAGTGTCATGATTAGGTCAAAGTCAGGTGAATGAAATACTGTATGTCAGGGTCATTGTCAGTTTCAGTAGCTATACTTAGCTTTGATTCGGTCAGTCACATGTTGGGATGTGATGAGTCCAATAGTTGTTGTTGTAGCCGCTGAGCAGGGCGTAGTCCCCTCCCCTCCCTCCAGCCTCCTGAACATGGTTGGCAGACCCAGCGCCACAGCCTCCCCCCCCCCACACACACACACACGCCGGGGACCCTGGAAAAATACAGAAGTGGGGGAGCTCAGTTGTTCTGCATGTTTTACATATATCAACACATCAGCAAATGAACATGTACGATATGTTACAAGGTGTTCGCGTACATGCTGTGCTAAATTTGGATGCATGTTCGGTAGGAATACACTTTTCAAATGTTGCCAATAAGGTTCTGAACCTGTATCTGTGGTAGGAATTTACAAACCAGAATGATTAAAAAAAGAAACATCCTGTAGTCTACAACTATAGGCTTCAACACTTTCTGTTTTATGTTGAGTGACATTTTGAATGGCTGTCCAATCATGTTTTAATCTCCACTTGTTCCTAATATGTTCATTTAATTCCTTCACCTGCTGAGTTAATACTGCATCAGTTGGTGGTTAACTAGCACAGTGGGAATATTTTGAATAGTAGCTTCACTGCCCTCAGCCGCTGGGCCAACATAAGCCGGGTTGTATAACTTAACCATAGGAAATTGTTCTAATTCTATTGCATGTTCCTCTTCCTCAATGTGTTTATCTAAGGGTGAGGATGTGTGTGCTGTTGAAATGGCATAATGTGAAGGTGCATAATCACTTAACTTTTTTGTCAGATGAGAAAGCCGGGCTCTAGGCTTGATGTCTGGCATGCGTTGAAAGGAAGGAGGAGGCGGGCGGGGAGGCGGGTGCGCAGCCGTGGAGGAGGGGTGAGCCAGGTCTGCAGTCGGTGCCATGGGGGCAGTCACCGTCTCAAGGTCCGGATGCAGAGAGGGAGGAGACAGGTTGTCTCCACGCCACCTGATCTGGCCGTTATCTCCTTCATCACCTCGGAATTTTGAGAAAGAATGTGCATTAGTCAAACCCTTTTTATTACAAGCATCCAAGTCTTTTGAGGTCTGGTCTGGTCTGTCCAATATCACCTTATCTAAGTCAGCTTGGCGTTTCATGTTTTTGCTATAACAGCAACCCATGTTTGAAAGGTTTTTTTTTTTCCCTTTTACCAAGTTTCCACACACAAATTAATAGCTACACAGCTTTTTCTATATTTTTCCCAAGCTCTCTCTCTGTTTCTTTTTTCCTCTCTCTCAAAGACACACATACACAGACAGATATACACACACAGAGATGCACAGACAGGGCCCACAGAAATATTCTCTTTTGCGTTATCTCCATAAGGTCATACAATAAAGACTTTTAGGTTCATGCCAAAACCCAAAAGAGCATGAGAATTACTTTAATTAATCTCCGGCACTGGCAACCGTAGCGGAAAAATCAGATATGGCAACCCTCACACCGCCACTTGCAGCGTGAAGCTCCTCTTTCTTTTTTTTTTTTACACTGCCGTAAAGCACAACACCAGTCCGCTGTTTTGCTCAAGGCTACGATTTTCAAATACCTATAAATTTAAACATTTCCCAAAAGGATAACAATTAACTAACCAACCCTTTTATGCTCCACAAATATCAGGAAAAAAATCACAACCTATCCACTCCGCCTCCGTGGGAACTCAGCCTCTCTGTGTTTCACACCGGAGCGGATTTCATGTAACACTGAGACAAAAACAAATTCAGACTGCAGTAACTTTTTATCTAGCACTTCAACAAACTCACAAAATAAAATCTCTCTTTTTTTTTCTTCCCCTTTGGGGTTCATGTAGCCTCCCCACGGATGCTGGAGGTCCAAACACTGGACCATAAGCAGAAGTGGTCACAAGAAGCACGAATCTGTCCCCGAAATTCACTTCTCTGGGATCATGTGACTCTTCGACATAGGAACGAGACCACAAATCTTTCCCTTTTTTTCTTTGCATATGCACTTCTAGACCTCCACTTGCTTACTTGAGTGTAGAAAGCAGCGAATTTCTAAGAATTACCCCGGGTCTTGAAATATCGGTCACCGTTTGCAAAGGAAAACCTCGTTCCTCCCAAGGGATTATTACGATATTCTCACCGTGGGTAAAAATAACTCATCAATTTAGAAGCAAGTTTCATTCTTTCAGCTTTTTCACAGTGTACAATCAGTCTAGGATATCACTCACTGGCCATAACAACAATAACAAAACTGAAATAAATTATTCACACTTGGTATCCGCCTCTATGAGTTCCGGTAGACCTGTCAGAGCTCCACGCCGCTCCCCGACATCACCAGGGCTTTTGAAGAGGGAAATTCAGTGTCTTTTCAGCGCTCCCCAGAAGTGTGGGCCTCTCCTCTTCTTTGACCCTGCACAGTCCAGTCTGGATCCGTCAGAAAAAGCCGTGGACCTTTTTATGTGGGTCCCTGTTTGGTGTGCCAAAAATGTTAGATCAAAAATGAATTGATTGAGACTAAATCAATAATCAACAGGCGGTTTCCAAGTTCTGAGCCATTTATTCTCTTTCTGATCAGAAAAAGGAGGCAATCGGTCACAGCATAATGTGCCTCAGAGCTTGCTCACCCCAACTCAAATCAAATCAAAATCAAATCAAATCAACCTTTATTGTCATATTGCTGTACATACAACAGTAGTGCAGGCAAGATGAAATTGCGTTTCTCTCGGCATCCATATAAGTAGAAGAACATGATTTAAGACACACACATATCTTCACCCCCCACCCCACCACATCCATTTACACATCCCTGAGACATACTTCAAAAACTAACTATAATATACAAATAATGTACATAATGTCCGTAGGTGCAGTAGTGTATATGAGAGAGTCTGGATCAACTGTTCAGCATCCTAACAGCTTGTGGAAGGAAGCTGTTTATCAGTCTGGTGGTTCTGCCTCTGATGCTTTGGAATTGTTTTCCAGATGGCAAACGATTCTAGCTCACTAACATATGTTCAAGGATGTTGCTTCTTATACCCTGGGCAGGCATCCCTGACCTTATCTAAACCTAAAGACGGCTGGAGCCATCTTTCCAAGAGACTGCTTCTAATCTATGGACAGCACTGAACATTCTGCTATGATCTTTACATGACCTTGTCATCAAAACTTTGGACATTCAAAAAAACCTAAAAATATCCTATCACCTCCCCAGCGAGAGAGGTAGGGTTCTTCATGAACCCCGGCACTGACCCCAGATCCTCGGTGGCCTAAGGTGGTGTTGGAAGCTCACCGGCGATCCTGAGAGAGAGCTCAGAGACAGGACAGAGAGACAAAAAGTCAGGGTCGTCGGGGGCGGCAGAGCCCTGCAAGGCAAGACTAGGTGCAGCGGTGGTTGCATCCAGCTCTCCTCGCCAGTAGCCAGACAAGGTTGCTGTAATTCAGGAGAGAGAGAAACAAATGAGAGCACCTGCCTGGGCTTGAGCTCCACCGCCGTCCAGGACTCCGTCGATCACGATGACACTGGCCCGACCTCGAAGCGTCCTGGCTCAGGTTCCTCCTCCACTGCGACAACCTCAGTAGCTGGTCTAGACTCCTCCAGGGCCACAGGCTCCTCCATCATCCAGCAGCTGTCCTCCCGGTCTCTGATGTCTACAGCTCCAGATGGGAGCCAGTCGTCTCCCTCCGTGCCCAACTTGGATTCAGGTCCCCTCGTGGAGCGTGGAGGAACCGTCTCCATGGTGACGGAGGTAGATGAGACAGGTGGCAGGTCAGCAGAACTCTTGCGGCGGGCCCTCCAGAAACAGTGGCGACGAGAGGAGACAAGCAGCGGGAGGTCTACTATCCCTGGTGGCAGCTTGTCCTGCGTCTGGGGATCATCTCCCGGTAAAGATAATGGCACGGGAGCAACAGGAGAGACAGGTGGGAGAACACAATTGTCAGCTTTCAGTTCATCAGAAATCAGGTAGGCAGTTTCAGGTGACAGTAAAAGAGACTGAATAAGCACTTGCCTGAATTCCTGGGAGGTGATGACATCAGCTGTAGTCTCATGGTCAGGGAGGTGTGGAGACTCCATGGTTAGAGCACGCTCCTCCTAAGGCTGAAGCTCCCCTTCCCTCGGGGAAAATTCCTCCAATTCCCCGGCCATCTCCGGAAGAAGACACGGCTTCACCTCCAAGATGAGGTCAGTCTCCGCCTGAAGAGCCAGGGTGCGTTCCTCCAACTCTTCTGGGGAGGGAGTGGGACACAACTCGGGACGAGGAGACAGGGCTGTCATCGGTGAGGCTGGAAGCTTCTCTCGGTGGGAGTTCTTCCTCTTCTTCCTCATTGCAGACAGTTCAGAAATCAGAACGTCCTCCGCAATCAGCCCCTCACTAGGTGACGTGTACCATATGCGGGGAAACTCCTCATCTGACTCCCCGCATGGCTGGGTGAGGATGTCCTGGAGAATCTCCATCACCTCGGGATGATTTCAGAGGCTGTCTCTCTTCATTATCCGCATTGCTGTGTGCTGAGCCTGTTGAATGGCCTGGGAGGAACAGGGCTTCTGTGCTCACAAAAAAATTTCCTCCAAGAGGCACAGCAAGTGCAGCTCCTCTTAGTTCGATCCGCCATAGCACCTGGGAAAAAGGGAAAAGAGGGTGAAAAAGAAAAGAAAAAACACACGTCTACTCTGCTGGGTTTTTTCTTGCTGGCCAGAGCATTCTGTTATGGTCCCTTGTGTGCCATTATGCAACGCACCGAGGGCCGAATGAAAACACACGAGCAGGAGTAGAGTCCGTGGACTTTATTAAACAAACCCAAAATAATAAGTCCAGCAAAACAGTCACGCTAATAAACAGAGTTGAAATGATGGAGCTTTAGGCCACCAGACATACAGCGACATCACCTGGATGCTCTACAGCCCAAGGGGTGGAATGTCTAGTGCCACAATACTGCTAAGGGCCAAAGAGAAAGGCAAACACAAACTTAGGGTGCTGGAGCAATCCGGGGCCATCCGTGCAGTCCGGTGGATGAGGAAAAAGCAGGAACAGCCGCTTACCCCAACTAACTAACAACAGTCACATAGTGTAAGAGAAGACTACTTTAGTCAGGCTGAAAGTAAACGTAGACAACTTGCATACATGGAGGAACACGCTGCCATGTATGAAGTGCAATGCTCCGGCAATCTCTTCCCACTAACACAGCATTTATCTAATCATAACACTAATGAGGGAAGAGACCGCCGGTGTGAGGGAATGTGGGCTGAACAAATTGAAAACATGTGTGCATGAGTGAGTGTCTGAGTGTGTGAATGGAAGTGAGTGAGGTGTGTGTGTGTGTATGTGTGTGAACCACCAACAATACAGAACAGCTGGTGATACTGACAGGAGGAGGGGGCATGTCCGAGCTGTCAGGGAGTGGAGGACCCAAAGGACTCCCTGAAGTACCTGATGGAAAATAAATAGAGAAATGGGCCAAAATAGCCACGGGTCACAACTGGGCTTGGGACCACCAAACCCAGGTTCATGACAAGAAGGCCTTGATTTTTGCCCGCCTGACCTTGTGCTCCCACCACCTACCCTGGTAGGGTGATTTTTCTGTTTTTGTTGCATTGGGGAGTCTTGGCTCCACCCCTTAAAGGGGGGCCTATGTTCGGATCTGTGCATGGGCAGAGGACCATGTTCACGCTTTAAGTTCATTGTTGTTATTTTCTGTGTTTATCATTATCATTATTTTCCTGGGGCATCATTTCTACCCTGTATATTCATGTCTTTGCTGGTTTTCTTCTTAGTTCAGTTTGTTAGTATTATTCATTATCATAGCCATGTTATGTTCATTGTTCTGGTCTTGGGCTTGAGTTTAGTTTTGTATGATTCTCTGTTTGCCATTATTATCATTATGATTGTCTTGGACTTGTCTCCCTTAATCCTAGTTTCCTACCATGTGTTGCTCCGCCCATCCTGTTTTCCCATATTTGTCATCACTGTTCTTCCCATGTGTCAGTTGTTAGTCTTGATTAGCGTCTTCACCTTATTGGTATTCAATGATCACCTGTCACCTTATTTAAACCCATGTCTGCCTTTATTCTGTCTGGTGTACTTGAATGTCATTTTGCATGATTACACACTTCAAGTATTTTGTTCCTGTCTTGCTTCACCTGAATTCCTGAAAAGTTTTATATTATGTGATTTTTGTCAAGCTTTGTTTTGAGCCCTCGAGCTGTGTCGGGATTGACTAGCTGAAAAAAAAAAAAAAAAAACAAAAAAAAAAAAAACCTTTAAAACTTGAAGTCCAGTGTTTGGGCCCTGAATTCTGCCCCAAAGGGGCACTCAGCTTTGACACAATCATCCCCCAGCACCTAATACAAAAACCCAGACACTTGGGACTCAAAACCTCTCTCTGTAACTGGGTGCTGGACTTTCTCACAGGGAGGCCACAGAAGATGCAGGTCAGCAGCAACACCTCCAAGACAATCATGCTGAGCACAGGGACCCCACAACCCTAGAGCACCAACCACATCATCAAGTTTGCGGATGACACGATGGTGGTGGGCCTCATCAGTTTATCTGATCTACGGTATCTCTTACAAATTAAAGGTGGTCTTGGTGTCACTGCTGATCTGACCCCAGAGGCATGATGGGATCTCAGCCTGCAGAGACCAAAACCAGAGATTTAATCTTTAAAAAACTAGACTGGCACTTAAGTGTAGATGATCCATAATTTAGTTCAGGTTCTAATAAGCATTTCAGACATCCACAACGATATTCTTCCTGTCTATAATGATCATGGTTTTGGGTTTTCACTTGCAGATATCCACAGTTATAGTCTTCTTTTCTAGAATGAACATGTAGCTATTTCACACAGAATTCCTACTAGAAAAATATGACACTTGTGAGATAAACTTGTGATACGACTCTTTTTAAAACTTGATATTTCAGTTGTGATAAATGGTTTTCCTTGGCAAACTAGTAACATCTAGGTAAAAATGGGATTTTGAGTTTAACTGAAACTGTTAACAAAAAAGAATTAATTATATTGGACACTGCGGTGGCACGGTGTGGGGGGTCTCCACCCAGAGTCACAAGCTGGGGAGGAGATGGAACAACGGACTGAAAGATGAAGTGGCACTGTGGGATCTCAGATGGATCGGAAAGAATTATCCGCCCCCTGGGGAATTCAGGAGACACAGGAGTCATGAGAGGAAGAGAGGGGGTTATGATGCCAATGTGTAAAGCATGTCTTTGTGCACTTAAAGTATTGTGTTTGACTCCCTGGGTCTCATGGTGCAGAAATAAAGGTTATAAAAAGGAAGCGCCATGAGACCCAGTTTGAGTATTTCCTGTAATTGATGTTGGAAGAAGAATAAAGTATACGTGTCATCCAGCTTGCTGCTTCATCTGCTTTCTTCTTCCACATTGGTGACCCCAAGACGTGCCATGGAGAGCAAGCCGAGCACTGGCCCGGAGACAACCCAGAGGGAGAAAAACCAGCGCTGCATGCATTGTCACAGTCAAGCTCCCAGACTTCTGGGTTCACAACCCGACTGCGTGGTTCTTGCATATAGAAGCCCAGTTCGCACTCCAGGTGATCACAGTGGACGACAGGAAATAATACCATGTGGTCGCTGTGCTGGATGTGCGCGCCATGCAACAGGTAATGAGCCTGCTCCAGGAGCTGCTGGCCGGTGGGAAATATGAAGCGCTCAATAGGATGCTCCTCCAGCATTATACCCTGTCTGACAGTGAAAGGGCAGAGAGACTCCTAACACGTTCAGAGTTAGGTGACAGATCAGCTGCGGAGCTTATGGAGAGCATGTTGGCGTTGATGGGGAAGAACGACAAAGCTTTCCTGTTCGCCCACCTGTTCCTCAGGAACCTACCTGATACAGCGAGGGCGGTCCTGGCCAACTTGCCTCTGCTGGTTACCTAGGACAACCGCGCCCTCGCGCAGGAGGGGAACCGCACCATTTTAAAAAATCAGAGCTCTCAGCATGAATGCAATGGCACCGGCATCCACGAGGAACTCCAGCGAGGTCGAGAAGCCATTGGTGGTAGCAGAGACTGATGTTAAGAGACACAGGAACTGGGCGATCTGTTTCTATAATCGTCATTTTGGCTCGAATGCCCAACGCTGCCTACCGCCATGCCAATTCAAGAAGCCGGGAAATGACATGGCCAGCAGTCAGTAGCAGCTGCGACCGCTGGAGACATGAAAAAGCTACTTTTAATCACAGACACACATTCGGGGAGATGTTTCTTGGTGGACTCCAGCTCTCAGAAGAGCTTTATCCTGCCGGTTAGCACAGACAGGTTGGCAGGAGGCAGCAGTCCCGAGCTTACAGCTGCCAACGGGTCTATCATCAGGACATTTGGTGAATGGACGCTTACGGTATACCTACACAGATGCAATTTCCAGTTGGACTTTGTGGAAGCTGCATGTTCTGCCCCCATTTTAGGCACAGATTTTTTATGTGCTAATGGGTTGGTATTCGATGAGGCCAACAGATATTTAGTGGACACTGTCTCTTTCACCTCCCTGCCCTGCCCAGCTCGGAGAGCAGGATCAACAACACTGGCTAACGTTATAGCTCCAGGGGGTAAGTTCCAGCATTTACTTGCACAGTTTCCAGCACTCACGGTCCCGACTTTTTCAGCTTCGGTAACTAGACAGAGGGTCGAACATTTCAACCACAAAAGGCCTGCCGGTGTTTGCGTTACCTCGGTGCCTTGACATGGCTAAACTGACCAGCGCGTGCGAGGAGTTTGCCAACTTGAAGCAGCAGGGCATCGTCAGGCACTCCAACAGCCTGTGGGCATCCCCGCTACACATGATGCCTAAGGCCGACAGGTTGTGGCAACCGTGTGATGATTTCCGACATTTAAACAATGCCACGGAACACCATTGGCATCCCATCCCGCACATCCAGGATTTTTCCATCTGCCTGGCCTGCCTGTTACCACCAGGTCCCGGTGCGCATGGAGGACGTTCCCAAAACAGCGGCAATAACTCCTTTCGGCTTTTTCGAGTTTTTACGCAAGCCGTTTGGGTTAAAGGGCGCCGCGCAAACTTTCCAGAGAATGATGGACGTGGTGCTCCATGACCTGTCTTTCACTTTTGTCTACTTAGACGACATTCTGGTGGCTAGCGCATCCGAGGAGGACCACCTTGCCCATCTCAAAATGGTTTTCCAGAGGTTGGAAGTGCATGGGCTTATAGTCAACCCTGCAAAGTGCCAGTTTGGTGTGCCAGTGATTGATTTTTTGGGGCACCGCATTTCACTGGAGGGCGCGCCATGTTGGACTTTCCGCGTCCGCACACAATGAGGGCTCTACAGAAATTTTTGGGAATGGTCAACTTTTGTAACCGTTTCCTCCCCCTGGCAGCCCAGCTGCTGCAGCCGTTGTACGCCGCGCTTAACAAAAAGAAGCCTGCAGAAAACATCGACTGGAGCACCGAGCGAGTCCAGGCTTTCGCAAATGCCAAAAGAGCACTCGCTAATACCACTTTGCTAGCCCACCCTGCCCCGTCAGCGTGAATAGCGCTCACCAAGGACGCATTTGATGTTGCCATAGGGGCAGTGGTGGAGCAGTATGTCTCCGGTTTGTGGCAGCTGCTTGCATTTTTCAGTTGTACTTTGTGTGACAACGAATGCAAAAACAATACGTTCGACAGAGAATTGGTGGCCCTCCACCTGACGATGCGCCATTTCCAGTTTTGGCTAGAAGGGCACAAGTTAACCACATCTGTGGACCATAAACCACTTAAATACGCGATGTCCAAGGTCTCTGAACTGTGGTTGGCCCGGCAGCAACGGCATTTGGCTGCGATCTCGGAGTTCACGACTGACATTCAACACGTTGACGGTAAGCTCAACGTCATGGCCGATTGCCTGTCACGTGCGTTAGTCTCCCCAGTCTACATGGGAATAGATTTCACTGCCATGGCCGCAGAGCAAACAGTGGACATTTGCGCGATCCAGTCCACGCCAACTGGGGTAAAGCTGGAGAGCAGGGTGGTGCAAGAAGGGTGCCCTCTCTTGCTCTGCAACACCACCACTGGTCGCCCGCGCCTGGTGGTTCTGAGCTCTTGGCACTGCCGCATTTTTGAGTCAGTCCACTCCCTTTCCCATCCCAGTGTGCGCGCCTCGGTTAAACTGGTGGGGTCAAAATTTTTCTTGCCACGCTTGCACAAAGACATGAAATAGTGGGCTGGAGCATGTGTCGCGTGACAAAGTGCACAAGCACATCAAAGCCCCCCATGAGCAATTTCAAATCCCGGCCAGGAGGTTCAACCACGTCCACATGAATATAATGGAACCCCTCCCACCGTCACAAGGTTTCACACACCTTTTGACAATTGTGGACCACACCACACATTGGCCTGAAGTGGTCCCGCTGGCTTCCGTCACGTCCCCGGAAGTAGCTCACGCTTTTTTGTTCGGAACCCCGTCAGACATCAATTCCGACAGGGGTCCGTAGTTCATTTTGAAACTCTGGTCCATGATGGCCCAGAGCCTGGGGGTCAAAGTCCACCACATTACAACGTACAACCCCCGGGCTAACAGGTTATGCAAATGTTTTCATAGGTTGCTTAAGGAAGCGCTCAGAGCTTCACTCACGGATGCAAATTGGGTCGAGCGCCTGCCCTGTGTTCTTTTAGGGTTGCGCGCCGTGCCTAAGGAGGATTTGGCAGCCTCCCCGACAGAACTCATTTTTTCTCACCCACTGTGGATCTCCGGTGAGTTTTTACCGGAAAACCGCACGTCCGGGGCCGATCCGCCAATGAAATTTTTACACAGTACGGAGGCTGTTAACGTGCCAGGCCCGGCCCACCATTGTTTTCCCTGCACTTTTGTCCTGAAAAGCTTACAGAATGGAAGGTTTGTTGCCCGGCATGATGCTCACCAGACCATGTTGCACCCACCGTACAATGGACCGTTCAGGGTGCTCGAAACTGGGGCAAAGCATTTTGTGTAAGACTTGGGGGGGGGGGGGAGTATGGAGACCATCTGCATCGACAGGCTGAAGCCCTCTTTTGAGTTGGCAGATGAGCAGGTGGTGTTGGCCCAAGCTCCCCGGCACGGACGTCCACCATTGGTAGCTCCGCAAGTTGGTGTTCCCTTGGTAAAGACCTGCACTCGTGAAGCTGACATGTTTCCCCCCACCCTTTTTCCCTCCTCAGACTAATGTCCCCACCTGCACACACCGCCAGCAGGGTGTTTCGTCCGGACCGGTGACCCCCCAGTACAGCCGCTATGGCTCAAAGCCCAAAGGATGGGTGGGGGGGGGGGTAGTGCCCTTTTTGGGTGTTTGGGGGGGAGGGCTGTGTGGTGGCACTGTGTGGAGGGTTCTCGACCCAGAGTCGCAAGCCGGGGAGGAAATGGAACAAAGGACTGAAGGAGGAAGTGGCACTAGAGGGTCTCAGACGTATCAGAAAGAACTTTCCGCCCCCCGGGGAGCTCGGGAGACAAAGGAGTTGCAAGAGGAAGAGAGGGGGTTATGATGTTAATGTGCCACACATTTCTTTCTTTGTGCACTGAAAGTATTGTGTTTGACTCCATGGGTCTCATGGTGCAGAAATAAATGTTTTAAAAAGGAGGTGCCCAGAGACCCAGTTGTATTTCCTGTACTTGATGTTGGAAGAAGATAAAGTTCATGTGTCATCCAGCTCACAGCTTTATCTGCTTTCTTCTTCCACAACACCAGTCATCCATAATTTGAAAATCTGAATGTTTGTTGTCCCACTTATTTGGTCTGACCTTCCCTTCATAATTCCAATTTTTAAATTGAAACAAATTAATGAGCACCCTCCAACACCCCAGTCAGAGACTCCAAAAAGGGAGGGTACTCTGATCCATCATTTGGTGCATAGGCACAAATGATGGTCAGGACCCGTTTCCCAACCCAAAGGCGCAGGGAAGCAACCCTTTCGTCCACCGGGGAAAACTCCAATATAGAGGCAGAAAGGTGGGGGGATACAAGAATACCCACCCCTGCTCGTCACCTCTCACCCGGGGCAACTCCAAAAAAGGCCAAGCTCCAGCCACTCTCCAGGAGACTGGTTCCGGAACCGGAGCTGTGTGTTGAGGTGAGGCCAACTATATCTAGCCGGTATCTCTCAACCTCATACACCAGCTCAGGCTCCTTCCCCACCAGAGAGGTGACAGTCCACGTACCAAAAGCCAGTTTAGAAAGCATGGGATCAGTCCGCCAAGGTCTCCGCCTTTGACCGCCACCTAATCCACATAGTACCAGACCCCCATGATCCCTCCTGCAGGTGGTGAGCCCACTGGAGGGCGAACCCATGTAACTCCTTCAGGCTGAGCCCGGCTGGGTCCCATGGGTGGAAACCCAGCCACCAGACACTAGCCATCAAGCCCCTCCCCCAGGCCTTGATCCAGGGTGGGGCCCTGGTAACCCCATACCGGGTGGGGTACACTGAATCCTTGATCTAGAATTTATCATGAGAGTCTGTTGGATCATTCTTAGTCTGGCCCTTCACCCAGGACCAGTCTGTCTTAGGTGACCCTATCAGAGGCAAATTGTCCCGGACAACATAGCTCCTGGGATCACTGGGGCACGCAAACCCCCCACCACGATAAGGTGACGATCCATGAGGGGAGGGTGCTCCTCTTGGAGACTCCATTGTCCTACTGGGGGACTTCAATGCGCACGTGGGCAATGACAGTGAAACCTGGAGGGGGTGATTGGGAGGAACGGCCTGCACGATCTGAACACGAGTGATGTTCAGTTATTGGACTTCTGTGCTAACCACAGTTTGTCCATAACAAACACCATGTTCAAGCATAAGAGTGTCCATATGTGCACCTGGCACAAGGACACCCTAGGTCGCAGGTTGATGATCGATTTTGTTATCGTGTCATCAGACCTGCAACCGTATGTCTTGGACACTCAGGTAAAGAGAGGTGCAGAGCTGTCAACTGATCACCCCCTGGTGGTGAGTTGGATCCGATGGCAGGGGAGGATGCCATTCAGACCTGGTAGACCCAAATGTATAGTGAGGGTGTGCTGGGAACGTCTGGCTGAGGCCCCTGTCCGGGAGGTCTTCAACTCCCACTTCCGGAAGAACTTCAGCCATATTCCGAGGGAGTCTGGAGACATGGAGTCTGAATGGGCCATGTTCTCCACCTCTATTGTTGAAGCCGCGGCCCAGAGCTGCAGCTGCAAGGTGGTCGGTGCATCTCATGGTGGCAACCCCCGAACCAAGTGGTGGACACCAGCGGTGAGGGGGGCCATTAAGCTGAAGAAGGAGTCCTATCAGGCTTGGTGTGCTTGTGGGACTCCCGAAGCAGCGGAGGTGTACCGGCAGGCCAAATGGAGTGCAGCTCGGGTGGTTGCTGAAGCAAAAACCCGGGTATGTGAGGAGTTCGGTGAGGCCATGGAACAAGACATGGCTGCACAGTTTTACCCTCGGCCGGGGGATTGCGGGGATCATGAGATCGTGGATTCGATCCCTGCCCCCGGCCAACAGTGATCTGTGTGGAGTTTGCATGTTCTCCCCGTGTTTGCGTGGGTTTACTCTGGGATTTCTCCGGTTTCCTCCCACATGCCAAAACAAGCAGGTTAGGGAGTTAAGGGGCGCTTGTGCACGCAGCGACCGGCAGCTGGTGGCTTGTCACCGTTCTGCAGAACAAATCTACCTACGGGTACAAAATAAGTAAAAAAAAAAAAAAAGACTTTCGGTCGACCTCGAAGAGATTCTGGCAAACTGTCCAGCGGCTCAGGAGGGGAAAGCAGCTCCCTGTCCACACTGTGTATGGTGCGGATTTGGCGCTGTTGACTTCGACTAAGGATATCGTCGGGCGGTGGAAGGAATACTTCGAGGATCTCCTCAATCCCACTGATACGCCTTCCACAGAGGAAGCGGGGTTTGTGGACGAGGGGGATGTCACGCCTAGGGCTGAGGTCGCGAAGATGGTTAAAAATCTCCTTGGTGGCCGGGCCCCAGGGGTGGACGAGATTCGCCCTGAGTACTTCAAGGCCCTGGATGTTGTAGGGCTGTCTTGGTTGACACGCCTCTGCAACATTGTGTGGAGGTCGGGGGCAGTGCCTTTGGCGTGGCAAACCGGGATGGTGGTTCCTCTCTTCAAAAAAGGGGACCAGAGGGTGTGCTCCAACTTTAGAGGGATCACACTCCTCAGCCTCCCTGTGAAGGTCTATGCCAAGGTACTGGAGAGGAGAGTCCGGCCGTTGGTCGAACCTCGGATTCAAGAGGAGCAATGTGGTTTTCGTCCTGGCCGTGGCACATCGGACCAGTTCTTTACCCTCTCCTGAATTCTCGAGGGTTTGTGGAAGTTTGCCCAACCAGTTTACATGTGTTTTGTGGACTTGGAGAAGGTATTCGACCGCATCCCTCGTGGTTTTTTGTGGGGGGTTCTTCGGAAGTATGGGGCATCGGGCTTGTTGTTATGAGCTATTCGGTCTCTGTACGACTGTTGTGAGAGTTTGGTTCATATTGCCAACACTCGGTCGGACTCATTCCCAGTGAGAGTTGGACTCTGCCAGGGCTGCCCTTTGTCACCGATCCTGTTCATAATTTTTATGGACAGGATTTCTAGGCGCAGCCAGGGAATGGAGGGTGTCATGCTTGGTGACCACAGGATCTCATCTGTTGTTTGCAGATGATGTTGTCCTGTTGCCTTCATCCAGCAATGAAATACAGTTCTTGCTGGGATGGTTTGCCGCTGAGTGTGAAGCGGCTGGGATGAGAATCAGCACCTCCAAGTCCGAGTCCATGGACCTCAGCCAGAAAAAGGTGGATTGTCCTCTCTGGGTTGGGGACAGGCTCCTGCCCCAAGTGGAGGAGTTTAAGTATCTTGGGGTCTTATTCACGAGTGAGGGGAAAATGGAGCGAGAGATTGACAGACGGATCGGAGAAGCATCTGCAGTGATGTGGACGTTGTACCGGTCTGTTGTGGTGAAGAGGGAGCTGAGTTCTTAGGCAAAGCTGTCGATTTACCAGTCAATCTACGTTCCTACTCTTATCTATGGTCACGAGCTTTGGGTAATGACCGAAAGAACGAGATCGCGGATACAAGCGGCTGAAATGAGCTTTCTCAGTAGGATTGCTGGACTCACCCTCAGAGATAGGGTGAGGAGCTCAATTATCTGGGAGAGGCTCAGAGTAGAACTGCTGCTCCTCCACATTGAAAGGAGTCAGTTGAGGTGATATGGACATCTGATTAGGATGCCTCCTGGATGCCTCCCACTTGAGGTGTTTCAGGCACGTCCCACTGGGAGGAGACCCCAGGGCAGACCCAGGACTCGGTGGAGAGACTATGTCTCCCAGCTGGTCTGGGAACGCCTTGGTATCCTCTCTGAAGAGCTGGAGCAGGTGGCTGGGGAGAGGGAAGTCTGGGCTTCTCTGCTTGAACTGCTGCCTCCACGACCAGGACCTCCGGAAAAGCGGTAGAAGATGGATGGATGGATGGATGGATGGACAAATTAATGAACTCAGATGTTACTTGACAAAACGTTGATCAAAATAAATCTTTCCATAGTGTTGAGGTCAACATTATAAAGGATCGGATAACCGTACAGTGTCGTTAACTAATGGAGGAAAAATGCACAGTAGCCAGAACTCTCTTGAACACTCGCACTCATTTTATTTTCTCCTTCTTTCTCCCAGAATGCAATGTGTGCTCCAGGCATGTCATCACGTTACAAAGAGTAGTATCAGCCAAGAGCATACCCTCCATTTAACATATAATCCAACACCCCCACTTGCTCTAAGCTGATATAACATGCTCACAGTTTAGCACCAAACAAATCACTGTGGAAATTTTTGCAATTAACCTTTGTAGCAGGGTTATTGAACACATCTGCTACCATTTCACCTGTGGGACAGTACACAACATTTATTTTGCCGTCATTCAACACCGATCTGATGAAGTGGTACTTAATGTCCATGTGTTTGCACCTTTGTCGATTCACTGGATTCTTTGACAAAGCAATAGCTCCTTGATTGTCCTCGTGAATCTTCACAGGTCCATACTGACAGTTTTTGTCCATGTCATTCAATAGCTGCATGAGGTACAGGCCTTCTTGTGCGGCTGCCGTGAGAGCCATGTACTCAGCTTCACAGGTCGACAGAGCTACAGTTTGTTGTTTCTTTGATTTCCATGAATTAACTGATCCTTCTTTGTTCAAGCTGAAGCAATAGCCAGTCGTCCTCCATCTGTCATTGTGATCTGAAGCCCAATCAGCATCACAATATGCTATGAGTCCAAGTTTCCCTTCGTTTTTCTTGTAACATAGCTCGTAATCCCCGGTCCCTTTAAGATACCTCAATACATGCTTAGCTGCAGTTAGTTGTTGTCCCTTAGGTTCTGACAAATACTGTGACAATTTACTCACAATCCAGCTTAAATCAAGCCTTGTACATGTCATCACATATATTACGCTCCCCACTATCTCACGAAAATACCGTGGATCTACAGGTTCTTCATCATCTTTGAAATTAAGCTTCTGCTCAGATGGTGTTTGTCTAGGTTTACAATCAGTCATGCCAAACCTGTCAAGTATCCTATCAATATATTTCTTTTGATCTATCCTGACGTGTCCTTTCTCTTGTGCAAAGTCAATGCCTAGAAAATATCTGAGTTTTCCCATATCCTTCATGTTGAACCTTATCTTTAACATTTCTGTCACACTGTTCAGTGAGTCTTTGTTATCAGCTGCTGTTATAAGATCATCATCCCATATCACGGGCAGCACAGTGGCAGAGTGGTTAGCACTGCAGCAGCACAGCAACTCACCCTTGGCCGGGGGATCCTGGGTTCAATCCCAGCCCCCGACCAACAGTGATCTGTGAGGAGTTTGCATGTTCTTCCCTTGTCTGCATGGGTTTACTCCGGGATTTCTCCGGTTTCCTTCCACATGCCAAAAACATTCAAGTTAGGTTAATTGGCATCAAAACTGGGGATTCTAAATTGTCCTTAGGTATGACTGTGAGAGTGAATGGTTGTCTGTCTCTCTGTGTTGGCCCTGCGATGGACTGGCGATCTGTCCAGGGTGTACCCTGCCTCTCGCCCAAAAGATGCTGGGATAGGCTCCAGCGCCCCCGCGACCCGAAAAGGATTAAGCGGAAGAAGATGAATGAATGAATGAATGAACCCATATCACTAGTATTACTTTTTCTCTTTCAGTTTGCCTACTGTATACACAATGATGTGCAGGATTCTGTTTAAATCCATTTTCAGTGAGATGATCATGTAGGAGTTTATTCCAGTTTCTGCCTTCTTGTTTTAGGCCATATAGGCCAAATATACTTCCGGTGCCACACGAGTAGGCTGCTTTTTTGCAACAGCGGATCAATTTCTTCCTATTTCTATTTACTATGTGGCTTCTCTTGCTAAACTTTCTGATCCAGTGACACCTAACTATCTCCTGAACCAGCGGACGGAGCCACTGCTTTTAGGAGGCAGTACAATAGAGACCAACTGTTAGCACTTAATCAGCCCACGATGCTAACACAAGAATATGTCATACCGGTAGAAAAAAAACAGAAGCAATGTGGATGTCGTGCTGGAGCAAGACGGTGTGCGAGAAATATAAGGTACAGACCCGTCCTTCCATCTGTTATTATGGGGAATGTACGATCGCTACTCAATAAGACAGAATCAGAATCAGAAAAGCTTTATTGCCAAGCATGTAAAAAAACACACGAGGAATTTGACTTGACATTGGCACGCTATGTAAGCATATAACAATGACACAGCTGCCGTTACTAGGCGCCTAATCAAAAAGATGGGGGATAAGGGAAGATAAGGAAGGGAAAAATGACACAATGGGAGGAGAGAAAAAAAAAACCTTCATTTTCAGAATACAGCTTATAATTGTAAGCCAAATTATGATTACAGAGAAAAAAACCTCTCAATGGCACAGAGCAGAATCAACCTCACATAAACAAAGACACAGAGAGGCAGTGTGTGTAATATCAGTATGATGATGTCAGTGTGTATGCTGTGTGGATGTATGTATCAGTTACTGAAGTACAACAAAGATAGTATCCCAGGCAACGATGGTTGTTATTTTTCATGTTTACACAGTCATGTCCAGAGTAATCTCTTCTTCATGCCAGTCTCATGAACACTGTCCTCGGAGAGATCTGTTTATTGTACAGCAGCAGCAGCAGTGTTTGGGTTATAGCCAGCTCACACATCTGCTTATCTCAAACGCTGGAGGAGTGTATTGACCAGGGGCGCCGATCAAGGCCAAATCTGCACAGATGATTAGAGTGTAGGATTTTCTTCTCTAATGCAACTCTGCGCTCCACAATTCAAATTAACATTCACTGGCTTTAAATTCTTTCCTTGAAGAGCATTCAGCGACTCCGAGATGTAAACAACCTTCCGATTCAGTTCAGCTGGCGGCTATGGCTCGTTACCAGAGTGTCTTCAGAGAGATTAGCATGATGTTTTTTAATGAGACGTGGCTAACAGAACTAGCAACAGATGCTAACATCGAACTGGAGGGTTTCCACGCAATATGGGCAGACCGGACACCAGACAGTGGGAAGGCAAGGGGCGGAGGAGCAATAATGTATGTCAATAACAGCTGGTGCAGACTGGGACATATCATGGTTAAGGAACAGCACTGCAGCAAAGACATCGAGTTGCTAGCTGTTAGCATGCGGCCTACCTAACTCCCGAGGGAATACTCACACGTGATCTGCATTGTTATTTATGCAAATCCGACGGCGAACGCTGGGACAGCGCATGACGCCATTCACTCAGTAACTGGCAGGCTGCTGACAGAACACCCAGATGTTCTTCTCCTCATCTCTGGGGATTTCAACCATGTTTCACTGTCCCCGATTCTGCCCACGTTCACCCAGTATGTCACATGCCACACTAGAGACAATAAAACACTGGACTTATTCTATGTAAACACTAAGGAGGCATACACCTCATCACCACTCCCCCCACTCAGGAGATTGGATCACAACTTGGTTCATCTCCTGCTGGTGTACAAATCCCTAGTACACAGACAACCTCCGGTCATGCGCACGGTAAAGATATGGTCTGAGGAGGCAATGGATGCTCTAAAGGACTGTTTTGAAATCACTGCCTGGGAGCAGCTCTGCGATCCACATGGTGAGGACATCGATGGCCTCACTCGCACCATCACGGACTACATCAGCTTCTGTGTGGACAACACCGTACCCACCAAGACCATACGGTGTTGCTTGAACAACAAAACCTGGATCAACCCTGAGATAAACACACTTCTGAGAGAGAAGAAGAGGATCTTCAGGTCAGGGAACAGAGAGATGCTGAAGTACGTACAGAGGGAGCTGAGGAGGAAGATCAGATAAGGCAAGGACAGCTTCAGGAAGAAGATGGAGGACAAGCTGCAATGGAGCGACATCGGCAGGGTCTGGAGAAACCTTGAAACCATCTCTGGGCTCCAGAATACCTCCTCCCAGGCCACGGGGGGCAGGGAGTAGGTGAACAATCTGAACCTGTTTTTTAATAGGTTTGACCAGCCACCCTCCCCCCGCCTGAACACCAACCACTGCCGCCTCTAAAGTCATCGAGACCTGCTGTCCACACCCCACTCCACCAACACCCCCCCACTCCCAGCACACAGCCCCCCAACCTGACCCTCATTAAGACCCAGGTGAGGATGGAGCTGACGAAGATCAAGGCGAGGAAGGCCTCAGGACTGGACGGCATCAGCGCAAAGCTCCTCAAGTCCTGTGCAGACCAGATGTGTGGGATTGTAGAGCACATCTTCAAGCTGAGCCTGAAGCTGGGGAGGGTACCACAGTTGTGGAAAACACCTTGTGTGGTACCCGTACCAAAGACTTCCCACCCTAGAGACCTGAACAGCTACAGACCAGTGGCGCTGATGTCTCACATGATGAAGATCCTGGAGAGACTACTCCTTGCTCACCTCCGCCCCTGGGGGGACTAGCGATGGATCCACTCCAGTTTGCCTACCAGCGTGGCATCGGGGTGAAGGATGCAGTGATCTTCCTCCTTCACAGTTCCCTGTACCACCTGGAGAAGCCTGGGAATGTAGTGAGGATCATGTTCTTTGACTTCTCCAGTGCTTTCAACACCATCCAACCGATGATCCTGAGGGACAAGCTGCTGTGCGCAGGGGTGGACCAGCACCTGTCGTCATGGATCCTGGACTACCTCACAAACCGGCCACAGTTTGTGAGAACCCGGGATTGTGAGTCCGACACGATCATTGGCAGCACGGGGGCCCCCCAGGGAACGGTTTTGGCTCCCTTCCTGTTCACCCTTTATACTGCAGACTTCTCACAAAACACAACACACTGCCATCTACAGAAGTTCTCTGACAACTCTGCGATCGTCGGCCTCATTTCCAACGGAGATGAAGCTGAGTACAGAGGACTTATCCAGGACTTCGTGGATGGGTGCCATCAGAACTGCCTCCAGATCAACCCTCACAGCACCAGTAAACATCCAGGGAACAGACATTGAGATGGTGACATTCTACAAGTACTGTACCTGGGTGTTCATCTGAACAATAAACTAGACTGGTCACACAATACCGACACACTCTACAAGAAGGGACAGCGCAAGCTGTTCCTACTGGGGAGGCTCAGGTCTTTTGGTGTACAAGGGTTGCTCCTGAAGACATTCTATGACACGGTGGTGGCATCAGCCATCACTTTTGGAGTGGTCTGCTTGGGCAGTGGCATTACAGCAGCCGATAGGAAGAGACTGAACAAACTAATCAGAAAGCTAGCTCTGTCCTGAGGCAATGCCTTGACCCAGTGGAGGAGATAGGAGAGAGAAGGATGGTGGCTAAACTGTCATCTCTGCTGGAGTCCGAGTCCCACCCTATGCAGGACATACTGAACGCACTGAGGAGCTCATTTAGCAGTAGACTGCATCATCCTAGGTGCGCGACCGAGAGGTTTCGCAGGTCCTTCCTACCTACGGCTGACAGACTTTATAACCTAAGCAGGGCTGCTCGCAGAGAAAGGAAAAAAAAAACAAAACAAAAACCTGACGACCTAATAGTATTGAATGCAAAAGACGCAAAAGACTTACACAAATGGTCCCCTCCAGTATACAACTAGGACAATATCAGTCGCTACGGAGGGTGGCAATATGTATGGGTACATATTCATACTATGTAGGATAACTAAGTAGACGGTTATGCTGTTTATTGCATCTAGCTACAATGCTCCGCACTGTGTATATATATTTATATATTTATGTGTATATACACTACCATTCAAAAGTTTGGGGTCACTTAGAAATTTCCTTATTTTTGAAAGAAAAGCACTTTTTTTCAATGAAGATAACTTTAAACTAATCAGAAATACACTCTATACATTGCTAATGTGGTAAATGACTATTCTAGCTGCAATTGTCTGGTTTTTGGTGCAATATCTACATAGGTGTATAGAGGCCCATTTCCACCAACTATCACTCCAGTGCTCTAATGGTACAATGTGTTTGCTCATTGCATCAGAAGGCTAATGGATGATTAGAAAACCCTTGTGCAATCATGTTAGGTCTGCAATGCTGTAATTGCTGCAAATGGAGGATTCTTTGACGAAAGCAAAGTTTGAAGGAAAAAAATATTATTTCAAATACAAATCATTATTTCTAACCTTGTCAATGTCTTGACTATATTTTCTATTCATTTTACAACTCATGGTGGTAAATAAGTGTGACTTTTCATGGAAAACACAAAATAATTGGCTGGGTGACCCCAAACTTTTGAACGGTAGTGTATGTATATTCACTGCTCTTATTTTCTTATCTTCTAAATTATTGCTCTGAGTGTTGCTGTCCCTGTGCTGTTGCAATCCTGGAATTTCCCCATTGTGGGAATAATAAAGGCTTATCTTATCTTATCTTATCTTATCTTATCTTATATAGGGACTTGTTTAATTTGCATACCAACTTTTCACCTGTTTTGAGTTTATCTGAAAACCTTCTGGTTGCTCGATATATATCTCACAGTCAATGGGAGCATGTAAGTATGCCGTTTTAACATCCATTCTATGTAGCTCCAAGTCATATTGTGCCACCATCTGCGTTAAGCTGCGCACCAACATCATGTCTGCTGTTGGAGAAAAAGTCTCCTTGAAATCTATCCCTTCAACCTGGCTGTAGCCTTTTGCTACATATCTGGCTTTATGTATCGCTGAGCCATCTGCATTCTCTTTGAGTGCATATACCCACCTACCCCCAACTGTATATTTATTTTCTGGAAGTGCGCATAAGGTGAAGGCATGGGGGACCCATGCTGTGGTATTCATCTCAGACTGGAAGGAAGGGAGATGCAGTAATTTCCTCTGACGGAAGCGCATGGGGATTAAGGGGCTGGGGGACAAAAGGAATTGTGATGCGAAAATGAATTATGATGCAGGACCTCAGGCAGGAGGGGCGTGTGAGTGTGGTAATATAAAAAAGAGCCCCTGCTACAGAATGTTAATGTTTTCTGATTCTGAGAGATATGAGAGAGGGAATAAAGTTCATCTGCTCTGAATGCTTGGCCTGGTAATTTCTCTCTCCACACTGGTGACTCTTGACGAATAATGGAACACGAGGCAAACACCCCGGAGGTGACCTGGACGGGAAGCCCCAGCAACGCATGCGCCATTTCAGTCAAACTACCAGACTTTTGGTTGCACGACCCGAAGTCTTGGTTCGTCCACACTGCGGCCCAGTTCGCGCTCCGGGAAATAACGGTAGATGACACAAGATATTACTACGTGGTTGCAGTGCTGGATGCTCGCACGACTCAGCAAGTAGCGAGCCTGCTCCAACAGCCCCCAGCCCGCAACAAATACGGGGCTCTTAAAGCCGCACTGACCCGACGCTACAAGCTCTCGGACTGCGAGAGAGCGGAGAGGCTCCTGACACGCTCCGAGTTAGGAGACGGGTCGGCGGTCGAACTGATGGAGAAGATGTTAGCATTGATGGGCAAGGACGACGGGCATTTTCTATTTGCCCACCTTTTCCTCCGCAACCTCCCAACGCTGGCCAGAGCAGTCCTTGTCAACTCGCCGTTGCTGGCCGCATGTGACTACCGTGTGCTAGCCCAGGAGGCAGATTGGATCATCCTCACCACCAGAGCCCTCACAGTGAACGCAACGGTGTCGGAACCCAGCGAGACGGCCAGCGGAAGTGAGGAGCCAGCAATGGTAGCAGCAGCGGGGGCCAGGAAGCACCAGAGAGACACGCTCTGCTCCTACCACCGCCGTTTTGGAGAGGACGCACGCCGATGCATGCCACCGTGCCAATTCAAGCGTTCCGGAAACGCCAGGACCGGCAGTCGATAGCAGCTGTGACCGCCGGTGAAGAAAGCAAGCTGCCCTACGTGACAGACTCACGCTCGGGGAAACGGTTCCTCATGCACTCCGGCTCCCAAAAGAGCCTCATCCTGTCATCCTACGCCGACCGGCTAGCGGGAGCTAGTGACCCCGAGCTGACAGCAGCAAACAGCTCAAACATTAAGACTTTTGGTGAGAGGGCACTAACTGTGTCCCTGCACGGCTGTACATACCAGTGGACATTCGTCATAGCGGCAGGCAGTTTCCCAATCTTAGGCGCTGATTTTTTTTGTGCACACGGACTACTAGTCGATATAGCTAACAGATGCCTGATTAATGCAATGTCTTTTGATTCTCTCCCCTGTACAGTTTGAGGAGCTGGGCCAGCAACGCTAGCCAACGTCTCAGCTCCAGGTGGTAAGTTCCACACACTGCTCACCCAGTTCCCAGCACTCACGGTCCTGACGTTTTCAGCAGCCATCACTAAACATGAGGTGGAGCACTTTATTATCTCCACCGGGCCGCCCGTTTTCGCATGACCTCGGCACCGGGACACAGCTAAACTGGCCATAGCGCACGAGGAGTTTGGCAACTTGGAAAGGCTGGGCATCATCAGACGATCAAACAGCCCATGGGCATCCCCACTACATATGGTCCCTAAGGCCAAGGGATCGTGGCGACCTTGCGGAGATTTCTGCAGATTAAAAAACGCCACAGCGCACGACCACTACCCGATCCCCCATATTCAGAATTTTTCCGTTCACCTCGCCGGGGCACGTATATTTTCCAAGATAGACCTGGTCCGTGGTTACTACCAGGTCACGGTGCGCGCGGAGGACATACCTAAAATGGCAGTAATAACCCTGTTTGGTCTGTTTGAGTTTTTACGCATGCCTTTTGGGTTAAAAGGTGCGGCACAGACATTCCAACGCATGATGGATGCGGTGTTGCGCGATCTGCCGTTTGTGTTCGTCTACCTGGATGACATCCTGGTGGCCAGCGAGTCCAAGGACAAACACGTAACCCACCTCAGGACGGTTTTAGGGAGGTTAGAGGAGCACGGGTTAATAATCAACCCGGCGAAATGCCAGTTCGGCATGACGGGGATCAATTTTTTGGGACACCGCATCTCACCAGAGGGGGTGATACCCTTGCCGGACAAGGTGCACACAGTGGCGAATTTTCCACGGCCTCAGACGGTCAGGATGCTGCAGGAGTTTTTGGGGATGGTTAACTTTTATAACCGTTTCCTCCCCTGCGCAGCCCAGCTCATGCAGCCGTTGTACGCTGCACTCAAGAAATGGAAACCGGCGGACAGAGTCAACTTCTGAGCGGGAGCAGGCGTTGTCTGAGGTTAAAACAGCCCTGGCAAACACCGCACTACTGGCACACCTGGACCCGGCGGCTGGGATAGCGCTCACTACCGATGCCTTGGACATGGCCATAGGGGCCATAGTGGAGCAATGCGTTGCTGGTCTTGGCAGCCGCTCGCCTTTTTTAGCAGGGCTTTGCGCGACAGTGAGCGTAAATACAGCGCGTTCGACAGAGTTACTGGCTCTCCACCTGGCCATATGCCACTTCCAGTTCTGGCTGGAAGGGCGCACCTTCACTGCGTTCGTGGACCACAAGCCACTAACGTACGCAATGGCCAAGGTTTTGGAACCATGGTCGGACTGGCAGCAGAGACAGCTGGCTGCAATCTCGGAGTTTACGACGGACATTCAGCATGTGGCCGGTAAAATTAACGTGGTGGCGGACTGCCTCTCGCGCGCCTTAGTGGCCCCAGTCTACGTAGGGATAGATTACACGGCCATGGCCGTGGAACAGATTGGCGATGCGGACGTGTGTGCGCTCCAGTCTGGGCCAACAGGGTTAAGGCTGGAGAGCAGGGTACTGCAAGACGGGCCCCCCCCCTCCAATCTGTGACACCTCCATAGGACGCCCGCTCCCGGTTGTCCCATGTGCTTGGTGTTGCTGCATTTTTGAGTTCGTTCACTCCCTGGCGCACCCAGGAGTGCGCGCATCAGTCAGAATGGTGGGAGAAAAGTACGTCTGGCCGAGCCTGTGCAAACAGGTGAAAGAGTGGACTGCAGCCTGCGTAGTGTGCCAACGAGCCAAAGTGCACAGGCACACAAAGGCCCCTTTGGAGCCATTCCAGCTAAGAGGTTCGACAACATTCACGTGGACATCGTGGGCCCCCTCCCGCCATCGTAGGGGTTCACGCACCCCCTGACAGTGGTGGACCGCACCACACAATGGCCAGAAGCAGTCCCGCTAGCTCCCACCGCGTCAGCAGATGTGGCACACGCTTTTTTGATAACATGGGTGGCATGTTTTGGCACCCCTTCCGACATCACGTCCGATCAGGGCCCTCAGTTTGTTTCCGACCTCTGGTCCACGATGGCCTGGAGCCTGGGCATCACAATTCATCGCACAACCGCGTACAACCCACAGGCCAATGGGTTATACGAGCATTTCCACAGGTCACTGAAAGCAACGCTCAGGGCTTCGCTTACGGATGCAAATTGGGTGGACCAGTTGCTGTGGGTTCTATTAGGTTGCGTTTCGCACCGAAAGAGGATTTGGAAGCTTCAGGTTCAGGTTACTTTATTTGTACCTGTAAGTAGATTTGTTTTGCAGTCTGGTGACATCCATATTTACAAGCCACAATTACATTCAACATAAACACAAACACAGGCACACATGAAGCTGACTATAAACATGATAAAAATACTCAAGGCTCCATCAATCAGGATTTTTTTTTCAGGATATAAAGACAAAGAGATGAGAGAAAGCAGAGCTTGTTTCTTCTCAGCTGCTGCAGCTCCCCGGGGAATTTTTACCAGATAACCCCGCGCCGAACACCCATCCGTCCCCGTGTTCACGACATAGTGCAGATGCAGGGATGCTACCTTGCCCGGCCCACCACTGTTTTCCCTGCGCTTTTGTGCCAAAAACCTTGAAGGACACGACGTTCATGTTTGTCAGGCATGATGCCCACTGATCCCCATTGCGCCCACCCTACGATGGCCCGTTTAGAGTGCTGGAACCCGGGGACAAACATTTTGTGTTAGACATGGGGGGGTCGCTGGGAGAAAATCTGTATAGACAGGCTTAAGCCCGCCTTTGTGATGGTAGACGAGCAGGTGGAGTTGGCTCGAGCTCCTCGGCGCGGAAGACCCCCCAGAGAACTCCCCAGGTAAACAACTCATCAGAGCAGTCACACGAGCATGTTGAATGTCCCCCCCCCCCATTGTCCACCCACAGACGGACGCACCCCCAGGAACCCCCCACCGGCACAGCAGCGCCTCGGAGCTGAAGACCCCCCCGTTACAGCAGCTATGGGCGGAGGCTGAAGCCAAGAGGACGTGAGGGTTAAAACTCAGTCTTAGACTCGGTGGGGGGGGAGTATGGGGGACCCATGCTGTGGTATTCACCTCAGACTGGAAGGAAGGGAGATGCAGTAATTTCCTCTGATGGAAGAGCATGGGGATTAAGGGGTTGGGGGACAAAAGGGATTGTGATGCGAGAATGAATTGTGATGCAGGACCTCAGGCAGGAGGGGCGTGTGAGTGTGATAATATAAAAGAGAGCCCCTGCTACACAATGTTAATGTTTTCTGATTCTGAGAGATGTGAGAGAGGGAATAAAGTTCATCTGCTCTGAATGCTTAGCCTGGTCATTCCTCTCTCCACAAAGTTGTCATTTTCCTTGAGAGAGTTAAACTGCTCTTTCATAGCCTCCATCCATTTTTTTTTTTTTGACTGTTGATTTCACAGCTTTTCTAAAAGTTTGTGGGATGCCGCAAGTTGCCCTGTAACAGTAGTCAATATCAAATGATGAATCATCTTCACATTCAACTTTGCATTCATAATCTGTCAGGTAATGCGGGGGTTTTCTGTCCCTATTTGATGTCCAGATAGCCTGACTGTCCTCTTTTTGCATCACTTGAGCTCCCTCACTGTGTTTAGGCTCTGCACCTTGAACTTCATCTTCGTTAGGAGAATGAACTGTCTGGTTGTTTTCTTCCTACATTATCTGAACTTCCATTGTACCTCTGCTCTCTGGCATAAAGGGCTTGAACCACTGTTCATCTAAGCTTTCATCAGGCACACCTGGCTCTGTTTGTGTTTGGTTTTCTGCTGTACCTTTAGTGATAAACTTCACCAACCTGTGTCTTCGGACTTCTTCTGTTTCAGGGTAATCAATCAATCAATCAATCAATCAATCTTTATTTTGGATAGATTAAAAGTACAGATTAAAAGAAACAGAATAATATAACAAAGGGGGAAAGAAAATCCAACAAGGTCAAATTAGACAATAACTTCTCTGATTATACAGTTCAACATAAGTTATCCGAAATGGGTGATGGCTGAAGCCGCAGCTTATATTGCCCACCTATATTCCATCCAAGAATTCAAAAGAAAAACAAACAAGAGCGATTACAATTCAGAACAAAGCTAAGACAAAATTTGACAAAAAAAAAACAACTAAGCAACAACACAACGCAGACTGGATATGACAATCCTTATGTGATTTTATATGTCATCTTGTATATATGTTTGGAGTATTTCTTCCTTTAGTTTTTGTTTAAATTGTCCAAGCGTTGTACATGATTTTAATTCAGGTCCAAAATTGTTCCATAACCTGACTCCTTGCGCTGAAACACAGTGTTGCTTGGTGGTAGTTCTCACTGAAGGTTTTTGAAATATACATGTTCCTCTGAAATGATATTGTTTTTCCCTTATTTGGAACAGCTTTTGGATATTTGCGGGCAGTGATAGATTCTTCACTTTAAACATTATTACTGCAGTTTTACAGTCAACCAGATCTTTCAACTTGAGAGCTTTTAATTTAAGAAAAAGCAGGTTTGTTGGTTCCCTGTAAGCAGCTTTGTTTATTATTCTAATAGCTCTCTTCTGAAGCATAAAGACTGGATATATGTTTGTTTTATATGTATTTCCCCATACTTCAGTACAATATGTCATGTATGGGAGTATTAATGAATGATAAAGGTATATAGTGTGGGTTGATTCAGCAAATATTTCACTCTGTGTAGTATTGCAATTGATTTAGATATTTTACCTTTAATATAATTAATATGTGTGTCATGACCCGAGCACTATGCCTTGGTGCTCGGGTTAATCTTGTCAGGGTTTGACAGCGGCGTTATGATTCTAGCTCTCCGAGCTCTTATTGTGATAGTGCTCGGGGAGGCTTCCGCTCAGCTGTCAAACCCTGAACAGCTGCGCTGCATTTGTGGTCGTTAGTGCCAGGACTATTTCTACCCTCGCTAGCGATCACATCCTTGCAGCAGTGTCTGTTAACTCTCCGTCATGCTACGGATGCTTAGGATTTATTCCTACCACGTCTGCTTGGTTAGACCGTCGAGCCCCTGGACTAGTAAGTGTGCTGTTCAGCCTTACCCCTCCCGGTGTGTATCGATCTCTGTGTGTCTCTGCCTTAGCAGCTGGTGTAATCATTATTTTCACCAACCTTGCCTGCCTAGTGTATGACTGTCTCCTGATATGGATCTGTAGAGCTGTTTAGCCTATGCCTCCTGTTGTGAGTAGACTCAAGAGTCATTGTCTCTGCAGCTTGTGTTGTCACTTTTCTCACCGTAAATAAAACTCACTGAACTCACTGGTGACTGTGTGGCGTCTTATGACACACTGTCCACACTGTCCTTGACAGTACACTGCTGGCAAAACAGCGTTTACGGTGGCGCCAACCCGAGACGCAATTCACCTGTGAGTTTTGAGTTTTTGGACAGTTGCTGTTCCCATCTGGGTACTGAGTGTGTGGGGAGAATGCCGTCGCGGAGGTGCCGCGCTGGGAGCCCGAGCCTTGAGCTGACAGGCTTCCTGGAAGTCGTGGATGAGATGCTCATCTCCGCTTCCCCGCTGGACTACCATCACAGTATACACTGGTACCTAGACGCTGCTGAAGACATCCTTCGTCATCTCCCTTCCCGCTGGGCCGACCACCCAGAAGTCGACACGAGGAGGGAAGATATCGCCGCACAACGCGAGATTTTCCTGATGCTGGAGGAGGAACGCGGCGTGAAGCAGGAGAAGAGGCACTCCTGCTCGTGGCCTACGGATCCTGATCCCGTCCTCGATCCAGTCCTGGAGTTCGCACCATCTGGGGGCCGGCGGAGGCGTCGGCGCCGCGGCCAAGCACGTCTTCAGCAAGCTCCTGTTCCTGATCCAGTTCCGGGCCGCCGGGATGACCCCCTCAATCAGCCAGCTGTTGTGAGTGAGCTGAGTCCTGTGCCGGTGAGCTCCGTCCATGGGTCCCATGTTACCATCCAGCGAGCGAGGGAAGGAGCAACATCCTCTTCAGCTGGCTCCATCTTACCTTCGGGAGGCAGGCAAGTTCAATTTCACTTTTCTGGTCATTATAGTGATTTGTCTTGTCTGACTCCTGGGGGTGAAGCTCGGGGTTCGCAGCTCCCCGAGTTTCCTTCTCCAGCTGAAGCCAGTTATACTGAACCTGCTGCCTCTGTGTTTCCTCCTGCGGAGCGGTCCTCGGCATCAGTCCCACGCCGTCGAACGAGGGGGAGGCCTGCGGCTCTGGGAGATATCCCGGCCCTGCAGCCTAGTGTTGGACAGAGGAGGAGAACGGACTGCGGTGAGGAGCCAGAGCCGACGAGAGAGCATCCCCAGGGTTCCTCAGAGATGCAGCCCGAGTCAGCAGGTCGAGGGTCCTCTGCCCCCACACCATACGGGTTATTGGCGTGGACGCCAGTGCGAGAGGATCCAGCTGCAGAGACCATCAGGCCGGCTGTGGAACCCGACGCAGCCGAGTGGGAGCCCGACGACGAGTGTCTGTCTGAACCTGGATCGACGAAGTCCTGGACGGCTCCAGATCCCGAGTGCAGGCAAGTGCTCTTTCTTGTTTTCCTTTATGGTGTGTTAGAGCATTTTTGCCTGCCTCATGGGGAGGCGAGCGAGGGGCAGCCGTCTGCTGCACCCGAACTCGTCTCGCTGGGCTCTGGCGCTGCCGGTGGAACTGATCTCGGTCCTCTCTTGTTCTCTGAGCCTCTCCACAGCGTTACTAGTCTGGAATCTGTCAAGGTCATGGGACTGGAGGTTCCAGGTTCGGGGATGGAGGTCGTCGCCGAGGTGACCCAGTCGGGGTCCGACGCGTGGGCCGAGGTGACCCAGTCGGGGTCCGACTCAGGTGTGGCTGCGACCCAATCGGGGTCCGACGAGGTCCAGTGGGGGTCCAGCTCAGGTGTGGCTGTGACCCAATCGGGGCCCGATGTGGGTGCAGCGGTGACCCAATCGGGGTCCGACGTGGGTGCAGCGGTGACCCAATCGGGGTCCGACTCAGGTGTGGCTGTGACCCAGTCGGGGTCCGACGTGAGTGCAGCGGTGACCCAATCGGGGTCCGACGTGGGTGCAGCGGTGACCCAATCGGGGTCCGACGTGGGTGCAGTGGTGACCCAATCGGGGTCCGACTCAGGTGTGGCTGTGACCCAGTCGGGGTCTGACGTGGGTGCAGCGGTGACCCAATCGGGGTCCGACGAGGTCCAGTGGGGGTCCAGTGCAGGTGCAGCTGCGACCCAATCAGGATTCGAGGAGGTCCAATTTTTTGATTGTTCCCCTCTCAGGAGCCACCAGCTGGGGGCCGTTGGAGGTTTTTGTCTGGCAGACTTGCGCTCTCATGTATTGTCGTCATTAGGCGGGCTGCATGCTATTCCTCCACGGTCCTGGCGGTTATGGGATGCGGGTCGGCCACCCGAGGAACTGCTTTGTGCGTTCAGCGTCTTGGGTTGGTCGCCCGATAAACTGTGTTTGCTACGGGGTGACCTGGTTCGGCCACCAGAGGACTTGTTTCTGGGGGCCTGGGACTGGGGCAGGCCGCCTGACCATGTACTGTTTTGTGGGACTATCCGTGGGCCATCAGAGGCAGGGAGGTCGCCGGAGCTCTGCCTGGAGGGGCGTTGGATCTCCGCCGATCATCTTTTTGCTTTGGCCCATACGGTGTCTAGTCTTGTCAAGTTATGTAAAGCAATTTTAGATTGCCTCATGTGTTTTGTAAGCCATAGTCAAGTCTTAGTCAAGTTATGTTAAGCAATTTAGATTGTCTCATGAGTATTTGAAAGCCATAGTCAAGTTATGTTAAGCAATTTTTGATTGCCTCATGTGTTTTGAAATCCATAGTCAAGCCATAGTCAAGTTATGTTAAGCAATTTAGATTGCCTCATGAGTATTTGAAAGCCATAGTCAAGTTATGTTAAGCAATTTTTGATTGCTTCATGTGTTTTGAAATCCATAGTCAAGCCATAGTCAAGTTATGCTAAGCAATTTTAGATTGCCTCATGAGTTGTTGTAATCCATAGTCTGGGTCTTGTTTTTTTTTTGTTTTTTTTTTGTTTTGTTTCCCCCTCTTCCTTTGAGGGGCTATGGCCATGTTTTGCTTTTTGTTTTGTTCCCCTCTTCTTCTTGAGGGGCCATAGTATGGTGTTCTCGTTCATAGTATCCAGGTGTTCACATGTATTTCTGGTTTCGTGTGTGTTTGTTTTTTTCCATAGTCACGGTGTGTTAGCACGTATTTCTTGTAGTTTTTTTTTTCTCTCATAGTTGCCGTGTGTGCATTTATTTCTTGTTTTTCTCATAGTTATCATGTGTTAGTATGCATTTTTTGCTCTTAGTCATGTTTGCATTTATGTTTTGTTTTGTTTCCATAGTTACCGTCATGTAATTTTTTTCCTTTTTTTGCCATGGTTATGTGTTTGCATTTATTTCATGTTTTGTTCCTATAGTTACTGTGTGTTGGTTTATATTTTTTGGGCCAGGTTATGTACACTGGGGTTAGACGGGTTGGCTGTGGCCTTGGTGGGAAAATTTTCAGGGTCAAGTGTTTTTTGCTTTGTATGATTGTGTTCTCCTTGTTTTGTAGTCATGTCTTGTTTTGTTTTTTCTTCTTTCGTCATTGTTCTGGGGGAAATAGGATGGATATTTCAAGTGATGTATTCATTTCTTTTCCTGTTTAGGGTGTTAGGTTTTGTTTGGCTCCTTCCTTGCCTGTTCCTCAATCCACTCGCCCTGTGGTTGGGGGAGGGGGGGCAGGTGTTACTAGACGTTCAGAGCCCGTCAAGTGAGGGGGGCCTACTGTCATGACCCAAGCACTATGCCTTGGTGCTCGGGTTAATCTTGTCAGGGTTTGACAGCAGCGTTATGATTCTAGCTCTCCGAGCTCTTATTGTGATAGTGCTCAGGGAGGCTTCCGCTCAGCTGTCAAACCCTGAACAGCTGCGCTGCATTTGTGGTCGTTAGTGCCAGGACTATTTCTACCCTCGCTAGCGATCACATCCTTGCAGCAGTGTCTGTTAACTCTCCGTCATGCTACAGATGCTTAGGATTTATTCCTACCACGTCTGCTTGGTTAGACCGTTGAGCCCCTGGACTAGTAAGTGTGCTGTTCAGCCTTACCCCTCCCGGTGTGTATCGATCTCTGTGTGTCTCTGCCTTAGCAGCTGGTGTAATCATTATTTTCACCAACCTTGCCTGCCTAGTGTATGACTGTCTCCTGCTATGGACCTGTAGAGCTGTTTAGCCTATGCCTCCTGTTGTGAGTAGACTCAAGAGTCATTGTCTCTGCAGCTTGTGTTGTCACTTTTCTCACCGTAAATAAAACTCACTGAACTCACTGGTGACTGTGTGGCGTCTTATGGTGGCTCGCGAGAGCCACCCTTGACAATGTGACTTCCAACATAGTTTATTATCAATTATTACACCAAGAAATTTAGTTTCGGATACCCTTTCAATCTCTACACCATTTACACTGAGTTTAGATACTAAGTTGTTGTGATGGTTGTTAAAAACTATAAGTTTTGTCTTACTTAAATTGAGCGTTAATTTGTTTGAATCAAACCACAGTTTAAGCTTTCCTAATTCCTTTCCGAGTGTATCCAAAAGTTGTTCCAAATTGCTTCCACTGCATAATAAATTAGTGTCATCGGCAAACGATATTAAATCCATTTTTTCTGAAACTTTACATATATCATATATATACATATAGAATAACAATGGCCTCAAAACTGAACCCTGTGGGACTCCACAAGTAACCGTCAGTAACTGTGAGTTTTTGTTACCAACACATACATACACTACCGTTCAAAAGTTTGGGGTCACCCAGCCAATTATTTTGTGTTTTCCATGAAAAGTCACACTTATTTACCACCATGAGTTGTAAAATGAATAGAAAATATAGTCAAGACATTGACAAGGTTAGAAATAATGATTTGTATTTGAAATAATAATTTTTTCCTTCAAACTTTGCTTTCGTCAAAGAATCCTCCATTTGCAGCAATTACAGCATTGCAGACATAACATGATTGCACAAGGGTTTTCTAATATCCATTAGCCTTCTGACGCAATGAGCAAACACATTGTACCATTAGAACACTGGAGTGACAGTTGCTAGAAATGGGCCTCTATACACCTATGTAGATATTGCACCAAAAACCAGACATTTGCAGCTAGAATAGTCATTTACCACATTAGCAATGTATAGAGTGTATTTCTGATTAGTTTAAAGTTATCTTCATTGAAAAAAAGTGCTTTTCTTTCAAAAATAAGGAAATTTCTAAGTGACCCCAAACTTTTGAACGGCCACTTCACGACTGTTTTGACAATAGTGGACCACTTTTCTAAAGCTGCCCACTTTGTGCCTCTCCGGGGGTTGCCATCAGCACGGGAGATGGCGGACCTCCTCGTCCTTCACGTGGTTCGTCCTCACGGGATCCCCGCTGACATCGTTTCGGATCAAGGGCCACAGTTCGTGTCTCAAGTTTGGAAAGCGTTCTGCACGGTACTGGGGGCCACAGCCAGTCTCTCCTCCGGATACCACCCGCAGAGCAATGGCCAGTGCGAGTGGGCCAATCAGGAGCTGGAGGCTGCGCTGCGCTGCATCATCTCCTCCTGCTCCTCTTCTTGGAGCACGTATCTCCCGTGGATCGAGTACGCTCACAACACCACGGTGTCCTCGGCCACGGGGATGTCCCCCTTTAAGGCATCATTGGGGTACGATCCACCTGTGTTCCCTGAGGAGGAGGGAGAGGTAGCGGTTCCGTCTGTACAGGCTCACACCAGGCGTTGTCGGCGGATTTGGTCCATCACCCGCAGAGCCCTCCTGAGAACCACGGAACGCAACATCGAAGTGGCCAACCCTCACAGGAGGCCCGCCCCGGATTACAAGGTGGGTCAGAAGGTATGGTTGTTCACGAAAAACATCAGTGTGCCTGCCGAGAAGCATAAGCTGACCAAGCGCTTCATCGGCCCTTTTGTCATTGCCCTTTTGTCAACCCTGTGTCTGTGCGTCTTGTTCTCCCCCCTCACATGCGCATCTGCCCCACTTTCCACGTCTCCCAGGTCAAGCCCTACATCGCCGACCCGCTGTGCCCGCCTCTTGTGGCTCCTGTCCCCCCGAGGATGATCGATGGCCACCCGGCCTGGGGAGTGACAGCAATCCTGGATGTCCGCAGGAGGGGTCGGGGTCTTCAGTATTTGGTGGACTGGGAGGGGTTTGGTCCTGAGCATTGCTCCTGGATACGCCCTGCGTTGATCCTCGATAAGCAGTTGGTCCGCGATTTCCATCGGGTGCATCCAGGTAGGATTGGGCAGGTGCCTGGAGGCACCTCTAGAGGGGGGAGTACTGTCATGATGGCCGCTAGGCCGTCATCAGCATAATCATCATCAGCTGCGCTCACTCCAGCAGGTGGCAATCAGCGGGCTTTAAAAGCCCGACGCACGGACTCCTCAGCACGGAGTCGTCTGTCTTCCTTGCCAAGCAATGCGCCGAGATCTCGACCACAAGTCAAGAAGCGAACGCCAAGTCAAGCCAGGCCACGTAAGCCAACCCAGCACTCATCATCTGTAAGTTCTTTCCCCTGTGCACAGGTGGACCTCCCAGGCGGCGGACAATCCTCCTCAGCTGACGAGGCACAGCCTCCTCCTCCTCGGAGTTCCTCCTCACCCCCGCAATGCCGGGCACCTCGAGCACTACATCACACGGACACCAGGAGCCAGCCGGACTTACACTGTGGGACCTGCCAGTAAGCACCTGCAGCATATACGCCGTTATTGTTATTGTACAGCAGTAACCTTTGTGCTTGTGTGTTCCAGGGTTGCCAGGTCACCACAAGACGGGCTCAGCTCCAGTGACCAGACGAGCACACATACATCCACTCACGCACTACACTCACACTTTAACAATAAAAGATAATTGTCTGTAATCACTCGTGTCAGCGTCTGTCTCTTGGGTCATAAATCATGTCAGTAGCATGAGCATATGATTGATATTTAATGTCTAGTCCACTTATAATTAAATCATCCATACGAGAATATTGTTCAAGATCCTCAACGCGTCGCTCCAAGTCTGCAATTTTTTTGTCTTTTTCCTTAATTGTTAATTTTAATTCTTGGACTTCTTCCATTAGCTCTATTATTTTAGCCTGCTGACTAACCACTTTGGTCAGTTCTTCTGACAAGAAGTTCAGAGATTTTTTGATCTCTTCCATTTCCTCCTTCTTTGGTGGCATTTTTACTGACCTGTGGATAGTAAAACAATCTCTGCTGGTGTCGCCGGTATCCGATCCGACCGACCTCGAATCCAGCTGGGCCTCAGCTAGCCCCCTCTGCTGCTAGTCCTGCTGCTTACCGCCACCGTAACCGAGCTCCTGTCCAGCCAGGGTACCAGAAGCTCCTCCACCAAGTCCCGCCGCCCACCGCCGCTGTAACCGAGCTCCGATCCTGCTTCTGTCCAGCTGGGGTCCCGGTAGATCCTCTGCTGAGCCCCGCCACCTACTGCCGTCTGCCTCAGTAGTTCCTCCGCCGAGCCCCGCTGCTGCAACTGGGCTCCGACTCCGGCTGGGGCCCCGGTGGTCCTCCACTGGTCCCTGTCTCCCACTACCGCTGCAGTTGAACTCCGATTCGGCTCCCGTCCAACTGCTGCCTCGGCTTGTTCCTCCATCGAGCCCCAATCACCGGGGACAGAGTTGCTTCTCCATGTTAGTGCTAGGTGCTACGACTAGCTATGGCGTTAGCTATAGCGTTAGCCTAGCAAACGCTTCGGGTTAAGCGTAGCAGCGAACCACGAAAAGAAACGTCAGTCAGTTCACTCATGAATGAGAGCAGTCCCAAAAGTCCAATTCTCACAGCGAGCGCAAAACAACTCTTGTCGAGAGCGCCTCTTTGAGGACAGCTTGGTGGCGCAGTGGTTAGCACAATAAGAACATCACCGGGTTGATTGTCCCGGATCGGATACATTGGCCATGTATTTCCCCAGTTGTAAGCTTCTACCACCAGCACACTCCTGCCATGGGCCGCTGAGTAATATATTAGGTATGCAGGGCTATTTCGGTCAAAACCTACAAATACTCCTTTGTCACATTTTGAGTCAACCTTTTTCTTATCCTGTTTGTATGTGTAACATGCAGAACCAAATGTTGTCATTCTCGCAAGGTTTGGTTTTCTTCCTGTTAACATAAAATAAGGTGTCTGGCCTGTGCGTTTGTTGTAACACCTATTGCAGATCACCACAGCACTCATTACAGCATAGGCCCATAACTCCTTTGGTAGTCTGCTTTCAATGAGCGTGCACCTAGCCATCTCAAACGAAGTCCTCCAGCTCCTCTCAGCTGTTCCGTTTTGATGTGGTGAATATGGTGCTGATTTTTCATGCTTTATAGTGTTTTTGCTAAGTAGTGACTCAAAGCTTTCTGCTGTAAATTCAGTGCCATTATCAGATCTATTGCATTTGAGCTTCCCAAAGGGGGTGGTATCTGCAATGAATTTTTCTGTAGCTTTTGTAGTACCACTCTTCGTTTTTAGGAAATACACAAACATAGCACTTGAGTAGTCATCTGTGAATGCTAGGGCATATTTATATCCTCTTTCTTTTGTTTCAGGCTGTATTGGGCCAGCTAGATCAGTGTGTATTAACTCCAATGCGGCCTTTGCCTTTACATCTGGTTTTCGATTTCTGCTCTGGGTAAACTTTCCCTGTATGCAAATCTCACAGCTTGGGGTATGTTTACTGTTTTTATCTTTTATCCTCATTCCTTCAACAACTTCCTCTAACTTTAGTACGTCACTGTGATTACAGTGTCCTAATATCTCATGCCAAGTTTGTATATCATTACATCCATTACACATATCATCAGATTTTCCATCAACAGGGCTTTGGGCGCATGCGCATGCAGCGACCGGCAGCGGGTGAAAAAAGTTTGACGTTTGTGTCTCTGTTTTTATGCACGTTAATGTGTTTTAACGAAATTCTCTGTGCCGTTTTTGTCCTTGAATATTTGTGGACTATATAATGAAGAGCTCCCTGGTTCCATCAGTATGGATTTCCTTCTTGTTTTTGCACTGTTGTTTCTTTCTTACCGGCTCTTTGTCTTGGAGGTAAGTGCGATCGCGATCTCGCCGGGAAGAATACAGTATTCAAGAGAAATGTTACTGTATTTAAACATGGATAATGCAGCATCTGTGTTTGAGTCTGTGCCGCAACTGCCGGACTTTATTTTAAGAGATTTTCATGGACACGGCGATGAAAAGAGAGACAAGAGGAGGAAACATGGAAAGCGTGGAGGCATAAGATTAAACCTGAAGAGGCGTCAACTTAACCGCATTCCTCTTCGTTCCATTATTATGGGGAACGTACAATCCCTGAGAAATAAAGTGGATGAAATTCAAGAAAATGTACGATATCAGAAGGATTTCAAGAACTGCTGTGTCATGGCTTACACGGAGACGTGGCTTACGGCGCATGACCGGTATGCGGATCTGTGTATTGACGGCTTTGGAGCCCCACTTCGCTTGGATCGGCAGGAAGGGGTAACGGGGAAACGTCAGGGGGGCGGCGTATGTTTATATATTAATAAACAGTACTGTACATCTGTCACGCTCAGAGAGCGCATCTGTACACCAGATGTGGAGCTTCTGTCCGTATCGCTACGCCTCTTTCATCTGCCTCGCGAGTTCCCCCAACTTTTCATAACGACTGTGTACATTCACCCGAGAGCAGATGCTGCCTCCGCCTCCAGCACCATCTTCGATGTGGTACAGCGGTTGCAGTCGATTTCCCCAGAGGCTCCAAATTTTATCATTGGGGATTTTAACCATGTGTCTTTAAAGAAGACACTTAAAAACTTTTATCAGTATGTCTCCTGCCCAACCAGGCGAAAAAAGACATTGGACTTGTGCTACAGATCCATAGAGAGGGCCTTTAAATCTCTTCTCCTTCTTCCTTTAGGATCCTCAGATCACAACTGTGTACATTTGCTGCCCACATATAAAACTGCTCTCAGAAGAGGCAAGGCGAAGACTAGAGACATAAACGTTTGGACAGAGGATTCAGTGCACTGCCTCCAGGAATGCTTTAACTGTACAGACTGGGAGGTGTTCACGCTAGACTGTGGAGAAGATTTGGACTCTTTAGTGGACGTGACATGCTCATACATGGCTTTCTTCAGAGACATGATCGTTCCACGTAAACGTGTCTAAATATATCCCAACAACAAGCCATGGGTTACAAAATCAGTTAAATCCTGCTTACAGAGGAAAGCACTTGCCTTTAAACAGGGGGTTGTTTCTGAGCTGCAGGTTGCCACAAAAGAGCTGAAGGCCGAAATTTTAAAAGCAAAACAGAATTATAAATCAGAGTTGGAAAGCAAGATAGCAACAAACAAGCTTGGTTCAGCCTGGGCCAGTATGAAAACTATTGCAGGCCTTCAGAGCACAGAGCACAGTAATCATGTGTTTTTAGATGGTTTTAATTCAGACACAGAGCTGGCTAATGCTCTTAATTGTTTTTATGGTTGTTTTGATTCCTTTGATTTTAGCACAGAAACCCAAGATTTGAAACAGAAACTCAAAGACAATCAGCACTTTAATATTGAGGTGCAGGATGTTAAAAGAGCGTTCTGTGCTGTAAAAATGAACAAAAGTCAGGGGCCTGATAATATATGTGGGCGCTTGGTAAAGTCCTGTGCACATGAACTGAGTCCTGTATTTCACTACATTTTCAATAAGTCCTTACAGACACATGTGCCTAAGGTCTGGAAAGATGCTGTGGTTGTCCCCGTTCCAAAATCCAGCTGTCCTAAAACGGTAAATGATTTCAGATCAGTTGCTTCGACTTCAATTTTAATGAAAATTTTTGAAAAACTGGTCAGATTTGAGGTCCTAAAGCAGACTGAGCATGCATTGGATCCTTTGCAGTTTGCCTATAGGCCTCACAGAGGAGTGGAGGATGCCACTGTCACTCTGTTTAACATGCTTTTTAAACATCTGGATTTTAATGGGACACACGGCAGACTTTTATTTGTGGGCTTTTCTTCCACCTTTAATACAATCTAACCTCATATTTTAGTTGAAAGGCTCCGGCAACAATTTGATTTAAGTAATAATCTGGTGGGTTGGATTCTGGATTTTTTTAACCAACAGGACACAGAGAGTAACGGTCAATGGTATGTTGTCTGACCAAAAGTGTTCTTCTACTGGCTCTCCTCAGGGGTGTGTGTTTTCACCACTACTCTTCATCCTGTACACAAACATGTGTCGGAGCAGACATGACAACAGACATATTATAAAGTATGCTGATGATACAATAATTGTATTGTTCAACAATTATTGTTGTCAGTCTCCTCCAGGATGGTGAGAGTGGCCACGGCCCAGTAGTTGATGATTTTGTTCACTGGTGTGAGGATTCCTACCTGCAGCTGAATACAACAAAAACTAAAGATATGATTATTGACTTTAGGAGGAAAACTCCCAGGCACAAAGTCACTGTACTAAAAGGCCAGACCACTGAATGTATAGAATCCTACAAATATCTTGGGACGATTATTGATAGTAATTTAAACTTTGAAGAGAACTGTGAAAGGGTGTGCAAAAAGGGTCAGCAACATTTGCATTGTTTAATCCCTTGCACTCTGGTCAATTTCCCTAAAAACGCCAAAAAATAATGTGCCCAAAGTAAATCGAAAGGTGTTCTTCAACCCTTTGTAGCATCTTCATGGGGTTGGTCTCATTTAAAAGAAAACACTTTGAATTTTTTGGCAAAAAAAACATAATCTCTCTAAGTGCTCTGGCCACTGAGTTACAGTCATCTAAACATAGTGAAATTGAAGAAAATAAATTTGGCCTGGGTGTTTTTTCGGATACAAATGCTTGCACATAACACACAGCTTCAGATCCGGGCTGGAAAATGCAACAGAAATGCAGAACCAAGTGTTATCCAGCTGAGGTCCAAATTTTGTAACAATACCACAAAAAATGAATATATTACACAGCTTTTTCCTCAGGCAGTTCCCAGGCATTTTTGAACTGTGCAAAATTGTGCCAAATGGCACAGTTTGGAAAAACGTCTGTAACTTTTGAATGATTCAATATAGAAGCTTCATCTTGGGCTCTAATGAAAGCTGACAATCAGCGATGTGTGTGTGTGCGTGTGTGTGTGGGGGGGTTGCCCCCCCCCTCGCTACAGAGGACGGACATCGGCCATCGCTACATGACGGATTAGACTCATGTGGCGATGTGGCGACCGCGGCGCAGTCACCGCGGCTTCCCCCCCCCTCACTACAGAAGAATAGCGGGGGGGTGGCGTTCACGGTCCAGACGCGGCGAACGAACCGTGTACCGTGGCGCACGCACTTCGGACTTCGTGCGCCACACAGTTGTAATTTACCGATCGGTCAAAAGTCATTTTGATTACAATTTTCAGGGATAAAGAATAATTTAGCTTAGAACACCTTACCTCTTCACAGCAGAAGCGGAGCTGGCGAACTTCTTCCTCATTGTCAGACGAACGCGACGCTGGTTTCGCGACCCGATCAAAACATAATTCCATTATTGCGGTTTTGCGCTTCCATGATTGCAGTTTTTGGCGAACGATTTTTCAAAACAAATAACAGTAGTAATTAAAAATAGACTGGCAAACGCGTGTGTGTCACTCAGCCTTCGTCGTCGGCCTCCGTCGGTCTATCATGACCATAGAAGACAATCCTAATGTCTATTCTGCTGGGACAAAAATAAAAAAAGCACCGTCTGGCCGAACATGCCGATGCGCGAATGGCAGTCGCTGTCACACAGGTTGCACTTGTGGATGGTCTCCGTGCTGCTGGGTCTGTGGGGTTCTTCCTGCAGGTCCTTTTTGTCATCTGCAGCAGTCAGTCTCTCTTCACCCAGCCTTACACAAAAAAGCTTGCGAACTTCTGTGTTTCAATTGGCTTTCTGCATTCACAGCGTTGGTAGGCGGGTCCTTCTTGCTAGGTTTTCAGTCATTGGTTCTTCAAGGTTTCAGAAACCCAATTCAAGGCTCTTATTAGTTGAATGAGCGGTCAATCATATCTGATCTGTTCGCGGCTGTGTCTGTAGTGGAAGAACTTTTTTTTTTTTCAGTGCGCGCTTAGAGGCAGGCTCTCGTGCGTCCTAGAGCGCCCTCATGCGTCCTAGAGTGCACGAGAGCGCCCTCGTGCGCTCTGGGACGCAGAGACTTGCCCGCCCGCGGTACAACGGCGTGCAAGAGGTTAAGGAAACTTGCACGCTTCCTACTTGACCGAACCATAATGACAATGTTTTATCGGGCTTTTATTGAATCTGTTTTATCCTTCTCTTTAGTGTCATGGTTTGGTCAGACAAAACTGAAACAGAGGAAATCCTTGGATCAGGTTGTTAGATGGTCCAGTCGCTTGCTTGGTGAGTCACAGCTGAGCCTGACATCCCTGTACACCAGACAGGTACAGAGGATTGCTACCTCCATTTTAAATGATGACTTCCACCCTTTGCACTGCCACTTTCAGCTTCTTCCCTCCAGACGGAGGTTTGCTGTCCCAAAAAGTAAAACCCAGCGCTACAAAAACAGCTTTGTTCCTGCTGCTGTTAAAGAGTTGAACAAGATGTAACAATATATTGCACATAATTTAGTTACCTATTTATTAATTTGATTTTATATTTACTTATTTTTGTAGGTTTTTTATTGGGGTTCTAAATCTTTTATTGGGTTTTAAACTTTTGAGTTTTTAACCTCTTTGACTAGTCTTTAACTTTTTAATATGACCCTTCTCTCTTATCTCCTTGTTTTTTCTCTTATCTCTTTGTCCTATGGCCTGATTGGTGGAGCCTTGAGTACTTTTATCACGTTTATAGTCAGCTTCATGTGTGCCTGTTTTTGTGTTCATGTTGAATGTAATTGTGGTTTGTAAATATGGATGTCACCTGACTGTAAAACAAATCTACCTACGGGTACAAATAAAGTAACCTGAACCTGAACAGTGCCTAGATAATACAATCTGTCACACACTTTTATATTAAACCTGGTACAGTCTTTGTGGATGAGTTGGTCTTGTCCCTGTTGAAAGTTCACTCTCGCTTCGCTGGCCGTGGCAGACTTAACTGAGAACATATGGGAAAGATGGGATGTTCAGCGCCCCCTTCAGTGTTGCCTTCACTTTGCGTCCTCCACTGTCGCGCAGGTAGACCTCAGCATCCCCCCTCTTTAAAGCTGCACCGCTGGTCCGTGTGCCGTCAGCCAACTCCATGATGTGTTTATTCAGCTGGAATGACTCGTCAAATCTTTTGAACTTGTCAAGGTCCATTATGTTGGACGTCACTCCCGTGCCCACCATCAAACCACTTTCTTTCAATTCGCTGATGTTGCTTTCGCTTAGTTTAAAAGCGAATGTTTCATCCTCGTTGTCCATCGCTTGCTTCACTCCGTCCTTTGTCTGCAGTTTTCATCCTCGCTGTCTGTCACTTGCTTCACTCCGTCCTTCATCTTTCGCCTGCAGTTTTCATCCTCATTGTCCATCGCTTGCTTCACTCCATCCTTCGTCTTTCGCCTGCAGTCTTCATCCCAGTGTGTGGGGCTGTTGCAGTAACTGCACCACCATTTCTGCGCTGTGCGCCCACTGGGACATGCCCGTGCTTTGTGGCCCTTCCGGCGACAGTTATAGCAAGTTATTGCTTCTTTTTCTCCACACCTCACCTTGGTTGTGTGGCTCCTCATTTTCATCACATTGTCATCTCCCGAAGTGGCATTAAACTTTTCAGTGCTCTCATAATCTCTGAGCTTTTTTTTAAAGTCACCAAAAGTCATTCTGTAATCACTGTGCGTTATGAATATGGCGAATGGCTTGAATGATTCTGGCAAACCCTTTAGAAGCATGGCAATAGTCAGCCCATCACTTAATGTCTCTCCTGCACTTCTCAATGCAGTGATAGCAGTCTCTGCTCTTATAACAGTCTGTCACAGTTTCTTCTGCCTTTTTCTGCAGTGAAGTCAGTTCTGTGTAAAGACTAATTATTTGTGGTTTTCTTCTTCCTGCATAATGTTCATGTAATATTTTAAATGCTTTCCTACCGTCGTCCGCGGTGTCTCTTATGACAAGGGAGAGGCTCTTATTGTCCAAAAACTGAATAAGCTCAGCATAGGCATCTTCATTTTTTGCATTGTTGGCTTCCACGCTGGATGCTGCATTTCCTCCCTCTGGCACTCTTGGTTCTGATGGGATAAAGTGATCAATATAACCATATAACAGTTATTTGTGTGACTCAAAATATTTGTACTCTCCTTACATTTAGGTACTATAACCAATATACCATAATGAAATATATATTGCCAAATGTGTGGCTCATTACCTGCAAAAAGAGTGGACCTCTGTCTCAACACAGAGAACAACAACGTCCGTGTGATCTATGGGAGGAGATGAGGGACCGGTTGTGATAAGGAATAACCGAGGATCAGCTACTTTGACCTGGGAGGAGGAATGGCCTTCAGTGGATACACTCGGTGCCAGGAACGGACTGTGACTCCCTACCATGGACCATGCACCTGGACTGTCATTTGATAATGCATGCTTTCACTTTTGTTCATTTCTATATAAATATTCTGGGTCAGAATCACCAGTACTTTTGGTGCCAGGCTTCCACCTGAGAGAGTACCCATCTGGGCCTCTTTCTTCACCAGGTTTGAGACGATCTCCCTAAATGGAGGAGGCACTCTATGACCCCACACGCCCTGAGGCGGTATCCCCTTTGTAGCTGGACTTACTCAGGGAAGCAAGTTAGTTCACTTAAGGCCCTTTTCCATTAGCCCAGCACACCTCGGTACGGCTCGATTCACTTCAGTACGGCTCGGAATGCTTCTGTCTCCATTAGCACGGTGTTGTGCTTGTGCTGTGATGGTTTGTGTTGGGATGGTTTATAAGCGAGGCGGCGCCACACTCCCAGCGAGGCGGGGCCACACTCCCGTGACGTAACGCACGCGACTGAGTCCTTCATTACATGAGACAAAATGGAAGATCCAAGGATTATTGCGTTGCTCGCTCTGTGGTTTTTTTTCTCACAATTAAGTCCAGAGAGTTTAACCAGAGAAGACAGTATTACCAGAGGCGACGACGTGAATTGAGACAAAACACGTTGGAACAATACAGGAGACTCGCGGTTGCCAGGGAGGAATATGAAGCTGGAATGGCGAGGTTACTTAACCGGCAGAGGAGGGAGCAGATATCGGTAAGCTCATTTTATAGTCATATTATTCTTGTGTACAGCATTTTGATGTTGACAGTTATCAGTATTACAGGAATGACATTATGCTGTGTGTATGTTTCAGTTAATTAACCGGCATAGGAGGGAGGCGATGTCGGTAAGCTCATTTTATAGTCATATTATTCTTGTGTACAGCATTTTGATGTTGACAGGTTATCATTTATGCTGTGTGTGTGTGTTTTTCAGTTGGCTGTGTTGGTGCAAAATACTCGCTGCAGACCGCGTGTCTGGACAGAACATCGTAGCTCGCATTGGTGGGAGGATGTTGTTCCCAGCTTCTCCACCCAGCAGTGGTTGCAGAATTTCAGGATGTCCAAGGACACTTTCACCTACCTGTGTCAGAAATTGCGTCCATGCATGGAGCGGCAAGATACAACGTTCCGCTTATGTGTGCCGCTGAGGAAGAGAGTGGCCATCGCACTGTGGAAGCTTGCTACCGGTTCAGAGTACCACAGTATTGGACATCTTTTTGGGGTCAGCATCACAACAGTGTGCAGGTGTGTGCAGGACTTTTGTGCAGCAGCAGAGTCATCGCTCGTTCCAGAACTGCTTCATCTTCCCGATGAAGGGAGATTCATGGAAATGTCGGCCTACATCGAGAATCGGAGGGGGCTACCATTATGCGTTGGTGCCATCGATGGCTCCCACATACTCATCATAGCACCAGAAGAATGTCACACTGACTACTTCAATCGTAAAGGCTGGCACTCCATAATCCTTCAAGGTGGGGTTGATGGAAAGGGTTTGTTCTGGAATGTGTTTGCTGGGCTTCCAGGGAGCATGCATGATGCTAGGGTGCTGAGACTGTCCAGACTGTGGGAGTTAGCTAGTCAGGGAAACCTCTTCCCACCTATCAGGAACATCGGTGCGTTATGTAAGGGATACTACATCAGAATCAGAATCAGAATCAGAATCAGAATCAGAATCAGCTTTATTGCCAAGTATATTTACAAGTAAACACACAAGGAATTTGACTTGACATAAGACGCGCACGTTAGGCGCATCCAATGACGCGTCGCCATACAAGGCGCCTGTCAACAGTGGAGGTAAAGAGGGGGGAGGAGGGGGAGGAAAACACAATAGGAGAGAGAAAAAACATAGTAATCAGAATAAACGCTCATATGTGAGCCAAATTTTGACTACACAGAAAAAAAACCCTCATGCATTAGCATACAATAGAATTCACAAGACACAAGAGAGCAGTGTACAGTATCTTTAATCAGTTCATGAATCAATGTGTGTGCGGTGTTGAGCAGTGTTGATGATAATAAGAGAGACCCAAGGACCCTTGGCAGAAGATGTTTTGTCTGTCTGGCGCCCAGTCTTATCTGGCGCTGCAGCTGGCTGTCCAAGGCCTTGTGCTCATGATTTTGAAAAAAACACAGACTGCAGACAGCCAGGAGGAATTTTCATGGGGAATAATAGTGCCAAATAGGACTGATCACAGAGAAGACTTGTATTTCTTCTGTAGATTCAGTACATTAATCCTTCATTGCGCAGCTTTGAATTCGTCGTGGAAAGACCTGAGCGAACCCATGATGTAATCCACCTTACGAGACAGTTCTCCAGTAGTCGCTATCATGGTCTTCTCCAGTTTCTCAATTTGTTGGATGCACCTCGCCTGGCCAGCATTTTGATAGGTTGAATCCATCTTCAGCAATTTGCGGTAAACCAAGACAATTCCTGTCCCAATCAGAATTATCCCAATCACCAAGATTACGAAGATAAACAGATCTTCAATATCTTCGATAGAAAGATTAGAGAGACACAGCATTTTCCATTTACCCGTGTCACATAGATAGCCCACCGGAGCCGTTCCAGCGGGGCAGACAGCTTCCCCCGGAGCACTTTTCCTTGTTGAAAAAATAGTGTCAATTGTGTTCAAAGCCCAGCTTATTAACTCCATAATTTCTTTTCGGCGGTCGCAGTTAGACGCAGGCAGACAACAGCAAGCTGGGATCTAGTAATAACAGGAGGGGAGGAAAAAATCAGCAGGAGAGAAGAAAAAAGCGTCTGCTCTCTTGGGAGGGCGGAAGTAGATCCGACATCCTAGGGAACTCAGCTTATCCACTCCAAAATTGGCTGTTGAAACCATTCCCTGACACCGGACGACTGACTGAAGAACAGCACACGTTCAACCAGACCATCAGTCGTGTACGGGTGGCTGTTGAGAATGCTTTTGGCAGGCTTAAGGGAAGGTGGTGCTGCCTTTTAAAAAGGAATGACTGCAACATCAAACTTGTGAAATCCATGGTGGTGACTTGTTGTGCACTGCACAATCTGTGTGAGACTCATGGAGAGGCCTTTGACACTGCATTGGATGCTGCAGCAGATGAAGTGATGGTGTCAGCTGCAGAGGTAGCTGAGGACCGTGGTGGGGGTGTAAGAGATGCTTTGATGCAGTACTTGTGTACAAATAATTAATAAGAGAATTTTGTCATTATTCATGTGTGTACATATTTCTAACGTCTGTGTTTAATGATTAAAATGTTGTGCACTTTTCATCTGTCTCCTTTGCTTTGCTGGAACTGCAAATTGACATAGTAATTATGTTTAGAAAAATGTTATATTTCAATTTAAGCCTATCCCACCAAAAATAAGTCAAAATAGATTTAAGAAGCACACATTATGTTGAGAAAAGTGTTATATGTCAATTTAATCCTATCCAACTTTTACTTTAAAAATAAGTGTAAATATTTCTAAAAAGCACACATTATTAGAAATATGTTATATTTCAATTTACTAATATCACACTTGTACTTACAAAAACGTGTGAATATTCGTAAAAAGAACACACATGCAAAAGGTAGCACCACAAGCAGTGGGTCATAACGGTTTTGGGCAACAGCAACACAATTGTGTATTCCTTGCCAATCTGTCTGCTGTTATTTAATGTTTAACAGTTAAGGGACGGATGATTATATGCTCCAAAACTGGAGAAACTCTCTGATAAAAATGCTTCAAAAACACGTCACTTTTGGTTTGAATTAACTGCCAAATGACCTTGAAATAATGAGCTGAAACTTGTTTTTATTCGTATTAAATAATGAGATAGTGGCACACTGGCCAACACCAAATTGTATTATTTTTTATATCATAGTGCATTTTGGATGTACTGAATAAAAAAAATTCATGTTTTTCACCTTCAGGTCAACGTTTGGAACAACAGTATTTGTATTTTCATTTTAGATGATCCTACACTCCTTGTAAAGTATTGTAAATCTCTGAATTTGGAATACCGATAGAACATTCAATTTACATATACTTACTTTTTTAAATACTTTGACTTGTAAGCTTGATCAGTCTCTCCTGCTGCAATTTAAAGTCCAATTGTGCAACTTCTTATAAGTTAACATAAAAAATATAACCAAAGTTTAGAACTGGATCATGTGGTGCTAATTTTTGATGATATTTCAATAAAAACAACATAAACCTTACAAAAACATTTGTTCTTTGGTCTAGTTCAAAATTACATTACCTTTACAATGGTTGACCCCTGACAGGATGATCAGCATCATTTTCATCAGACTAGGCAATTGAATTTCTATGTAATTATACTGTTTTATAATTCAGTGTCATAACAGACAACACTTTTTTGATCCAAAAAAATTCCATTTTATTATAAATAAAATATTCAAATAAAAAAAAAATCAGCAAGACAACAACAAGGTTAATCGACATTTTATACACGCCGACCACTGAGTGCCTCTACCAGCTTCCCAAACTGGGTCAGGAAGGCTCGGTTGAATGAAGCCGTCTCTGCCAGCTCCTGCCTTCTCAAGGCAACATCCTGCTCCTGGGCTACCCTCATGTGTTCTGCAACCTCCTGGTGGTGTCTCTCAAGCTGCTCTTGGCGCTCTTGGTGCATCCTCTCCTGCCTCTCATTGAACCTCTCCTGCAGACGCTTGTTCTCCTCATGCGCCTCTGTCATCACCGATGCTATGTCCGAGATGGTATTTCGCCTTTTCCTTTTTGCTAGATGAAAGACAGAAAAGTCAGGGTGGTTACATGCTGTATCTAAAAATATCAAAAACATATACTATGGAATTACACTGGTGAATGCATGTGGTGGGATGTGACTATATGCTTCTTTGCTGTATTTAAGCTCAAATGTCATGTTGCTCCACTTCAAAGGAGTTGATTGTTCACAGGGTGCTGTGATAGGGAACATCCCCCCATGCGATCCGAAAAGGATTAAGTTGAAAAAAATGGATGGATGGATGGATCTTTAAAAGTTTTCTTTTGTATTGTGGCCTCAGAAATAGGAATGGGTTAATAAAAATGGCTTAATAAAAATGGCTTAATAAAAGTGACGTGAAGCTTTTTAATGAGGCATATTCATAAGTCAGTTCATGTGCTGTTGTGGAGCCCATAATTTTAACTTATGTGACTCACATGTGGCAGGCTGCAATTCAGCCGAGAGAGACTTTGAGCTAGCCATGTGTATTGACATCACACCTCAAGAGGACGAGGTGTCTGCACCCCCTGTGGACTCAGAAGAAAGGAGAAGATTAGCCGGCCTGACCTTTTGGGGGTCAGAGAGGAGAACAGAAGGACTCTGGGTGTTCTATTACAGATGAAAGGATGTAACTGAGTATTGTGACTTTTGTGTGATGTATTGTTCGAGACCAAGGATGAATGAGAATTAAAGCAGATACTGTAAAATCATGCGGTCTCCTGAATTCTTGACTCCTACACTGTATATGTTTTTGTATATTATGACTTCCAACAGTATTTCAACCAACACACCACCACACCTAAAAATGTGACTGTGTTGTTTAACACCGGCAACAGACCACCACAGAATGTTTTTGACACAGACATATAAAATTCCTTAATATGCGGCTATCGGAAATAACCTTAATCATAAAAAAGGGGGATAATCTCATGTTTACTGTGCCTTACCAACACTTCAATTCAATTCAACTTTATTTTATATAGCGCCATTTCACAACAACAGTCATCTCATAGCACTATCAACTGTAGGGGGGGAACCCCCACAGTTGCAGAAAGACCCCAGCAATCAGGCGATCCCCTGTGAGCAAGCACTTGGCGACGGTGGAGAGGAAAAACTCCCTTTTAACAGGAAGAAACCTCCAGCAGAACCAGGCTCAGGGAGGGGCAGTCATCTGCTGCGACTGGCTGGGGGGTGAGGGGATAGAGAAGAAGAAAAGAACAGACATGTAGAGAGAAAATAGCACGATGGGGACTCAATCTATGGGAGAGAACAAACAGATGTTAATGACCAGCAAAAAAAAAAATATTTCATAGAGAGTGAGGAAAGGAGTGAGGCCCAGTGCATTACTGGAGGTCCCCCGGCTGACTAAATCTATTAGCAGCATAACTAAGGGAGGGTTCAGAAACACATGATCCCTCCCTAATTGTAGGCTATATCAAAAAGGTAGGTTTTAGCCCTATTCTTAAAAACAGAGATCGAGTCTGACTCCCGAATCCAGATTGGCAGCTGATTCCACAGGAGAGGAGCTTGATAACTGAAGGCTCTGCCTCCCATTGTACTTTTGGAGATTCTAGGTATTACAAGTAATCCTGCATTTTGGGAGCGTAGTGCTCTGTTAGGATAATATGGTAGTATCAGATCTTTTAAATAAAAAGGAGCCTGATTGTTTAGAGCTTTGTAAGTAAGAAGAAGGATTTTAAACTTAATTCTAAACTCTATGGGAAGCCAATGAAGGGAGGCCAGAACCGGAGAGATATGATCTCTCTTTCTAGTACCTGTTAAAACTCTTGCTGCAGCATTTTGGATCAGCTGAAGACTTTTTAAAGATGTTTTAGGACAGCCTGATAATAAAGAATTCCAATAATCTAATCTCGAGCTAACAAAAGCGTGGATCAGTTTCTCAGCATCACTCTGAGACAAGATGCTCCTAATCTTGGCAATATTACGCAAATGATAGAAGGCAGTCTTAGAAACAAATTTAATATGTGAATTGAAGGACAAATCCTGATCAAAAATAACTCCAAGGTTCCTCACAGAGCTATTAAGAGAAAGAGTAACCGCATCCAAACTGAAAGTTTGATTTGGAAAGGAATTTCTAAGGTTTTTTGGACCAACAAGAATGACTTCAGTCTTATCTGAATTTAATAGCAGGAAATTACAAGTCATCCAAGCTTTGATTTCCTTAAGACAGGCTTCTAACTTGGCTAATTGATTACTATCATCTGGCTTCATTGACAGGTATAATTGTGTGTCATCTGCATAACAATGAAAATGTATACAGTGCTTTCTAATAATGTTGCCTAACGGAAGCATATATAAACTAAAAAGAGTAGGACCTAGCACAGATCCCTGTGGAACTCCATGACTAAGCTTTGAGTTGAAAGAAAACTCATTATTTACATGAACAAACTGGAACCTATCAGATAAATAAGATCTAAACCATTGCAACGAAGTTCCATTAAGTCCAACATAGTGTTCTAATCTATCAAGTAGAATATTATGATCGATAGTATCAAAAGCTGCACTAAGGTCTAAAAGGACAAGTACAGAAACTAGTCCATTATCAGATGCAATGAGGAGGTCATTAGTGACCTTCGCTAAGGCTGTTTCAGTACTATGATGGATTCTAAATCCAGATTGAAACTCTTCAAGTAAACCATTTCCCTGCAGGTGGTCAAATAATTGCGTAGCAACAGCTCTTTCTAAGATTTTTGAAATGAAAGGGAGATTAGAGATTGGTCTATAGTTAGCTAAAGCTCCTGGATCTAGCGTTGGCTTTTTGAGTAAGGGTTTAATTACAGCCGTTTTAAAAGCCTGCGGTACATGGCCTAAAGTTAATGAAGAATTGATTATATGAAGAATAAAGCTACCAATAAGTGGGAAGACTTCTTTAAATAACCTGGTAGGAATAGGGTCTAAAAGACAAGTTGAAGGTTTGGATGAGGAAACTATTTTGTCTAACTCACAAAGATCGATTGGAGTAAACTCATCAAGACAGACATCAATAGAAGGAGTTGTAGTAGTTACAGTATTTAAGTTAACTGTGGGAAGAATCTGATTGATTTTATCTCTGATGGATGAAATTTTATTATTGAAAAAGTTCATAAAGTCCTGACTAGTAAGCTCTAAGGGAATGCTAGGATTGACAGAGTCCTGACTCTTTGTCAACCTGGCTACAGTACTGAAAAGAAACCTGGGATTATTCTTGTTCTCTTCTATTAATGCAGAGTAATAACTCGTTCTAGCTTTTCTAAGAGATTTTTTATAAATTAAAAGATGATTTCTCCAAGCTAAATAGATTTAATCTAAATTAGTAGAGCGCCATTTTCTTTCTAATTGACGAGTCTTCTGTTTTAAGGTACGAGTTTCTGTGTTGAACCAAGGAGTTAGAAATCTCTGATTAGACTTTTTCTTTTTTAAGGGGGCCACCAAGTCTAGAGTCTGATGCAGAGAAGCTGAAACACTATCCACCATGTTATCAATTACAGAAGGAGCAAGCTGTCTATAGCTTATTTCTGTTGTGTTGACACATGGCATAGAGGAAACAATCTGCATAAATTTGGAAACAGCATCATCTGAGAGGCATCTACTGTAATAATATTTTTCTTTAGGAGCCAAATAGTCAGAAATAGTAAAATCAAAGGTTAACAGACAATGGTCTGACAGTACAGGGTTATGAGGAGACACTACAAGATTTTCTATTTCTATGCCATATGTCAAAACAAGGTCCAATGTATGGTGGAGGTAATGAGTAGAATTTCCTACTTTCTGAGAAAACCCAATCGAGTCTAATATTGAATTGAATGCCACATTAAGGCAGTCACTATCTACATCCACATGTATATTAAAGTCCCCTACTATAATTATTCTATCAGATTTCAGCACTAAATCAGCTAAGAAATCAGCAAATTCAGATAAAAATTCTGAGTAGGTTGATGGGGGACGATAAACTATGGCAAATAAAATTGGGTTTAACCTAAAATTGCTAAAGTGCCCAATACTGAGGACCAGGCCCTCAAAGGAATTATAAGATGTTTTTTGCTTTACATTAACTAGTAATTTGGAATGGTAAATTGTTGCTACTCCTCCTCCACGACCAGAACTTCTGGGATTTTGACAGTTTAAATAACCAGAGGGAGTTGATTCATTTAAAACAACATAATCCTCTTGTCCTAACCAAGTCTCTGTAAGGGAAATTAAATCAATCTGATGATCAATTAACAAATCATGGACTAACAGAGATTTGGGAGTTAGAGACCTAATATTTAATAAACCACATTTAATTTTTAAATTATGAGGAGGAACGGGACTTCCGGGAAGATGGCAGAGAGACATAACGCTTAAACAGAGAGCTCTCCCTAGCCGGATTAAAAATCATCGGTAAATGGCCAACTCGACATAAGCGGATCAATAAACTAAGGGATGAAAACACGAAGGAGCCGGGCACAAGGACAAAAGCAGGGTAAAATTAAAGAATTCCTCTTCAACAACGCAGGAGAAACCGCTGAACACGAGGTCCAAAAAAACAAGGTGACTGCAGCAGAGAAAATGGAGGACGCAAAACTCGATACCATGAACTCTGGCATCGCCCGTTTGGGTAAAGAGTTGAGAGACTTCAAGCGGCAGCTACAGCAGGATTTAGCGGCTCTTAAGGAGGAGCTGAAAAAAGAGATTAGGAGGAAATTATGGGCCTCCGAAGAGAAATGGAGCGCAAGCTAGCAGAAAACATGGAGGAGCTGCGCTCTCAGCGGGCGTGTATGACAGAAGCACAGGCCCGAATATCGGAGCTGGAAGATTGGAAGAGCGAGGCAAGCGAACAGCTGCAGACCCTGACGGCACAAACGCAGAGGATGCAGGAGAAAATAACCGACTTGGAGAGCAGGTCCAGACGGAGCAATATACGCATCTTTGGAATCCCGGAGGGCATTGAAGGCAACTCGATGACGAAATTCATGGATCAGTTCTTAAAAAAAGAGCTGGAACTGCCCGGTGAAGCGGATCTGCAGATTCAACGAGCGCACAGAGCCCCGGCACAGAACCCGAAGCCAAACTCTCCACCCAGGTCAGTTGTGGTAAACTTTCTGAAATATGACATAAAGGAAAGAATCCTGACACAAGGTTGGAAAAAAAAGATACGAATCGGCGACAAACAGATATTCTTTGATCATAACTACCCGACAGAAATTGTGCAGCAGCGGAAGAAATATGCCAACATTAAAAAAACGCTGAAAGAGAAAAAAATTACATTCCAAACGCCGCTAACGAAGATGAGGATTCATTGGGAGGACGGCGTAAAAACCTACAACACGGCCAGAGAGGCAGCGCGGGACATGATGGAGCGGGGCCTTGTGGTGAACGTGCCGGAGGAACCGGCTGGAGCAGCGGCGGCCCTGAACGCATCACGACAGCCGGAGTGGAGGCGAGTGAACGGCAGAAGAAGGGGGAGGGACATGGAGCAGCGGGCCCAGGAAAAACTACAAGGCTTTCAACTGAAAGCCTAGATCATAACAAAGATTAAGAAAGGCACAGAAGAAATGAAGGCCAAGAAGACAAGGTAAAAGAGAAACAGACGGCTAGGAGAGGTTTAAGTGATATTTGTTGGACATTTCTACACTAATGACTATTACTTGGATAGTAACTAGAGGTCTAGGGAGGGCCCTTCACTCTGTGAGGTCATTCCCTCCACCCACCAACAGGGACCAGTGGGCAGAAGAAAGGCCCAAAGTACGGAGGTCGAGATTTTTTTAATGTGTTTTTATATAAATATGTGTTATTTTTGTTGTTAAAGGGGCTAGGAGCACAAGTTAAAAAAAATGGAAAAACATGAATATGGGTAAAAATCCTAAGATAATGACACTAAATGTGAATGGTCTGAACTCACCTGTTAAAAGGGAAAGAATAATAAGAAAATTCAAGAAGGAAAAAGCCGAAATTATATTTATGCAAGAGACACATTTGAGCAAGACAGAACATGTGAAACTAAAGAGATTTGGCTATAAGAACTCCTACTACAGTTCATTTAAGGGAGGAGCTAAAAGGGGGGTTATGATACTAATTTCAAACAAAATACAATTTGAATGTGTACAGGAAATCCAGGATAAAGAAGGCAGGTATGTAATAATAAAGGGAAGAATAGATGGTATGCAGATCACATTAGTGAACATCTATGCCCCACCAGAAAGTGACAAGGGTTTTTTTCAACATCTGTTTGATCTCATAGCAACACACAGTGAAGGAGTCCTAATTTGTGGAGGAGACTTAAATGCTGTCATGGATCATGAAGTTGATACAACAAGTGTTAAGAAGACAAAAAAAACATGTAACAAAGTTCATAAGAACCTCACTGGCAGAAATGGGTATGGTACACATATGGAGGGACCTGCACCCACTCGAAAAAGACTATACACATTATTCAGCAGTCCATAAAGTACACTCTAGAATAGATTACTTCCTTATGAATGAAGGTGACAGACACAGGGTGAGAAATTGTTGGATTGGTGGGGCAGAAATATCAGATCATAATCCTATATACATGGAAATATATTTAAACAATAGAAAACGACAAACAACATGGAAACTTAATGTAGGACTGTTAAATGATGAGAAAATGAAAGAAAGAATAAAAGTAAACATAAACGAGTATATCCAAGAGAATGACAATGAAGAAGTGGACCCAACAATACTATGGGATGCACTAAAAGCCGTGTTAAGAGGTAAATTAATTGTTGAAACAGGAAAAGCAAATAAGTCTAAACTACAAACATATGAACAAAGATGTGAGAGACTGAGGGAATTGGAACGTAAACATCAAAGCACAAATGACCCAAAAATATATCAAGAAATTAAAGAAGAAAAAATAAAGATAAAAGAAACACAAATGGATGAAATTGAAAGGAAAAATAGATATCTAAAGCAAAAATATTATGAAACGGGACCAAAAGCCACAAAACTGCTGGCAAAACGGTTAAGAAAACAACAAACAATGAATAATGTATATAAGATTAAAGACCCCACCACAAATAAAACCACAGTTAACCCAGAAAACATCGAAGAAATATTCCGTAATTTCTACCAAGAACTATACTCGCAACCTGAAGAAACAAATACTAAAGATATTAAAAAATTTCTAGGCACATTGGACTTGCCATCAATACAAAATCAACAAAATGAAAAGCTAACAGCAGAAATAACAACACAAGAGATTAGAGATGTGATTAAGTCACTTAAAAACGGTAAATCACCAGGTAGTGATGGATACCCATCCGAGTTTTATAAACTGTTTATAGAAGAACTCACGCCACAGCTCCTAAAGTCATTTAATTGGACGTTGAACAACAACAAAATACCTCCATCATGGAACGAAGCTATTATTTCAGTTATTTTAAAGCCAGGGAAAGATAGCGAACAATGCGGAAACTATAGACCAATCTCTTTATTAAATGTGGATTATAAAATATATACAACAATTATATGTAAACGAATGAAGACATTCTTGACGGAATTGATAGAAGATGATCAAACTGGTTTCATAGAGGGACGCCAAACACATGACAATATCAGGAGAACAATACATATAATTAATCAAATACATAAAGAAAAGAAAAGCACAGTAATAATGAGTTTAGACGCAGAAAAAGCATTTGACAGGGTTAACTGGAAATTCCTATATAGTGTGCTGGAACGCTTTGGATTTAACAAAAAATCAGTACAATGCATAAGGACGCTGTATCAAGAACCTGTGGCAAGAATCAAGCTAAACGGTAGCTTAACAGACAAAGTAAATATACAAAGATCAACTAGGCAGGGATGCTGCTTATCGCCCACCTTGTTTGCTCTGTTCATAGAGCCACTGGCTCAAGCGATACGACAAAATAAGAAATTAAAAGGTGTAACAATAAAGGGGGCGGAACACAAGATTGGGCTATTTGCAGACGATATTATAGTTTACCTTGAACAACCAGATGAATCAATAATAGAAATGATGAACTTGATAGAAAATTTTGGAAAATTATCAGGATACAAGATAAACATAACAAAAACACAAATACTGACATTCCACTATAACCCTCTAAACCAGATAACTGATAAGATCAAACTAAACTGGAAACAAAAAGAAATAAAATACCTTGGAGTGAACATACCTAAAGATCTAAGCAAAATCTATAAAGCAAACTATGATAGGTTGGAACAAGAAATAAAAAAAGATATTGATAGATGGTCAATCTTAAATATGGATCTGAATTCAAAAATTGAGACAGTCAAAATCAGCATACAACCCAGATTACTTTACCTCTTCCAGGCTCTACCAACAGAGATTCCAGATGCCCAGTTCTCAAAGTGGGACAGGATGATATCGAGATTTGTTTGGGGAGGTAAAAAGCCAAGAGTGAAATATAAAACTCTCCAGTTACCAAAAGAGAAAGGAGGCATGGGCCTACCGAGTCTAAAGGAATATTACTACTCAGCACAAATAAGATATATCATATGTTGGTGCGACGAGGGATATGAGGCAAAATGGAAAGAAATGGAAAAGGAAATTGAGGGACTCCCAGTACAAAGCATAATAGGAGATAAAGATGCATATAAGCAAATCAAACAAATAGACCCAATCACTAAATTTACCTTAGAACTGTGGTATAAAATAGTACAAAAGTATAATGTAAAGGAAGACATAAAACTATTGAAATGGGTAGCATTTGACAGTCAGTTTGAACCGGCAAAACAAGATAGGGGATACAAAAATCTGGTGAACAAGGGAATCACAGCATGGGGCAATATCGGAAAAAAAGATCTCGGGAGCTTTGTAAACATCAGGAGAAAATTTAAACTAGAAAGATCGGAATTCTTCAGATATCTGCAGATGAGAGACTATTATATGAAGAAGATTAGGCATAACCTCCAAACAGATGTGAGCGAGATTATGCAATTCATTTTAAGCTCATATACAGGAAATAAAATAAGAATTATTTCAAAGCTATATCAGAAACTTATGGCAAACAATCATTCAAGTAACTATATAAAGGAGAAATGGGAGAAAGAGCTCAATTTAAACATAACAGAAGAAAGCTGGCAGGAAATATGGAAAACACAACACACATCAACAAATTCAAGGACATGGAGGGAATTTGGATGGAAAAACCTGATTCGCTTTTTCTTTACACCACAGATTCAAGGAAAATATACAAATACCCAATCTTTATGCTGGAGGGGATGTGGGGCTCAAAATGCAGACCACTCACATATGTTGTGGAAATGCTGCAAAATATCACCATTCTGGAAATCTATACATGTGACAATACAGAGGATATTAGAATATAATATACCAATGAACTGTAACCTGATGTACTTATGTGATCTTAAAAGAGACAATGTTATACAGGCTGAGGACAGATATCTAGTTAAAATCTTGTTGATTGCATGTAAAAAAAACAATCACAAAAAAATGGCGATCAGAAGTTCTTCCTGACCAAGAGCAATGGACTGACATTGTTGAGGACATACGTATGATGGAAAAACTAACATATCGACAAAGAATGCAAGAAGGACTATGGGAAAAAAAAATGGCGGAAATGGACACACTACAAAGTGCAACAACGAGACAGAAATTGAAAGAATAACCAAAGACGCTGGAAAAACCAGAAGAATTAAGAGATGGAAACTAAAAACTTGATGCTCCAACATTTATCCCCCCCCCTTTTTTTTTTTCTTACCCTAGCCCCTTTGTTTTTAAATGTAGACTGTGATCTGAATGCAATATATATGATGAAAAATGAATAAAAATCTAAGTTACAAAAAAAAATTATGAGGAGGAACAGAGGCCAAATCATTCAATTTAGAGGCTTTATGTTTAATTTGAGTTTTACCAATATTTTGCTTTATCACTTTGGGATGCTTATACATTATATTTTTATTCACTTTGGAGGGAGCAGACAACGATTCTCTAATGGGGAAGTCAGGGGCTAAGCTGAGGGGTGGCGGATGAAGAGGAGCTGCAGAGAGGCGTGTAAGACTGCGACTCTGCTTCCTGGTCCCAACTCTGAGTAGTCATGGTTTTGGAAATTTGGATAAAAAAAAGATGCCAGATTGTTAGATAAATGAGAAGCACCATCCAAAGTGGGATGAATGCTGTCTCGTCTCATAAGACCAGGTTTTCCCCAAAAAGAGCTCCAATTGTCAATGTAGCCCACGTTATTTGCAGGACACCACACAGACAGCCAGCGGTTCAAGGATGACGAGCGACTAAACATGTCATCACTGGTCAGATTGGGGAGGGGCCCAGAGAATACTACAGTGGCAGACATCGTTTTGGCAAAGTCACACACCGATTCTATATTAAGTTTCGTGACTTCCGACTGCCGGAGACGGATGTCATTAATGCCGGCGTGAATAACAATTGTGGAATATTTACAGTTACTTTTAGCCAGCATTTTCAAATTTGACTCGATGTCGCCTGCTCTGGCCCCAGGAATGCATTGGACTATGACCGCTGGAGTCTCTAGGTTCACGTTTCTGACTACAGAGTCGCCAATGATCAGAGTTTTTTCCTCAGCGGGTGTGTCGCTGAGCGGGGAAAAACGATTAGAAACGTGAACAGGTTGGTGGTGTACCGGGGCTTTGCGACTAGGCTTCCTTCTCACCGTCACCCACCCAGTCTCCTCGCTGCTGAGGAGAGCCGAGGGACCGCTGACAGGGGGACCTAAGCTAGCTAGCTCCGCTGCAGCTAATGGGCGTCCGTCAAGATTAACTGGCGCAGACGGTGTTTCAATGCAGCGGAGCCGGGATTCCAAATCAGACAACCTCGCCTCGAGCGCCTCAAAAAGACAACATTTATTACATTTACCGTTATCGCTAAAAGAGGCAGAGGTGTAGCTAAACATCTGACAGAGAGAGCACACCAGAGGAGGAGAGGAAAGAGCGCTAGTAGCCATAGCTAGTGGCTAGAGAGCAAACCACAAAGCAAACCACACAGGCAGACAGCAAAACAGGAAGTGACGATACGTTACCACAAGGAAGTGACGATCACCAGGTGTCACCATGGACGAGACCTCCCGGATACAGATGGAGCTGGTGATGGAGCTGGTGATGGAGCTTGGGACGGAGCTTGGGATGGACCTTGTGATCTGCCCAACACCGGTGTCGGCGCGACAGATTCATATTCTCCGTCAGACGCTGGAGAGTTCGTGCGGGCTGGCGCGGCGGACGAGTGGGATGATTCTACAAGGAAAATGCGAAAAAACGCAAAAAAAAAAACCCCTCACCTTTAAAGGACTCCGATGTCATGGCTGTGTCAAGAGCCATGGCTCGGCCAATGCTAGCATGCCGATGGCCGTATATGGCGTCCATCTGCTCGAACCATTTCCAGTTCCTCCGGTCCGCACCGCTTCTGCTGTTGTGGTCCTTTAACGCACGGTAATCACACTTCATTTTATTAATTTTTTCCCTACACTGTTTGGCAGTCCGTGTGTGCCCCTGTGCTGCATTGTGGTCGGAAACCTCATGGTATATTTTTTCATTCCGGGTGGCTCCGTCTAACTCGCGCTGGATGCGATTGTCCGACAATGCAGTGAGCAGACACTGCACCTCCTCATTGGTCCATGGAACGCCCTTATTACGCGAAGCCATTTTTGAATGAGAATAAATGAAAATAGCCCAGCAATACACTGAAAATAAACCGCCCACTGTGGTTGTGCACTGAGTAATGGCGGTGGTGAAGATTCGGCAGAAGAGGTCGCTTTTCGTGACGTTACGACCTGACCAATCAGCGGCGGTTACGAACTGACCAATCAGCGCCGGTTACGACCTTACCAGTCAGTGGCGACCAGTCTGTTAACGTCACAACACGGCCCAGCTCAGCACTGTTGTACCCTGCCCTTGAGCGGGGCTGAGAATCGCGGCTGTTAAACCATGTTGGGGCTAGTGGAAAGGCGTACAAAGCGTGCTGAGCCGTCCCGTGTCGTGCTAAAGCGTGCTAGTGGAAAAGGGCCTTTACAGGCACCCATAGTCTTTTTACGTGTGAAAGGTGAATCCAAGATGGTCGTTCAGCAATACGTACTGCAGTGGGGGTGGTTAACAGCACCTGGTATGGTCCAAGCCACCTTACTGAGTCCAAGTGCTGATGGTGGTGGTTCTTTATGAAGACATAGTCTCCAGGTTGCAACGGGTTATCTGCTCCTTCCTGTGGAGGAGAGAGAGCTCTGACAGAATCAATGTATTCTTTGGTGTTTAAGCATTCTCTCAGATGTTCACTAAGGGTTGTATACTTGTTATGCGTGGTTAGTGGTGAGAGGTCGGGCAATACATCAGGACGGTGAAAAGCACATTCAAAAGGTGACAATCCTGTATTTGTGTCTGGTATAGAATTAATCATTAGTTTAACAAATTTCAGGGCTTCAGGCCAAGTGATACCCCTTCCATGTGTGGTTTTTGCCAACATTTGTTTGATTGTGCCATTTTTCCTTTCTACCAACCCAGCACTTTGTGGGTGGTAAGCTGTGTGAAATTTCAGCTGTATGCCAGCGCTTTTAGCCAAATCTTTAACTATTTGAGCCGTAAAGTGTGTACCATTGTCAGCACAAATAATTTCCGGTATTCCAAAGGTTGGGAAAATGTTATTTTGCAATACCTTACAAACAAACTTTGCATCTGCTTTGGCGGTGGGGTGTATTTCTGTCCACTTTGTAAAAGTGTCAATCATAACAAGACAATATTGGAGCTGACCCACTTTTGATAATTCTATAAAATCCATGCACCATTGAGAGAAAGGTGTCTTTGGTTGTGGGAAGCTTCCTTCTCTTGTTCTCATTGCATCTTGAGCATTGTTCTCTATACACACTGTGCACTGACTGCAAACTTTTTTCATTTCCTTTTGGATTCCAGGACAGAAAAAGTATTTTTCAGCTTCCTTAAGCATCCCTCCTGTAGACACATGGAGTAGCCCATTTATATAATGTGGGTGGCAGAACAATTTTCCCATCAGGCATGCAAAATATACCTGAATTATTTACACATACAACAGGAGGAAGGTCCATATTATTTTGACAGTCCTTCAAAACATCAACATCAACATTATTAATAAAACAGACGGTTCCAAAAAGACCCATAGCAGCACAGTGAGCAGCGTTATCAGCCAAGCGATTACCGCAGCTAGATAAGTCAGTGCCATTAGTGTGGGCAGGGCAGTGAATAACTGCCACAGAACGTGGTAGCATCAAAACATTACGTAGCTGCAATAATTGCTGTTGATGTTTTACTGGTTTTCCTGTGGAGGTGACAAACCCCTGCAGGTTCCAGGTAGCAGTATGCAGGTGACATGCATTATAAGCATATTTACTGTCTGTACAGATAGTTACATTCAGGTTAGTAGCCCATGTAAGTGCTGCAATCAAAGCCAATAGTTCAGCCATTTGAGCTGATGCAGGTTGTGGAACTTTTTCCACAATCAGGACCTCAGACAATGTTGTCACAGCATAAGCAGTGGATGTTGACCCATCAGGCTTTTTTAAAGATGAGCCATCAGTAAATAGCCACAAAGAATTTGGTAGAGGGGTGGCTGCCAAGTCAGGGCGAGGTAAAAATTGGCGCAAAGACTGTTGAACACAGTCATGATCGGCATTTGATGGCAGGATTAAGAGTAGCACATCTGACAAGCTTAATGTGTGGCTGTGATAACAAGGTTATAGTGTACGACAACAGTCTAGCTGGTGACAATTTGGAATGGTTGTCCTGCTGCAAAAGCCCCTCCACAGCGTGGGGAATGTGCAGGATAATAGAGGGCATGATCTTATTATTCTTATTATTCCATGAATAATAAGAAAGTGGTCTGTATTGCCCAGAATGTATTTGAGTTATAACTGCAGTCATATGTTTATCCTGGACATCCCAGAAAATGAAATGAAGTGAAAGTCCTATCATAATTTAGCAAGGCTAACACACATACTATAGTTAGTATGTTTTTCAAATCATCAATAAGCTCTTTATGTTCAGCCGTCAATTCTATGTTGGAGGCTGGTGTAACGTTTGAAGTTTTCAAAATGTCATATAGTGTAGCAGTTTTTTTTTCTTTTTTTTTTTCTCTTTAGAAAGAAAATGGCACTCCAGTTATTTAGATTAAATCTATTTAGCTTGGAGAATTCATCTTTTAATATATATATATATATATATATATATATATACAGTATATATATATATATATATATATATATATATATATATATATATATATATATATATAAATCTTTTAGAAAAGATAAAACAAGTTATTATTCTGTATTAATAGAAAAGAACAAAAATAATCTCAGGTTTCTTTTCAGCACTGTAGCTAGGTTGTCAGGACTCTGTCCCCTGATTGCTGGAGTCTTTCTGCAAGTGTGGGGGCTCCCCCTATAGTTGAAAGTGCTATGAGATGATTGTTGTTGTGAAATAGTGCTATATAAATAAAGTTGAATTGAATTAAATTGAATTCATCATTGATCATCTATTGATAATTTTTATGTATTATCTATTTTTCTGAGGATTACTAATTATTTTGCTAATTAATTTCTTTGATACCCCCTGTTTTGATACATGGAGACGCGCATGCAGCAAAGTTACAGGGTATTTGCTTCATTCTTTTGCTGAAAGGAGGTGTGCTACCATTTTTAATTTAGATGAAAATGTGTGGGTAGCCCAGTTCCTTCATAAATAAGATTTCAATAATCATAGCTTCTTTTGTGACGTCTCTTTCTCTAATTTACAAATTCCATTTAAGAAAAACAAAAAATAACTATCTGTGCATTTTTGATATGCTTCAACATTTGTAAATAAGAGCAGTTTGTCCAGTTGAACACAGATTGGTTGAATTTGAATAAATGAATAAAGATTGCGTCACACTCTTTCAGTCAACGAAAAGGTGGACGTTTTGCCTAATTAGAATTTGATTTAATGTTTTTACAAGGAATGCTCCATTTTATACATTCCTTGGTAAATTATGGGGTGGAATGTTGTTCACCCTGACCCAGCTTGGCCATCACTGAATCAGGAAAACACATTCCTCATTACTGTCACATTTCTGAAATATGATGTCACACCATTATGTGGTGAGTAACATCAAATGTATCCTGCAGTGCAAAATCATATAAAATCATATAAACATTACATTTGTAAAGTGAGAGTCATTTAAATCAGTATACCTTATGTCATCTACAATGTCATACAAAGTCATACTTAGCTTCAAAAAATGCTTATCAATTTAAGGATCCTTTCTCCAAGACCTTTGTTTCATAATCCATAGCCTCTGGCAAATCATATGCACAGACACAATAATTATCAATCTCTTTTGAACCTCTGTGCTTTAGATCATGTGATATAGGGTAAACATAAAGCCTTCAGTGATTAGGCATTATTAAATGACATCATAATATGATCATAATATGGCCTGTAGTCACGTTATCACACGTCAGTCCCTTTTCCTATAAACTGCACTACCATGCTTCAGTCAAAGAAAAAAGTTCAGTAATGCATCAAAACTGCTTTAAAAAATATGTAAATAGTTTATCACGTACGGAACATCAATTAAAACCCCACAAAGTTAGATTGAAAAGATAAAAACCCCAAACTTTGTAAAAAATACCCATATTTAGACTACTTATCTTTCACACAGATCAACTACATACACACACACAGAATTGTTATTATCTCCAAAAGGTTGAAGCAGCTCGTTCCATTTTTTCTACACTGCCATAACACAGAACTAGTCAACTCCTTTTCTCAAGGCCACTATTTTCAGATACCTATAATTTTAAACATTTCTCAGAAGGATAACAATTAGATAATCAATCCTTTTATGCTAAAAATTACAACAGTTTAAAACCTGCTCCTTTCACCTCCGCGGAGAACTCTCATCCCTTTTTTCCACGCTGGAGCAGATTACAGAAACTACAGAAAGACAAAACAACCCAACTGCAGCTGCCTCTATCTAAGGCTCACACACACAAAAAATAAACACAAAAATAAAATACAATAAAATAAAATAACTGTGTTTCTTATTGTCCATTTTAACGTTATCCGGTTCTGTTGCCATTTAATCCAACCGTCTTTACACATTATAGTCTAATATCAATACCTTATAACATAGAACAAAGTTATTATTATGATTTTATTTACCTCCTCTTTAACCCTTTCCATTAAGGGATAGGATTCGTCTCTTTCATTTTTCGAGTGGAACCTTTTTTCAACCTCTTGAGCTTCTTTCAATAATTTGTTATAGGGACCCTCCTTAGGATCCATGGAAGGGTAAGGAGGAGGGGCAGCGCTTGCTTTTCCCTCCTCAGGATTTAATAAAGGTTCCTTTCTGCTCTGGTTTTTGTAATTTGTTTTTTTTCTGTTTTTGTTTGTTTTTATTCCATGCCTCACCGGCTTTTGCTTTGGCGTCTGCAGCCGCCGCCACCCAAAGATTTGCACATTGGAACTCTGCTTTCGATTTTTTATTTTTATTTCCTTTAGCTGTAAGTTTTACCATTGACGCCAAGACTGCGCATTCATCCACATCCAGTGTGGGTTTAAAAGAATAATCTTTTTCCCATTTGTTTAAATATTTTTCAGGATCCTTTATCTGATCTTTTTCTTTTAACCGATCATTGTAATTTTTTACCGCTCGACACGCAGTCTCTTCTTTTTTCTTTCGTTTGGTTTTTTCTTTTTTCTTTTTTCCCTACACAGTTACCCATTTTTAGTCCTTGTTAATTCCACAGGAATTAAAATGTTTTACCAGGAAAAGTGTGTTATTTCAATTAAAAACACGCTACCATTACGTCCCAGACGACCCGATATGCTTTTTTGGTCCCAGACCAGGTATCACAACCTAAATAAACCTTTTATCCTTGTCAGGAAAAATATAGTCGCCGCTATATTGCCATTACATGTATTCAAGACCTAGCAATTTACTTGTGGTCCCCGACCATTTTTTCTACCATTACACTCTTTTCAGACTTATGAGCGACACTCACTTATTGATTTTGAAAAAGATTCTTGTGGCTCTTTGTTACATTACTCACTCAGGATGGATTAGGAGATTCTTGTAATGTATTGAGAGTGTATCCCGACTTTTATTCGCTTTACGGTCCCCAACCGGGATATAGGACAACCACTATATCCTTTCCTTCATACTGCGCACTTCGTTTTACAGTCCCCGACTGGGATACAGGAAACACACTGTATCCTTACACTTAATAACAAAAGACATCACTTACTTTCTTTCTTTTTATCGAGGATGGACTTCACCAGACGACACCAGAGTTCCGCAGGCCCCCGAAGTTCCCTCAAAGCGGGTTCCCAAAGCTGACTGTGTCAGACCGTGGGCACGGATTTCAACTCGGAGGGTGCGTAATCTCTAGCATCTTCTGGATGTTGTCCATCCGGGTCACCGGCACCGCGTATGTCAAGAATCTGAAAACTCAAATGATGGTATATTAGTTCGTTACATCAAAAAGATTCAAGACACAGAATACTTTATCTCATGAGTATTTATTTGCAAGGAGTGCATACCTCTTAACAGCGTATCTGCACTGAAGAACCTTCAGTGTTTGGACATTTTTATACACAGTTGGTCACATAATCACAAAGAACATCTGCTGAGTACCCCACACAGTCATGACAGAAATATGTCAACATCGGCAAGGAGAGAGAACACCGTGACCTTGCAGCAGTACATCACACAAGGTCCTAATTGCAATTAATCATAGACAAAGCACTTCATAGGAAAACAAGATTAACTTTCCCTTATTCTCAGACCCTTAATCACGTACACAGTTTTATCTCATGAGGCAGCTTCATTTCTCCCACACGAGGCACATTTTAATCAGCACATAAAGAACACTCAGTAAAATCTTCTCTTTACCCAAGTATAAAAAGGAAACAGTGTACAATGAACTTATGTCATATAAAAATGATAATATGTATGTGTAATTTCACAACAACACAATATGCATAGATGAGTATATAGTATACACTTGATTATATAAAATGATAACATGTATATACAATTTTTCTGACAAGAAATAAATGAAGTAAAATGAAACCTGCCGAGCAGTTGGTACAGCAGGCTCCGGAAATCCTTCCTAAGCCAATGCCCACGCCACTATCGGGACCGGCAGTTTTTCCTGCCCCAGTGTGGTTTAAATTATTAAAGGGACTTTTCGTGGGGGTAGGGGTGCGGGAGAAGAATTCAGGGTAGAAGGGTTGTGGATCCTGACGCATGCCGCAAGTGGCATAAACAACAGAAGGACATCAAGTGCCCTATGCAGCAGCAGTTTCATCTGCTGCCCCATATCCAGCATACACTTCAACTGCGGGGGAAGTATACCTCACACAATATGAGGAACAATGACGGGGCCCACAGAGAAAAAGTGACGTGGGAATGGCAGATCCCAGGGTCACACTGAAGGTAATGGACTGTGACCTGCCTTTTCTGGTTGATACGGTGGCAGCCAATTACACTTTGAACTGTGACGTTGAGCCTACACTGTTATCGGCTAAAGCTGTGGAGGTTATTGGTTTCTCTGGGGTTCCTGAAAGACTGCCTGTGACAAAGCCTTTGGATACTTGTGTTGCTGGTCAAACTGTGAAACAACGTTACGCCTGCTCAAAAAACTCTCCCACAAACTTGATGGGGAGAGACTTGCTGATTAAACTGGGGGCATCAGTGCTGTGCTCGGCCGATGAAGTCATCTTGTCATTCCCTAATGGTGTTGCTATGAACTGTTCAGTGCAAGGACTGTCTGTGCATGGACAAATGTTGTTAAAACCTGATGTGACACCACAACCGCCAAACACCTGGGCAGACATTTACTGGGGCCTGTTATCACCTGACTCACCCGAAAAGTCCGGCGTGTTGCCGGTGTTTATGGCCTGGAAGCCTTGGATTGCTCTTCTTGCACCCTATACACCTCCCGTTGATCCCCTACATGTCACTATGTATTATGACAGGAATTCGGATGATGTTTATCATGATAGATTTTTTGTCTCACCTGGATGGTCAAACTTCGACCATCAAATCTAAGTTTTTGTATGTAGGACAGGAAGGCATAGCCGCAGATGCTGTATTAACTGGAGGGCAGTTACAGTGGTATGAAATGTCAGAGAAATCAGCTCCACCCATCACTTTTCTCATACATGCTAATCACCAAGCAAAAGAGTTAGGGCCTATGGTTAAAACACTGGCTGAAGCTACTGATTGGCAGATGACAAAACTCACAAAAGTCGAATACTCTGCAAAATATCAGGCCTATCGCATCCAAATTCATACAACTGATGAGCTCCTGTGTGAAAACAGGTAAATTGACAGGGAGCGCAGTGATCATCAATCAGCGGCAGACATGTTGGATTCACTGCCACCAAATTTATGGTCACAAGGACCCACAGACGTTGGTAAATGTGTTAATATTTCTCCCATTTCATTTCAGGTCCTAGCAGGTGAACCTGTTTGGCAACGTCAGTATGCTCACAAGCCTGCAGCAGAGGAGGGCATCACTGACACCATTGAAGGGCTGCTTCAGGCAGGAGTATTAGAAAATTCTCTCTCTGCCTGGAACACCCCTATTCTCCCAGTTGAAAAGCACAACATCGGTAAATACCGAATGGCCCATGATTTGAGACGTGTGAATTCCCGGATTTCCACCCCCACAGTCCCTGTGCCAAACCCTTACACTGCTTTATCTGCTCTCACATCACAACATTCATGGTTTACATGTATTGATTTGGCTAATGCATTTTTCTGTCTTCCCTTGGCAGAGGAGTGCAGGGATTTCTTCTCATTCACCTACAAGGGCACACAGCTGCGCTACACCCGGCTACCACAGGGGTTCATTTTGTAACCAGGTATTTTCAATCAGGTTTTGAAGGAACAACTGCAAGGTTGTCCTCTTTCACCAGGCGTAGTTCTGATACAGTCCGTTGATGACATTTTGATAGCAGCACCAAATCTTGACAGTTGTCTGGAAGCTACAAAGAGCGTGTTGTTGAGATTGTTTGAATGTGGATTTAAAGTGTCTTGGCAAAAACTACAGTGTGCGAGGCACTATGTGTCCTTTTTGGGCCATGTTATCACACCCACAGGTTCTGGCCTTTCAGCGTCACACAGAGATTTCATCCTTCATCACCCCAAGCCACGCACTTTAAAACAAATGTTATCATTTTTGGGTTTGACAGGGTTCGGTAGAAATTACATACCACAATACAGTGAACGGACAAAATCATTGCGTGCACTGGTTAATGAACAGGGCATGAGAAATCTTGCTGTACAGTTACTGTGGACACAGGAAGCTGAGGAAGCATTCATTGCTTTGAAAAATGAACTTTCACATGCAGCTGATTTGGCAATACGTGATTACAACAGGTGTTTCTATATGGATGTTTCTGAAGCAGAACACACAGTAAATGGTGTTCTGTTTCAGAAAAAAAGGGGGAGAGAGAAAGATACTCCTCTACGTCAGCATAATATTAGACCCAATAGAAAAAAAGGCAACCAGCATGCACACGTCATGCTGCAGGAGTGGCAAAAAGTTTGCAAAAAACAGCTCATGTGGTTATGGGACATCCATTGACTGTCCTAACGACACATAGCGTGATGTCAAATGTAAATTCTGTAGCATTCACTATGACCTCAATCAGACAGACAAGAATGGAAAAAATCCTATCAGCACCACACATCATATTCACACATGAAGGAATAAACATTGCAGATCAGATGTTGGATGGGGAACCGCATGAATGTGAAAAAAGGGTCAGAAAAGATGTGAAAGTGAGAATAGATTTAACTGGGACACCACTGACTGACCCAGATGAAGTTTTGTTTACAGATGGATGTTGTTTTCGTCACCCCACAGAAGGATTGAAGGCAGGATATGCAGTTGTGAGACAAAAGGCAGATGGATTCGAGGAAGTGTTAAATGGGACTTTGCAGGACAGACAATCAGCTCAGTTGGCCAAAATGACAGCTATGATCAAGGCATTGGAGTGGTCAGCAGGAAAAAAGGTTACTATTTACACAGATTCAGCTTATGTCATTGGAACCATTCATATAGAAGTGGCACAATGGATTTGAGGATTTTTTTGATACATGAAGCCCATGGGTTAGCACATGTAGGAGCTAAACAAATGAACAGACATTTGAGTCACTGGTGGCATCCATTCCTCCCAGATATGATTTGAAATTCTGTAAAAAGTTGCACTGTTACAGATATCTCCTAGTGGCAGTGGACACATTTACAGGATGGCCTGAAGCTTATCCTGCAAAGAAAGAAGACAGTAAAACAGTGATAAAATTTCTGATAAATCAACACATTCCTACTTATGGATTTCCTAAGAGAATTAGATCAGATAATGGGACACATTTCAAAAATCAAGACCTACAAAAAGTGGAAAAGATGTTAGTGTGGAGAATGTGTTCAAGGATGAGGCTGAGTTTGTTCCTCAGATTCAGCTTTATTCACAGATCACATCTCCAACAATCTCAGAGCAAGTCAAGAGGAAGTTTTCATCTCACATCAGGGGTTTTATACCCCGGGCACGAAACAGCAGTCACATGGTGTTTAATCAAACATACAGTCACATGGAGGGGGCGCTCGTGCGCAGTAATGGAGTAGACGTGTTTCCACGAGGCTCCGTCGCAGACTTCTAAATTTTGTTTATCTTTGCTACACCTACTTACCAACTTTTTGCCTACTTATCGTCAGAGCTGTTTCTAACTAACCTCCAATCATGCCACCCAAGAGAGACGAGGTAAAATCATCAAATTCAGCCTCGGCTAGCGCTAGCAACGAAGCTATATTAGCTGCAGTTAATAAATATGGCGCTGAGCTAGCTAAAGTTTCAGCGCAGATGGAAGAGTTGAAAAAGTCCGTGGAGGGTCGCTTAAGCACAGTGGAGACGCATTTGGGCACATTACAGAATGAACATAATCAGACTGAACAACGCTTGGATAGTATGGATGTGGCACTCTCCGACGCAGATGTTCGCATCACGGCACTGGAAGCTAGCTACCGTGAATTGCAGGTGGAAAATGGTCGGCTCAAGGCTAAGCTAAATGACTTGGAGGGGCGCTCGCGGAGGTTAAACATCAGGATCGTGGGGATCAAAGAAGGAGAAGAGAAGGGCAATCCCACGGAGTTTGTGACACGACTGCTACCGGAGCTGCTTGGCCCGAATAACCTGACCAAGCCCGTTAAAATTGACCGTGCCCACCGCAGCCTCAAACCTAAGCCTCCGGACAACGAGCACCCACGGATGATCATCGCCAAAGTCCACAATGACCGCGACTTGGCCAATATTTTTAAACTCAGCAGACAACAGGGTCCACTCCGTTATCAAGGCAACAAAGTGTACATCTTCCCGGACTACACGGCGGAGGTTGAATCACTGCGTCAAGCCTTTAACAACGTCAAGAAGAAGCTGACTGATGCCGGCGCCAAGTGTTCTCTACGGTTTCCAGCCAAACTTCAGGTCGTCCACAACAGAGAAGTTAAAGTGTTTAACACTCCGGTGGATACAGAGAGGTTTGCCAACTCCCTGACTGACAGTGTATAACTGGCGAAGTGCACATTGTTTAAATTATACAGCTGTTGACGCCACTCTAATACTGCACTTTATTCTGCATCGTCCTTTTTTGATGGCATATTCCAAGTTAATTATATTGTCTTTGTGTGTAGCTTTTTTTTCAGTTAATTGATTTACATTAGAAGACTGCGCGGCTCCATTGGTGGTTTGCTGAAACGCAAAACTGTGTCCGTTACCCAGCAGTCTCCCAAGTATTAGTGGGTTTTGCCGCTTTGTTCCTGTTTTTTGCGGCATTAAGGGAATGGGTTTTTATAATATGTTTTTCTTTTTTAATTTGTTCTTTGTTTGGTTTGTTTTGCCTGCCAGTGTAGCCATTTACTGCCTAAGCCCATATATTTTTTAAATTTAATTTTTGAATGCAAGCTGGTTCTTCTGGATCAGGTGTGAGTCATCTCACGTTCACATCATGGAACTGTAGGGGTTTGGGGAAAGCTCTCAAAAGAGTAAAAGTATTTTCACATCTGAAATCATTGTCCTCTGATATAATCTTCTTACAGGAAACCCATATTCCCCCCACAGAACAGAGACGGTTGAGAGCCTTATGGATATCCCAGGTCTATCAATCTACCTTTTCCTCAAAGGCCAGAGGAGTGGCCATCTTAGTGCGCAGAACCATACCTTTTGTATTCAAGTCTATGGTGACCGATCCAGGTGGGAGATTTGTGCTTGTAACAGGTACCATAAACTCTATGCCATTGGCCCTTTTAAATGTATATGCTCCAAATTTTGATAGTCCAGATTTCTTCTGTAAAATTTTTCGTCTTGTTGCAGAACAGAATAACTGTAACATCATTATAGGAGGTGATTTTAATTGTTTCCTAGACCCTCATCTTGATAGATCTTCCATTACAACTGCTCCCATGTTAAAATCTGTGCCAGTCTTAAATAATCTTATTAAATCACTAAATTTAGTGGATATTTGGAGGCATCAACATCCCTTGGATAGACAGTACTCCTTTTTCTCCCAGGTACATGGCAGTTTTACTAGGATTGATTATTTTCTCGTTGATTCCAATTTAATTACCAACGTTGTCAGTTCAGATTATAACAATATTTTAATTTCTGATCATGCCCCTGTGTCTGTTAAAATAAACTTCAACATGCTTGTGCACTCATATAATTGGAAATACAATCCGGCATTAAATTCAGATAAAGCTTTTTGTGAAAGCATCTCAAACAAAATTACAGATTTCTTACACTTTAATGATAATGGTGAGGTATCTGATTCCACACTGTGGGAAACATTTAAATCCGTTATTAGGGGTGATATTATCTCGTACCAGTCTTATAATAAAAAGGTTAAACAGAAGCGTATGTCTGAAATACAGGCCCAACTCCCTTTGTTGGAGGAATCATTTCGTATCTCAAAATCAGATGAAATACTAAAGAATATTGTATCTGCAAGACTTGAATACAACCGCATTCTTGGTGAGCATGTTTGTAATTATATACGAAAGCTTAAACAAAAGCAATTTGAGCTTGGTGATAAAGCACACAGCGTACTCGCTAGGCAGTTGAGAGGTGTTCAAGCTGAACGGGCAATTTATAAAATTATATCTAATGGAGAACTAATAACTGACCCTTTACAGATAAATAACACTTTTTATGAATATTATAAAAACTTATATACCTCTAAATCATCGTCATCAAAGGAAGACATATGGGGGTTCTTAAATAGATTGGATATGCCCACATTGAGTGAAAATGCCAAACAACAGTTGGATGCTGACTTCCCACTAGAGGAGATCAAAGCTGCCATCCGTTCATTTCCAAATGGTAAGGCTTGTGGTCCTGACGGATTTGGCATTGAATTTTATAAAATTCACATTGACAAACTTGCTCCATTGTTGCTTCGTATGATAAACTCTTCCGTGAAGGAAGGATCATTCCCAGAGACATTATACGATGCGAACATTTGTCTACTGTTGAAGAAGGGTAAAGATGAAACAAATCTAGCTTCTTATCGCCCTCTCAGCCTTTTAAATAGTGACCAGAAAATTGTTGCAAAAGTTTTGGCAAACCGCTTGAACGAACACATTGGTTCCTTAATTCATAGTGACCAAACCGGGTTTATCCCCGAAAGGTTGCATTTTCGAATACCCGTAGACTTCTGAACGTCATGTATTCTAACAACCCACCATATTCTGCTGTTGTCTCCTTGGATGCACAGCAGGCCTTCGATCAAATTGAGTGGGAGTATATGTTTATTACTCTTAAAAGATTTGGCTTTGGTGACAGATTTATAGCTATTGCAAAAATGCTTTATGCACATCCTAGATCATATGTACTTACTAACAACAATAAATCTGCCCCATTTTTATTACATCGTGGGACCAGGCAGGGCTGTTGTCTATCGCCAATGTTTTTTGCTCTGGCGCTTGAACCACTTGCTGTTGCCATCAGGATGAAGCCTGAAATAGTTGGGTTTAGATATAGCGCATCTGAATGCACTATTGGCTTGTACGCTGATGATGTCATTTTGACACTGTCTGACATTAAACAGTCTCTTCCACCTCTTCTCGAGATCATTAGGGAATTTGGTCAGTTCTCTGGATTTACCATTAACTGGGAGAAAAGTGTTCTCATGCCTCTTTCAGATGGTCTAGATAAAACATTTCTCAACACATTACCTTTTAAAATATCAAATGAGCACTTTGAATATTTAGGAATCACCATCCCTAGGAATCCCAAACTTATTTTCAAATTGAATTTTACAGAACTATTAAATAAGATTAGGGGCATGATTGAGAAATGGAAATTACTACCAATTTCTCTAATTGGACGAGTAAATATTGTCAAAATGATTGTACTTCCTAAATTTATATATTTATTTCAGAATCTGCCAATTTTTCTTACAGCATCTTTTTTTTAAATTAGTTGATTCCATTATCATCTCCTTTATTTGGGCTGGCACCCCCCCCCCCCGTGTCTCTAAATTACATCTCCAAAAACCCTCGGTCGAGGGTGGTCTTGGGTTGCCTATTATGAGACATTATTATTGGGCCTGCAACGCTAGGGCCTTGGTCTTCTGGTCCCAAGATAATCATAATGCGGATCAAATACCGTGTTGGCCTGCACTTGAATCTCATAACTGTCAATCCCTCATTGGTACATCTTTATCTGCTTTATTATTTAGCAAGGTCGACGTCCCTCTGAATGTGTTCAGACATGACTTTGTGCTGCACAATTCCTTCAGAATTCTGAAACAAATTAAGAAGATATTGCATCTTCCTGACCTTTCTATATATGCACCTATATACCAAAACCCTGCCTTCAAACCAGCTTTATCAGATCCTGTGTTCAGGGAATGGTCAAATAAAGGTATTCTTTTAATAAAGGACCTGTATATCAACAAAGACTTTGCATCTTTTACACAATTACAAATGAAGTTCAATCTCCCACCTGATCATTTTTTCAGGTACCTGCAGATTAGACATTTTGTACAACAGTCTTTAACCCATTTTGTCAAACTTCCTGTACAACATGATTTCTATGAGGTTTTGAGAAAACACCCAACCTCCAAGCATTTAGTTTCAGAATTCGTTAATCTTTTCTCTTGGCCAACGTCTTCGACCCATGTCAAGGAGGCATGGACGAGGGATGCAGGTATAGAGATCTCAAATGATCTATGGGAAAGAGCCTTAGTTGGTATTCATTCATGTTCAGTAAATGCCAGACTTCAGCTAATACAATTTAAAGTAATACATCGATTACATTACTCTAAGACTCGCCTTAATAGACTTTTTCCGACCATTTCACCACTATGTGACAAGTGTAAAATAAGTGATGGTACTTTATGTCATTTATTTTTCTCCTGCCCCTCGCTTAAAAATTTTTGGTCTCAGATTTTTAATTTGTACAGTGTCATATATAAAAAAGTCATAATACCGGATGTCTTAACAGTTATACTTGGTTGTTCAGAACAAACTTTGCTCTGCTCACAGTCACTTCAGCATACTATTAGGTTTGGCATGATTGTTGCGAAGAGGGTCATTCTGAAAGAATGGAAGGCCAATACGCCGCCCAGTTATATTAACTGGCTTAACGATTTGGCATCCTGCTTGTACCTTGAAGAGATTCGATATCATTTGTCTAATACTCAAGATATGTTTACTAAAATTTGGGGACCACTTATGGATCACATTAAGAAAAAGAAGACTCAGCCTGTAACATGAAAGGATTGTATTATGAAACTTGCTTAGCATGGACTGCTTACACTTTTGTAGTTATATGGGCTTTGTGTAACAATCACTTATTTCTTTGTGTATTTTCTTGAGCACTGGCAGTGTTTATTGTTCTGTCTTATTTTCAAAAAAACTGAATAAAATATATATTAAAAAAAAACATACAGTCACATGGTACTTAATCTCAATCACAAAGTAACCCCTTTGATCTCACACCATTGTCCTCTAGTCTCTGTGGTCCGGAAATCTTCCCCGGTCATCTCCCGGAAACAAAGGCCGAATCTCACACTCTTCTGCTGAATCCCAGAGTCTCAGTCCCTTTTGTTCCATGAGACGTGAAGCACACAATAAACATACAGCAATACATTTGTGGAGAATATGTAACCAACATATGTGCCACATTAGGTCTAAAACATTCATTTGGAACAGTTTATCACCCTCAATCTCAGGGTAAGGTTGAGAGGATGAACCAAAATATTAAGGTGAAGCTTGCTAAGATCTGTGGCCAAACAGGAATGAACTGGTTGAATGCTTTGCCAATTGCCCTATTGACGGTTAGAAGTTCTGTTAACAGCATAACAGGTTTTACTCCCTATGAACTTTTAACAGGTCATCAGTTCCCAGGACCGGGAGCACGATTGCAGCTGTGTGAGGAAGAAGAGCCCAAGATGGGCTATAAACCATTCTATGACCAACTAAGAGCTCTTGTGTCAGCTTTCTCACAACAGATACAGGAAAATAAGAAGCCAGGAGGTGATTTGAAACCCACAGGACCAATCACAACAGAGTGGGTCCGCCTGAAGTGCATCAAGAGGAAGTTTAAAGGTTTTATCATTTGCTTGTGAATAAGTATCATAACCATCACATATTCAGTAATTAGTGAACTGTGTAATTGCATAACTGTGTGATTGTATGGTGAATGGCCTCAGGCATAAATAATCCCCTGGATGGATGACTGAAGAGTGTTATATCTTTCACCCGTTACATTACTTAATATAACAATAATAACTCGGACCATCGACGTACCGTTAACGGTTTATTGGCGAGCAGCAACTCATAGCACACAGCCAACGACAACACACTCTCAACACACTACATTACCCATAATGCTTTTAGCAAAGGCACTACTACGGGTGCCGTAGTAAACCAAAATACATGACATCTCCTCCCCTCTTACAATAGATGTCCTACAGGAGATATCAAGTGTCTGCTGCAGTTCTTGTGTCTTTGTTTGTCTCTTTTTTTTTTCCTTTAATTATTATGCTACCTTAGGAGTGAGGGTAGACTACCTCATCCCATAACTGTACCCCTGGGGATTATTCTGCCCCATAAATGTGGGTCAGAGTGGTGGCTCAGTTGGTACAGCATCCGCCCCACACCCGGGAGGCAGGGGTTCAAATCCCGGCCGGGTCATACCAAAGACCATATAAAAATGGTGCTTTCTGCCTTCGAGCGTGGTGCTCCGCATAATGGAATGGGGAAAGTAAAGTTACACACAGAGCTACCAGAGGACTGACCCCCCGCTGTAGCTTTCACTACTTACAGTAGCTGTGTGGCCTAGGGTCAGAGAAACGGAGATAGGCGCCGCCCATATACACCTTCAGGTGTGAAGGGATTAACTAACTAACTATAAATGTGGGTCAGTTGCTATCTAGTCTAATAACTCAGACGGACAGGAGGTCGTCGCTCCCTGGTAGGGTATCGGCGCTCTGCAGGAACATGAGTCTGTGTTCTTTCTAATGTGGAGGTTGCTTCTGGTGCTGATGCAGAAGAAGATGTCACATCTACAGCTGGAACTCCGGTCTCTGAAGTGGTTGAGTTCTGTACTGGTATAGGTGGATCGTTAGAATATCCAAGAGACGGTTCTGCAGGCGCTGGCGGTGTCTGCAGGAGTTGATCCATATGCCTTTTCCAAACACTGTCAGTGGTTTGAACTGTATATGAGACTGGTCCAGTTTGTGCGATAACAGTTGCAGGAACCCACTTAGGTTCACCTCTGTAGTTCCTGGCCAGCACAGATTCTCCTGACGTGAACACTCTGTCCTTTGCCCGATGTCCTCTGTGCATAATTTATTTCTCTTGTTGCTTTTGCACAGTGTCCTTTAATCCTGAGGGTTTCAAAAGGTCAAAGGTAGTGCGCAGATCTCTCTTGAACATCAGACTAGCAGGGGTTGTCTTTGTGATTGCATGTGGAGTGTTGCGGTAGTTTAGCAGGAACTTGTGCAGCCTCTGATGCAGTGTTCCTTGACCTTGTGATGCTTTCAATGCATGTTTCATTGTCTGCACAAACCTTTCTGCAAGGCCGTTCGTCGCAGGAAGGTATGGAGCTGATTTAATGTGCTGCACTCCATTAGCTTGTAGAAAAGCATCCATTTCTTGTGAAACCAACTGAGGTCCATTGTCAGAAACTAGTTGTATAGGAGACCAAAAACGACTAAACATTTCTCCTAATGCTTCTGTGGTCTTCTCTGTGGTGGTTGACCTCATAATAGCCACTTCAGGCCATTTACTATGTGCATCCACAGCAATGAGAAACATTCTGTCCTCAAACGGACCTGCAAAGTCAATGTGCACACGATGCCATGGCTCCTGTGGGAACTCCCAGGGATGGAGAGGAGCCAATGGTGGGTTGTTCCGTACCTTGTGACAAGATGAACAGCTTTTGGCTATTTCTTCAATCTGCTTGTCAAGGTTTGGCCACCAAAAATAGCTTCTCGCTATTTCTTTCATTCTCACGATTCCACTATGTCCTGCGTGAAGTTGCTGTAACACTTTTGTTCGACATGACAGGGGAATAATCACTCTCCTCCCCCACAGCAAACAACCCGACTGAACAGACAATTCTGTCCACTTCCCAAGGAAGGGCTTCAAGGTTGCGTCATCACCCGCAGGTTGTCCTTTAATGACCAAGTCCATGACTGCAGACAACACAGGGTCATTTCTAGTCCCCTTTTTTACCTGCACAGCTGAAACAGGTGCGTTTTCTACCTCTGTGAAATAGAAGATGTCCACAGTGCTTGACTCTGGCTTCATGACAGGAAGTGGTAATCTGGATAACCCATCTGCATTACCATGACAGTCTGACTTTCGATACCTGATGTCATAGGAGTGTCCTGACAACAGCAATGCCCACCTCTGCAGTCGGGACGCTGCAAGAGATGGTATTCCTGTGTATGGTCCAAGGATGGTTGTGAGAGGTCGGTGGTCAGTAAAAAGTGTAAACTTCCGTCCATACAAGTACTGATGGAATTTTCTGACACCAAACACAATGCTCAGAGCCTCTCTTTCTAGCTGAGCATAGTTAGCTTCTGCCTTGTTTAATGTCCTTGACGCAAAAGCGATTGGCTTTTCCTCACCGTCTGGCATTACGTGGGAAATCACCGCCCCTACGCCATAAGGAGAGGCATCGCAGGCAAGCTGAATCGGAAGTGATGGGTTGAAGTGGGTCAGAACCTCTGATGCAGTCACCGCATCCTTTGCCTTCTGAAAAGCTTCCTGACAGCTTGCTGTCCACCTCCACGCTTCCTCTTTGCGCAGCAGGTTATGCAGTGGTTTTAATAGTGATGCCAAGTTTGGTATGAAACGTCCATAATAGTTCAGCAGTCCTAAGAAAGACTTCAGCTGACTGACATTTTGGGGTGGAGGTGCATCCACAATGGCTGTGATTTTCGATGGTGCAGTGTGTAGTCCCTTAGCATCGATCACATGACCTAAGTATTCCACGGATGACTGGAAAAACTCGCATTTATCCTTGCGGATTCTCAATCCATACTCCTCCAGTCTCGTGAGAGTTGCATCCAAGTTGCACAGATGCTGTTCATCATCTGCTCCTGTACACAGGATATCATCCAGGTAGCACTGCACTCCTGGTAATCCACTCAGGATTTGATCCATAGCTCGCTGAAAAAGTGCTGGAGCAGATGTGATGCCAAAAGGCAGTCTGCGGTATCTGAAGAGTCCTTTATGGGTGTTGATAATCAGCATTTCACGTGACTGCTCGTCTACATGCATTTGTAAATAAGCTTGGTTGAGATCTATTTTGCTGAACTTTTGTCTCCCACTCAGCCCCGCAAATAAGTCATCAATCAGTGGAAGGGGATACTGCTCTGCTGTTAGTACAGGGTTTACTGTTACCTCAAAGTCTCCACAGGTTCGGATTCCTCCGTCCTTTTTGGGTACTGGAACTATGGGCGTGGCCCACTCACTGGTTGTCACAGGCTCCAGAACTCCATTCTTGACCAGAGCATCCAAGTCAGCCTCCACCTTTGGTCTGATGGCGTACGGCACTGGTCTGGCTTTCATGAACACTGGTTTACTGTCAGGTTTGACATGCAGCTTCACTATAATTTTTTTCATACTGCCTAACTCATCACAAAAAACCTTTTTGTGCTTTTCCAGTAGGGCCTGCAGCTGAGTGGAACTGTGTGACAGCTTCCTTACTTCTTGCTGACATAACGTTCGGCTCAGGAGACGCACACACACAGGCTCAGAGTAGTTCAAACCGTTTATTAACAACAGGGATGTTTGGGTGCGTGTCTGCGGAATGTTAATGTGTTGGTGGTGGCGTCTGCTTCGGACCCAGAGGCAGGAGACCGTTCAGCCGGCAACCCTATGGGAGAAATCAGACACAGGGTGATGAGCACACACCAACACAGGAGGAGAATAGGCGAGGGAGAGAAGCTTACTTGTTGGGACAGATGACTGGCGCTTCAAGGATGGAAGCCCGGGAGACAGCCACCTGCAGGGCTCGGTGCAGCAGCGAGGAGAGACGAGGGACGGGATAGTCCGCCGCCGAGGAATCCACCTGTGCACAGGGGAGCAGACTGGAGAGATGAGGTAAGCGATTTTCTTACCGGAGATGAGGATGCTGAAGAGAATGTGGTAGAAGCCCATGAAAGAGGAATGAAGTCTACGGCTTCAGGCCGACGCTCAGGGCGAGGCGGCTTTTATCCTTCGCCGCTGACGAGTAGCAGGTGCATGAGCAGGTGGCGCCGCTGATGAATGGCGCGGCGTGACAGTACTCCCCCCTCTAGCAGCGCCTCCTGGCGATGGCTTATCCGGGTGCGCTCGGTGGAAGTCCGCGATGAGCGATGGGTCCAACACAAACGACGGGGGCACCCACTGTCGATGCTCGGGCCCATAGCCCTCCCAGTCCACCAAGTATTGCAACCCACGACCCCGGCGCCGGGAGTCCAGGATGGAGGAGGCGGACCAGGCCGGATGGCCACCAATCATCCGGGGCGCGGGTTGCGCTGCAGGAGGAGGGCAAAGGGGGTCAGTAACCGCCAGTTTCACCTTCGACACGTGGAAAGTAGGATGAATGCGGAGGGAGGGGGGAATAGCCACACGCACAGCCACCGGGTTGATGATCCGGGTGATGGGGTAGGGACCCATGAAGCGCTGTGCCAGCTTTCTCCTCTCGCCTTTTAGAGTGACGTCCTGGGTGGAAATGTAAACAAGCTGCCCAACTCTGTACGCCGGGGCAGGTCTCCTACGCCGGTCCGCCACAGTCCTGTTGCGCTCCGCTGTGCGTAATAGCGCATGGCGCGCGGCAGCCCAGGTGGAGCGGAACTGCCTGAGATGGGCCCTAACTGACGGGACAGTTACTTCACTCTCCTGCTCCGGAAACAGCGGGGGGTCGTAACCCAGGGACGCTTTGAAGGGGGACATCCCTGTAGCAGAAGAGCGAGCGGTGTTGTGGGCATATTCAACCCAGGCAAGATGGTTGCTCCAGGACGTGGGTTTGGATCTGGACACACAGCGGAGCGCAGCCTCCAGCTCCTGGTTGGTCCTCTCACACTGCCCGTTGGATTGGGGGTGATGGCCGGAGGAGAGGCTCACCTTGGCTCCGATGGCGTTGCAGAAAGACCTCCAAACCTCAGATGAAAACTGGGGGCCCCGGTCTGAGACCACGTCCACCGGAATCCCATGCAGCCTGACCACGTGTTGGACGAGGAGGTCCGCCGTCTCCAGGGCAGTAGGGAGGCCTCGCAGGGGGACGAAGTGCACGGCCTTGGAGAAGCGGTCCACGATGGTCAGGATGGTGTCATAGGAGTTGGAGACGGGGAGTCCGGTGACGAAATCCAGTGCGATGTGCGACCAGGGCCTGCCAGGGACGGGCAGGGGCTGGAGCAGACCCGCTGGAGGGGCATTTCCCGACTTGCAGGTGGCACAGATTGGGCAAGCCCGGGCGTAGCGGGCTGCATCCCTCCGCAGGCCTGGCCACCAAAAGGACCGTTGGAGGAGATCTATCATCCGGGAGGTGCCAGGGTGACAGGTGAGCTTGGAGGTGTGGAGCCAGTGGATGACCTCTCCTCGGACCGCGGATGGCACGAACAGCCTCCCCTCCGGTCCGCCGCCAGGGTCAGGTTCCACCTCCTGTGCCTTCCGGATCTTGCTCTCGATGTCCCACGAGATGGCTCCCACGACGCACGACCTGGGCAGGATGGAGTGGGGCGCCTCCTCCGACTCCACGGGGGCGAACTGCCTGGAGAGGGCGTCAGGCAGGACGTTCTTAGAGCCAGGCCTGAAGGTGATGGAAAATTGGAACCTGGCGAAGAACAGGGACCAGCGCGCCTGGCGGGCGTTCAGGCGCTTGGCAGATCGTAAGTATTCCAAGTTCTTGTGGTCCGTGAGGACCACAAACGGCAGGTTCGCCCCCTCTAACCAGTGGCGCCACTCCTGCAGGGCGAGCTTGATGGCCAAGAGCTCTCTGTCCCCCACATCGTAGTTTCTCTCCGCCGGGGACAAGCGCCGGGAGAAGAAGGCGCACGGTCGCTTGGCGCCATCGTCCGGCGACCGCTGGGACAGCACTGCTCCCACTCCCGTGTCCGAAGCGTCTACCTCTACAATGCACTGCAGCGCGGGGTCGACCTGGCGAAGGACCCGGGAGGAGGAGAATTCCGCCTTCAGCGCCTCAAAGGCGGCAGCGACCTCTTCGGTCCACCGGAACGGGACCTTCGGGGACGTGAGGCGGGTCAGTGGTCCAACGATGGCACTGAAGTTGGGGACAAAGCGGCGGTAGAAATTGGCGAAGCCAACAAATTGCTGCACCTGTTTCCGGGATGCAGGTGTGGGCCATTCCACCACCGCCTTTACCTTCTCTGGGTCGGGGAGCACCTTATCGTGGGCGATGATGAACCCCAGGAAGGACGTACTCCTGGCGTAAAATTCACACTTTTCTGCCTTAACGTACAGACGATTCTCCAGCAGCCTTTGGAGGACCCGCCTCACGTGGACCTGGTGCTCATCCCTGGACTTGGAGAAGATGAGAATATCGTCCAGGTAGACGAACACGAAAAGGCCAATGAAGTCCCGGAGGACGTCATTAATGAGGCGCTGGAAGACTGCAGGAGCGTTGGTCAACCCGAACGGCATCACCAGGTATTCAAAGTGGCCGTTCGGGGTACGGAAGGCCGTTTTCCACTCATCTCCCTCCCGGATCCGGACGAGGTGGTAAGCGCTGCGTAGGTCCAGCTTGGTGAACCAGGTCGCCCCCTGGAGGGAGTGGAAAGCAGTGTCCATGAGAGGCAGGGTGTAACGGTCCTTCTCAGTGATATTATTGAGGGCCCGGTAGTCGATACAAGGGCGGAGGGACCCATCCTTCTTTCCCACGAAGAAGAACCCTGCCCCCACGGGTGACGATGATGGGCGGATAATCCCAGCACTTAATGACTCCTTCAGGTAGGCGTTCATCGTCTCCTTCTCCGGCGCAGACAGGCTGTAAAGGCGACCAGAAGGTAAGGGAGCCCCCTGGCGGAGGTTGACGGCGCAGTCATAGGGCCGATGAGGGGGGAGAGACATAGCTTTCGCTTTGCTGAACACCATACCCAGGTCGTGAAATTCTGGGGGCACCAGAGACAGGTCCGGGGGTGCAGCGTCCGTCGCAGGGGGAGGAGCGGACGGAGAGCAGGCAGCGGACTGAAGGCAGGTGCCCATACAGAACGTACTCCATGCCGATATCCCAGCTGATTTCCAATCCAGGACCGGATTGTGAAGGCGGAGCCAGGGATACCCCAGGATGACGGGCGACACAGAGTTGGGAAGGACGTAAAAGGTCATCTCCTCCCGGTGGTTTCCCGAGATGATGACCGGTAGGGGGACAGTTTGATGTGTCACTCTCCCGAGGGTGGCACGGGAGAGGTGGATTAGGGAGATGGGAGTGTTGAGTGCCTGGCAGCGGATGCCCAATCGGGTTGCCAGGCTTTGTGAAATGAAGCTGCCTTCTGCGCCCGAATCCACCAGTGCGTGGGTGAGGTGCCCAGTGGGGTTATGGCAGAAATGGATGGGCAGCTTCAATTGAGTGAGTGATCCTAACCGATTGACATCCGCGAGGCTTCCAACAGTGACTCGCGGACCCCACCGACTGGCTTTCCGTGGACAACGCTCCACGGTGTGTTGGTCGCCTCCGCAATACATGCAGAGGCCCAACTCACGGCGGCGTTGTTTCTCCACAGGGGAAAGTTTAGTCCAGCCCGTCACCATCGGCTCCGACTCCTCGGGGCGCGATGCTGGCGGCGCCGCCAGGGGGCGAGCTTGGAACAGGTGCGGCGAGGCTCCACGAAGGCGAGAAGAAGAAGACCTCCGCCCCGAGGAGCGCTCGCGCAGCCTGTTATCCAAACTTATCGCTAAGGACGTCAGCTCCGCTAGCGTCCCAGGGATATCCCGACCAGCCAGTTCATCCCTCAGATCACTATTGAGGCTGCGGAGGAACAGGCCACAGAGGGAGCGTTCCTCCCAGCCCAATTCCTCCGCCGCTACCCGGAAGTCGACCGAGTGGTCCGCTGCCGACCGGCCTCCCTGCTGGAGAGCGAGAAGCCGATCGACCTGGACCGTTTCGGTTTGAGAATGGTCAAAGACCTCCAGAAAGCGCCTCACGAATTGGTCATAGGTGAGGGTGGCATAACTGGGCCTCGCCATTACGGCGTAGGTCCAAGTTAACGCACGCCCCTCCAGAAGATTCCCTATGTAACCAATTCGGCTGTGATCCGAGGGAAAATCTCCGGGCACACGGTGGAACACGGACTCACACTGCATAATGAACCCCCGCGCTCCGCCGAGCTTACCGCTAAAGCGGGCGGGGGTCGGAATCGGCGTGAGCCAAACCGGTGCCACTGGAGCCGGCTGGACGGCCGCTGGAACAGCAGGAGCCGCGCCACCCTGGCGAGTCGGGAGGAACGGCTGTTGGGGGTCCAAGCGGTTCAATCGGTTAGTTAGTTCTAATAATTGATTAAGAACCACCTGTTGCTGATAAACAATCTGATCCACCCGAGCCTCGAGGATGGTAAACCGGTGTGCGAGCCCGCCGTCTGCCGAGCCGCTCTGCTGAAGCCGTACTGACATAACGTTCGGCTCAGGAGACGCACACACACAGGCTCAGAGTAGTTCAAACCGTTTATTAACAACAGGGATGTTTGGGTGCGTGTCTGCGGAATGTTAATGTGTTGGTGGTGGCGTCTGCTTCGGACCCAGAGGCAGGAGACCGTTCAGCCGGCAACCCTATGGGAGAAATCAGACACAGGGTGATGAGCACACACCAACACAGGAGGAGAATAGGCGAGGGAGAGAAGCTTACTTGTTGGGACAGATGACTGGCGCTTCAAGGATGGAAGCCCGGGAGACAGCCACCTGCAGGGCTCGGTGCAGCAGCGAGGAGAGACGAGGGACGGGATAGTCCGCCGCCGAGGAATCCACCTGTGCACAGGGGAGCAGACTGGAGAGATGAGGTAAGCGATTTTCTTACCGGAGATGAGGATGCTGAAGAGAATGTGGTAGAAGCCCATGAAAGAGGAATGAAGTCTACGGCTTCAGGCCGACGCTCAGGGCGAGGCGGCTTTTATCCTTCGCCGCTGACGAGTAGCAGGTGCATGAGCAGGTGGCGCCGCTGATGAATGGCGCGGCGTGACACTTGCCAGTCAAGTTGGATTTTCTTTAGCCACACACGCCCCATTATAGCTGGACAGTTGTTCTTGGTAACATAAACTGGAAGCTCAGCAGTTTGGCCATTGTACTGAACAGTTACCTCTGTCATCCCTTTCATGGGCACTCGGTGTCCAGTATACGCCCTGAAGACGGTGTCTGAAGGTCGGAGTGGAAGATGTTTCAGAAACTTCTTGTAAATGCCATGCGACACAAGTGATGCCTTTGATCCGGTGTCTATCTGCATTTTAATAAAATGTCCCTCCACTTTTGGTTTAGTCCAAAAGCCTTCTGAGCCTTCATTCACATTCATAATCCGGACAGTATTTATTGCAGTTGACACCTCTTCCTCTGAGGAGTCGCTCACTCTGTCCTCGCCATGTTTAACTGTGTGAACATTTCTTTTCTTTTTGTATTTTACCATGTCACTTTTATTCCTTGTCTTTGGGCCTTTGTCTTTGCTCCTTTTGCTTCTACATGCCCGCTGCACGTGGCCTTTTTCCCACAGTTGTTACAGTCCATCTCTTTGTACCAACAGTCATTAGGAAGGTATCCCACCTTGCCACAGCGGAAACATGGACCTGTTGCATTGGTTTTACCACTGTTGAGCTTATGTACTCTGCCTGTAGCATGCAGTTGGTGTGCTTCTTTGGAAGCCATCTCCATCATCACACTAATGTTAATGGCTCTTTCAAGCGTCAGATCACTTTCTGTGAGTAACTTCTTCTGTGCTGCTTCATTCCGTAGCCCACACACAAGCCTGTCTCTTAATGTGTCATTTAAAACATCTTTAAATTCACAGTGTTCGGCTAATTTGCGTAGCGCTGCAACAAACATGTTAACAGACTCGCCCTCTTCTTGGTTACATCTGTGAAACCTGTATCTTTCTGCAACCACTAGAGGCTTGGGTGAGAAGTGGTGGGTCAGTGTGTCCACCAGCTCTTTGTAGGTTTTAGAGCTTGGCTTTGCTGGCTGTAGGAGGTTACGTAGTAGGTTAAATGTCTTGGGACCCATCACACACAGAAAAGTGGGCACTAACTTTTCATCCGTTATTCCATTTGCCGTGACGAAATAGTCAAAGCGCTCTGTATAGGAGCTCCATTGCTCCGCGCTCTCATCAAAATGCCCGATAGAGCCAATGACTCCAGCCATTTTAACACTCCTAGTTGAATGTCGCTCTTTCCCTCGCGGCTCCTTTCTGTAACGTCGTTTCTCCCCTCAGGCGTTACTCACGGAGTTTTTATTTGTTTTTTTGTCCTTAACGGTTTCCACTGCTCCGCCCCTCCCCGTTTAGCAGACAGCCTGCAGCATCCACCTCAGCACAGTGGCGCGGTGTATCACCCTGTCAGCACGGAGTAGCGGCGGGAAAAAAAAAAAACGACAAAAAAAAACCTCCTCCGTCGCGGACTGCAGCGTCGGTCCAGACGTCCTCGTCGCCACTTTTTGTTATATCTTTCACCCGTTACGTTACTTAATATAACAATAATAACTCGGACCATCGATGTACCGTTAACGGTTTATTGGCAAGCAGCAACTCATAGCACACAGCCAACGACAACACACTCTCAACACACTACATTACCCATAATGCTTTTAGCAAAGGCACTACTACGGGTGCCGTAGTAAACCAAAATACATGACAAAGAGAATGCTTGGAAAATGGAAAAATGTGATTTTCTCTATAATCATATCTATTGTGAGTGTTATTGCGATTTTTGCTTTTTGTGGATGCTGTTGTGTATCTTACATAGATAGATAGATATATAGTTTATTTCGAACACAAAAATATAACAAAAAACAAGCAAATGGCAAATGCAATAAAGTTACAGTATACACTGTTCGAAAGGGAGAAGGAAGAAGTGAACACTTATTAATTCCAACTCCTCTTTTCCATAGATACACCCATGTGAATTTTATACAAATTACCACCTTTAAGACCCCAAGTAAACAATTTACTGTATTTTTTACAAATCAACACCCATCCATTCTAACATACAATGAAGTCCATACAGTCTCAAACAACACAGATATACACAGTTCTGTCCCACCCACCATTCCATAGTGTCCCATAATGACCCAGAGTGAACATAATGAATTGTACATATATATACTACCCTTCTAACATATATGCTTTCAGCAAATGGTGCTTATACCTCTTTTTGAATTGATTTCTGTTTGTACATAGTTTCAGTTCCGGCTCCAGACTGTTCCACAAATCCACCCCACAGACAGATATGCACATACTTTTCTTGGTTGTACATATCTTGGGTTTTGTAAAGTTTAAGTCTCCTCTCAAATTATGATCATTGTGTCTTTTTTTAAATATTATTTGTATATTAGTTGGGAGTTGATTGTTAATTGCCCTGTACATTACTTGTGCTGTCTTAAATTTAACTAAATCGATGAACTTTATGACATGTGACTTTAAGAACAATGAATTGGTATGGTCTCTATATCCTGCATTGTTTATTATCCTTATAGCTCTTTTTTGTGATGTGCATATTGCCTGTAGGTTGGTCTTGTAGGTGTTTCCCCAGACTTCTACACAGTAGTTAAGATAAGGTAAAAACAGTGAATTGTACAATAAGACCAATGACTTATAGTCCAAGATGTGTCTTGTCTTCCCCAGTATGCCTATACATTTTGCTAATTTAGCCCGGATGTGACTGATGTGAGGTTTCCAGCAGATTTTATTGTCTAGCGTCACCCCCAGAAACTTATTTTCCTGTACTGTTTCTATTCTGGTATCATCTATCGTTGCCATTATTTCATGATTTATTTTATAATTTCCAAACAACATAATCTTTGTTTTTTTCAGATTTAGAGATAATTTATTTTTGCTGAACCACTGCGTTAACTTTTTCATTTCAGTTGTGACCACCTCTAAAACCTGCTGCAAATTCTCACCAGTACAAAGGAAATTTGTGTCATCCGCAAACAAAATAAATTTCAGAATTTTTGATACTTGGCATATGTCATTTATACACAAAATAAAGAGTTTGGGTCCAAAAACTGACCCCTGGGGCACACCACAAGTGATGTCCATGAATGGTGATTCGTGCTCATCAATTTGTACAAATTGTTGTCTTGTGGAAAGAGTGAAATGAAGAGGCTGAATTTATTTCTCAATTCAGGTTTATTAACAATCACGTGTCTCCGACATCCTCTCAAACAGAAAAGAGAACCAACTTCCCACATCTCCCCTTTTTATACCCGGGACATCAAAGTACAGAATCACATTGTCATTCAATCCCCAGAGACAATACATCACCCCCCAGGTCTCCTCTACTCCACCTAAAACCCTGGTGGTCAGGAAGTCTTCTCAGAACCATTTCTAAAGACACATCTGCCATTTCTAAAGACACATTCTCACACCCTCCTGTTATCCCCAGGAGGCCCAGACTTATTGTTCCTTCTAAGACGTGAGGTAACAGTAATATACATATACAGCCTCAGCATCTCAAATATGTGTGCCACATGACCCCCCCAAATGTCGAAGATGAAACAATACAACATAGTCTACACAACATGATAAAATCACAAACATCAGTCCATATGCTGTCTGGGCTTCAACCGTCTTCCGAACTTGCTGTAAGAAGGCTTCGCCGCTCCCGCGGCTCGATCCTGCAGTGAATCCGCTATCTGAGGATGAGAACTGTTAGTCAATCCCTGCGGGGGCTCTGGGGCATGCTCCCTGGAGGGTCTGCCGCGTCGAGGAGCCCTCGCCACTTGCACAGTTTCATCAGCCATCACAAAAGCAGGTTTCAGTCTGTCTACGCCAATTGTTTCCCTCCTGTCCCCTAAATCTAGCAAAAAATGCTTATCACCTGTTTCCAGCACTCTATATGGGCCATCGTAAGGTGGTCGCAGGGTTGGGCGCTGAGCCTCGTGCCTGACAAAAACAAACTCGGCGTTTTTTAAAGATTTAGGTACAAAAACACGCGGAAAAGTGTGATGAACGGGGCCCGGAAGCGTGTTCGCTCCCGTGTCGTTCAATGACCGCTGAGCAGGGGGACGCTCTGGCGCCGGATTATCAGAAAGAAACTCCCCTGGCAGCCGGAGTGGTTGCGCAAACACCAACTCAGCTGGGGAGGCTTTTAAGTCCTCTTTAGGTGCAGAACGCAACCCAAATAAAACCCATGATAGTCTGTTTACCCAATTTGCATCCGTAAGCGTCGCTCTGAGGGCTGCTTTCAATGACATATAAAAACGCTCGCATAAACCATTAGCCTGGGGGTGGTACGCGGTAGTGCGGTGGATTGTTACTCCCAGGCTGCGGGCCATCGCTGACCAAAGCTCAGAAACAAATTGAGGCCCCCTGTCGGACGTGATATCCGACGGGACCCCAAAGCGCGCTACCCAAGCCATTAAAAACGCGCGGGCGACCTCTGCGGCTGTGGTTGATGCCAGTGGGACCACTTCAGGCCAACGCGTGGTGCGGTCCACCATTGTCAAAAGATGCGTGCACCCCTGCGACGACAGTAGGGGGCCTACGAGGTCGACATGCACATGATCGAACCTCTTGGCTGGGATGTGAAATGGCTCTAAGGGGGCTTTAGTGTGTTTGTGTATTTTGGCCCGCTGGCAAGCCATGCAGGCTCTTGCCCACTCTTTAACGTGCTTGTGCAGGCTCGGCCAAACAAACTTCTCTCCTACCATTTTTACCGACGCGCGCACCCCCGGGTGCGCCAGAGAGTGAATCAAGTCAAAAACACGGCGGCGCCACGCGGCCGGCACTACCGGAAGCAGTCGTCCGGTAGAGACATTGCAGATTAGGGGGGGCATACCCTCTTGCAGCCTCCTGCTCTCCAGCCTTAACCCTGTTGGTCCAGACTGGAGCGCACACACGTCGGCATCGCTACCCTGATCCGCGGCCATGGCTGCGTAATCTATCCCCACGTGGACTGGGGCCGCGTACGCTTCCGCGCTGCTATTTTGCTCCGCGGCCGTGGCAGTATAATCTACCTCTGCGCGGACTGGAGCTGTTACAGCGCGAGAGAGGCAGTCTGCCACTACGTTAAGTTTACCCACTACGTGTTGAATATCGGTAGTAAATTCTGAAATTGCAGCCAGCTGCCTCTGCTGCCGGCCCGACCATGGTTCCGAAACCTTGGCCATCGCAAAAGTGAGCGATTTGTGGTCGACAAACGCGGTGAAACGACGACCTTCTAGCCAGAACTGGAAGTGACGAATGGCTAAGTGGAGCGCTAACAACTCCCTGTCGAACGCGCTGTATTTTCGCTCTGCCTCGAGCAAGGTCCTGCTGAAAAAGGCCAGCGGCTGCCAAGCCCCAGCCACATGCTGCTCTACTACCGCCCCTATGGCCACGTCTGACTCATCAGTGGTGAGAGCTATGCGGGCCGTTGGGTCTGGATGAGCCAACAACGCAGCGTCTGCAAGGGCTTTTTTGACCTCCGAGAATGCGCGCTCCCGCTCCGGGGACCATTCAATTGCATTTGAGGGTTTTTGTTTTTTAAGCGCGGCGTACAATGGTTGCATGAGCTGCGCTGCGCGGGGGAGGAAGCGGTTATAAAAATTCACCATTCCCAAAAACTCCTGTAGTGCCTTGACCGTTTGTGACTGGGGAAAATTTGCTACTGCGCGCACTTTGTCCGGCAGCGGAACTGCACCCTCTGGGGAGACGCGGTGCCCCAAAAAATCAATCTGCGCCACCCTGAACTGGCACTTCGCTGGGTTGATTATTAACCCGTGCTCCACCAACCTCCAGAAAACTGCCGTGAGGTGCTTTTCGTGTTCCTTTTCGGATGCGCTGGCTACCAAAATGTCGTTCAGGTAGACGAACACAAAAGGGAGATCGCGTAACACCGCGTCCATCATGCGCTGGAAAGTTTGTGCGGCGCCTTTAAGCCCAAACGGCATGCACAAAAACTCAAAAAGTCCAAACGGAGTTATTACCGCTGTTTGCCCTCAGCGCGTACTGGGACTTGATGATAACTGCGGACCAAGTCTATTTTAGAAAAAATGCGCGCCCCCACCAGATGAACCGAAAAATCCTGAATATGGGGAATTGGGTAGCGGTCGTGCGCTGTAGCGTTGTTCAACCTGCGGAAATCACCGCAAGGTCGCCACGAGCCGTCAGCCTTAGGGACCATGTGGAGCGGGTAAGCCCATGGGCTGTTCGAATGCCGGATGATGCCCAACCTTTCAAGGTTGGCAAACTCCTCGCGCGCTATGGTCAGTTTAGCTGCATCCAAGCGCCGAGCTTTTGCAAAAATGGGGGGACCAACGGTAGTGATAAAGTGCTCCACTCCGTGTTTAGCCACGGCTGCTGAAAATGTGGGAATTGAGTGAGGAGTGTGTGAAACTTACCGCCTGCTGTGGCGACGTTGGCTTGTGCTGTGGGCGGGGACACTCGAGCTGCACAAGGGATAGAGTAAAACGAGAGTGCATTAACCAAGCGTCTATTGGGAAGATCAACCAACAACCCGTGTGAGCACAGAAAATCAGCACCTAACATGTTGAAACTCACCGCCGCTATAATAAAAGTCCACTCATATGTGCGGCCGTGCAGGGACAGAAGTAGAGTCCTTTCACCGAAGGTCTTAATGCTCGAGCCGTTCGCCGCTGATGCTCCGTGACTCCCGGGGCCTGCCAGCCGGTCAGCGTAGGTTGGCATGATAACCACATCCTCCATATTATTCATCAAATTGCCATTTTCAATAAAATATTCTGGATAATTAGCATTCTTAGGTCGATTACTAATACTGAGTGTTCTACACTAATACCGGGTGCTCTACCCGCCCCACACCCGGGAGGCAGGGGTTGAAATCCCGGCCGGGTCATGCTGAAGACCATATAAAAGTGGAACTTCCTGCCATCCAGCTTGGTGCTCAGCAATAATGGAATGGAGGAGGGAAATCTGTGGCGGCGCCTTGCATGGCAGCGGCCCTCTGATTCTGCACTTGAGGTGTGTGTGATTGACACAGTAGATAGGTAAAGCACAATCTCGTTCTACTGTACATGATTGGTTGTACGGTTGAATGACAATAAGGGTGATTTAATTTAATTTAATCCCATTGAGTACTTGCCATATTCCTCTTAAGTTATTTTTATTATCCTCTAATATTCTGTTGTAGTATTCTTTCTTACAGGTCCTCATTATATTAGTAAGTTTATTTTTATATCTTTTATATTTGATCTTAGCCTCCATCGTTCTGCACTTAATGAATTGTTTATATAATGTATTCTTCTTTTTACATGCATTTATTAACCCTTGGTGACCCAAGGAATATTTTTCTTTTGTTGTCTGTCACTGTATTGTTTTATAGGACAGTTTTTATTGTACAATGATTGAAATATTTGTAAAAATTTATCATATGCATTATTTATATCATTTTGATCATAAACTATCTTCCAGTCTTGTATTAATAATTCCTTTGCCCATAAATACATTGATTCTTCGGTTCTTATTCTTTTATATTTAATATTTTTGGTATACTTTTTCTTCCTATAATCACATTGATAGACAACAAAAATCAGCAGGTGGTCACTGATATCATTCAATAAAAGCCCACTCCTGATATTATTTTCCATAATGTTTGTGAATGTTATCTATGAGTGTGGCACTGTGTGATGTGATTCTGCTATGTCCGGTAATTGTTGGATGTAAGCCCATACTGTACATTGTGTTGATAAATTCTTCTGTCAAACTAGGTTGTTTTGAATTCATCAGATCTATACTGAAATCCCCACAGATGAACATAACTTTATGAGTTAGTTTTGGATACATTTTTTCCATCCAGTCCTTAAATAAGTCAATGTTTGATCCAGGTGTTCTATATACACAGCTCACTACTATATTCTTCACGTTGTCCAGACAGATTTCTATTGTAATACATTCAAATAAATCATCCACAGTTACTGAAAGATTTTCAACAACCTTGTATTGCAAGCTCTTGTCAACATAAATTGCAACTCCTCCGCCTGTTTTCACTTTTCTATTTATATAATTTAATTCATAGCCATCCATGGTAAAATCCACTCCTTTCTCTTCACTGAGCCACGTCTCTGATATTGCCACAATATTGAATGGCTCTTTAAACTGATGTAAATAATCTTTAATGTTATTAAAGTTGGCATAGAGACTTCTGCTGTTGAAGTGGATCATAGAAATATTGAAATCAGATGTGACCATTGTGTTAAACTGTTCATCCGAGTAGTAACTACAGTTATTATTGATGGAGTTAAATAAATTATTATCAGGGTCTATGTTATATTCTACGTCCTGTGGGTTGTGATCCGTATATTCAAAAACTTTCAGTTCCTGTTGTTCCTGTTTGTTGATCTTTTGTTTCATGTTATTAAATGTCTTGTTGCAGATGAGTATATCCCTTCCGTGGCCTACAATTGTCTCTTGTTGCTGTCGACTCCAGTTCATAATATTCATTGATATTTGTCCAGTTCCATAATATTACGGATGTTAATGACCTTGGCTTCTTCAGGTGATCCATTTAATTTGATGTATATTTTACAGTTTGATGTCCAGGTGTTTTGAATCTTTTTCTGCTTTCTCATGTATCTTGCTTTTCTGGCTATTTCTGCGTTTTCTTTTGTAAGGTGCTCGTTTATGTAAATGTTCGTTCCTTTCAGTTTCCTACCTTGTTTTAGCAGCGCATTCTTGTGTTTTCTGTTGACAAACCTCATGATCACAGCTGGTTTGTCGTGGTTTTTCTTGGGCAGAGGGTGGCAGGCCTCAATGGTGTTACAGTCCAGTTGGATTCCTTTTTTACTGCAGGAAGGCCGCCACTTGTTCCGTGGATTCGTCTTCCAGCGCGTCGAGCCTCCCTCCGCTGTCCGCGGCCACCGCCCGCGCGTATGATCAGGGTTTTAATGTGGAGCCCCGTGATGATCATGTCGTTCATCTGGGTGTTCTGCTCCAGGTCCGACACTCTGCTCTCCAGATACGCCAGCCTCTTGTCCTTCTCGGCATTTTGGATCCGCAGCACTTTCACCTCCTCGAGCAGGCCCAGGATGTTTTGTTGCTGCTTAACAGCAGAAATCTCTTCAGCCAAGAAGTCGAGCGATCTTTTAATGTTGTCCACCTCCTCAGTCTGCTGAGCTTTCTTCGGACCCATGATCCTGGCCGATGTACGTTGATTGTGATCGTAGAGAAAAAAAAAAGGAAAAAAAAAAGAAAACACGTGGGCAAAATCCCTTTGTTCTCCCGGAGTGTGAGGGGACTGATGAATTGCTTCACCAGCCACTACAATATTAAGTTGTGAGACTGGCAATTTCTCTCTTTTTTCGCACGAGCAGGCGTACTGTTTTTATTCTCCAGCGGCAGTGACAAAGCAAAAGCTAAAAACGCTAGCTCTAAACTGAGTTTTAAAGCAAGAAACGAACTGGGAGCCTTTACCTGTGCGTCCTCACCTTACATGCCACAACCGGAAGTGTGGCATGTAAGGTGAGGTGGCATGTAAGGTGAGCATGTAAGGTGAATTTTCACTCAATTCTTACATAATTGAGTGAAAATTTGCTTGAGTTAAAATTTGCTTTGTCTTTGTAGCAAATTTTAAATTGAGTCCCACAGTAAGCTGTATCAGCATAAATTGGACTTTCCTTAGAAATTTGGAACTTTCCCCATAAACTTGCAGCTTTTCTTTTTCCTTTGTGTTCTTTTGCTCTCCTATATTCCTTATAAAATCTTAGGACCTTTTCCCACAATAATCTGCAAATATTTTTTTTCACATTATTTTTCTAAAATATTTGCAAATTTATTGATGTAAATTCGACTTTTTCTGGTGAATGTTGTAACTTCATGACGAAGCTGCTTCTATATTTGTGAAATCTTTCACCTATTTTTCATACATTAATTACACAGGGTTATAAAAATAATTTTTTTGTAAGTTGTCTGTGTTTTTTCAACTGATTTAAGACAATTTTGCGCCGCTGAATCCGAAAATGACAGCCGTTTCTCTCAATCAGGTGCTAAGTAAAAACCTGTACTTACTTAGTACTGTGCATGTACTTACCTTTACATAAAGGTAAGTACATCCATTCTAAGTACATGTAAGTACACTGGTAAGTACCAGTGTTTTCCTTAGAGATCCTTTATATAAAGGTAAGTACATGTAAATTGAACGTTACGTCATCACTGTCCAAATTTCCGAGAATTTCAAGACATAAAAAAGAATTTTAAAGCGAAAATACCCGTACATGTAAACAAAAACATACAAAACAACATGTGGCCATAATTCAAAAAGTTGACCTGATTGAGCAAAACCAATGTGATCTTTGGATTCAGCACATCAAAACTGTACTAAATCAGCTAAAAAAAAAAACTTGGACAATAAATTTGGTGTTGACCAGTGTTATTTCACTGCTAATTGTACATTATCTGTCTTAACTAATTTGTTTTTCTTTCTAATTACAATTATACTTTTTCTTTCTAATTGGACAAGTGTTTTCCTTAGAGATTCAGTCTGTGCCATTAATGTGTGTGGCACATTTACATATGATTAATTTAGATTAAAGTTTTGTTTTATAAGTTTATCGATGGTACTGACTACGTGTTCATATTGTGAGTGTTTTCCCTTGACCTAATTTACAAATTTCAGTTAGAGCAATTAACCTAGCTGTCTGTGCAGATTTAGTGTGATTCAGCATTTATTATAATCAATTCTGCAATTGCCATCAGGCCTACATGTACTTTTCCTGTTGACCACAGGCAATTGTGAATTTGTGAAAGTGCATGCTCCACTCCTGTTAATGGAAAAGTGGACACATTGCTTAATTGGGATGGGGACTTAATTCTGCACAAGGAGCACTTTATTTATTATTTTTCTTCCTAAATTTCGATCTGGCATGTAGTCACCGCACCTGGCTCGGCCGAAAGCCAAGCACCGCGAATACAGTGCCTTAGCACATCAAAATCATACAGCACAAGTATTCCTTATTCCTGTCACATTTATGAAATGTAATACTGTCATACCATTCTCAGGTATGAAGTTGTATTGAAATGTCTCGGACCTGCAATGTCACTTCAGGTAAACACTGCATTTTTAGAGTCAAAGTCAGGTAAATTGAGCTTCTTATATCACTGTTAGTGTCATTTGTTTTACTTACCTTCGGGTCTGCTTGTCACATGTTGTGGTCAGCCCGTGAGGTCCTCCTCCCCGATCCTGCCGCTGCCTTCCACCAATGGCCCTGATGTCCAAATTGATGACATCATGTTCCCCTTGCCGCAGTCAGCCCGTCCCACACCTCTCTCTGTCCCCCCTCCACCACAGGGGTCTAGTGTCGGTGCCACCCTGAAAAATAGAATTGGGGGAAGCTCTGGGCCTCCCCCCCTTTGCATCAGTAAACATACAAACAGGAGTTTAACTGTGCTTTTATAAATTTTCTGAGTGTTACCTTTGCAGTCATTCAACCTTTCCTTTTCATTTTTAACAGTGCTTATTCTTATGCTGGTAAGATTTTATTCAATAAAGGAAAAAAAAATTCAAAGAATATAAATTCTTTAAATAGGAAACTCGGACCTGAGATTTCTGAGTTCCCTTTCTAAGTTAAAATTTTAAGCATTATAGTATTTAAGGAGTAACATGAACTCTCTTACTTTGCATTATTTGATCCAAAAACTCATCAAAAGCAACATCTTTGTTTTCTCTTTGGACAGCTGCCTTTTTCTCTAAATACCATAAATAATATTTTTGACTATGAATTTTGGTTGTTATTTTTTCAGTAGGTTAGAAAATAAACGAAATGGTTCCTTTTACTCATACACTGTCTATTATAATGTCAACTTTCGCACAGTCTGTCATTTATTTCAATTTACAAGACAGTAAACCGACCAATTTATAAATTTAATACCAACAGAATCAAATCTAGTCAGAGAGCCAAACAATGGAACTCTATCCTCCCCCCCCCCCAATTCTTTCAGAGCTTTGCTGTCTTGTCATGAACAGCAAAATGATAGAAAGTTTTAAAATCACAGTCATTCATTAAGAGTGACTTTTCTATTTTAAAAAAGAACAATAATATTGTAAAGAAACATTAAAACATCTGCTTGATCATTAGCAGCCTCAGTTAAATCATATGTATAAGCACCATCTTCATCACTACCTCGCTTGTGCTTTGAATCATCTCATATAAGCTGTATTTAAAGCTTAAATCATTGAGTATTATTTAGTGACAGCATCATTCCATAATTTCAGTATAATTTGTCACATTGATGATGATTGCAGAGATGGATATGCGTACACTTTTACTTAACTCTTTGGCATCCGGCGTAGCCACTGTGGACAGGAGGGGTGAATGTGGGTAGAGGCGGGGTGATGTTAGTTGCTGGAGTCCTGGGGCAGGACCATGGCTTAGCAGCAGAAGACTGCGAAGGAGGAGGATGAGGAGGGACCAAAGTGCCCCCTGTCCTCACACCAGACCATGCAGGGAAGAGGAGATACATATATTAGTCCGGTCTGTTCCTCTTACTATGGGTAATTTACCAAAAAGCCTTCGCCTCACCGTCAGTCCGTTGCCCTTTTTCCCTGTGCAGTTCACTGTTGCCCCTCGGTCAGAGAGATGATACAACTGTGAGCTAATAAAAAATTGCACTGACACTTCAAAAAATTGAATAAAATAGCCCAATGCTTTTTACCTGACCTCAGGCATCCCCAAAAGATAAAAAGTGAAAAACCCAAACTTCCCTGCCCTGCAGGCAATTTAACCCAAAATAAGGAGAAAAAAAAACAAAAACAAAACTCTGGCAACTGAGAACGTTGGCTCAAAAGTAAGAGAATATTTGCCAATAGCGCAACATTAGATTGCCAAGCAAAAACCCACAAAAAGTTGCAAACAAAAGAAATTACTGTCAAAGCTCCCTTGAAATAAAAACAAGCTTTGCAAAAAAAATACCATTTTTTTCTCTTTTTCTTCTTCACTCATATCAGCCGGAAAGCAGCAGTTTTCAAACGCACAAGCTGCCAACACTCACACACACATAGGCAGCTGTCTCTCACTCTGACTCATCCCAAGGTCACTCTTGGGAAGCTGCGCTCACACACACAGTTGCAAGCTTCAGATTAACACACACGTTAGTAAAACAGCCTGGAAATCACTTAAAACAAGCTGATATAGCAACCCATAGTTGGAAAACTCCCAACGGACAAATCTGGCAACCACATGTTCTCATGTCAACCTTTCTTCCACCGCTGTAAGAACACAATTCATTTTCACCCCAAAATTATCACTTGCAAACTCCCATACACTGATTCACCACTTTATACACAATTTTATCATTACCCCAGGAAACAGTCATCACTAACTGTCATTTTACACTTCACAATGACGAGAAAAAACCACCAGTCTTAAACCTCCACGGCACCTGTTTCTTCTGCCCTTCCACGGAGTCTCTCGTCTTTTCTCTTGCCAGGACAAACCGTAAAACACAGAACAACCAAACAAACAAAACTATAGTAATTTTTAAACCAGTGCTATTTTAAAGATTAAAAATCCTTAAACCGGTTCACTTCGATCAGTGCTACGTTGTTATTGCAGACTCTTACACTGATCCAATCAATGCTCACTACGATGTTATTAGAGATTCTTACATTGATTTTCCTGCACGTTAACAATACCTGGTCAACTTCGTGCGATATAATACATATTATTTTTCGCATCCTTTAACCAGGACCACCGAGCCTCTACCTCATCCAACCAAACTCTTTCGGGCTGCGCCAAAAAAAAACGTTCAGACTTTGCGGCATCAAATTTTCAGTTTCACATACATAAACATACGTGTATTTAACCCCACTGGGACTCAAACCCAGTGTCAATCAGTATATAAATGTACTCACACTTGTCCCGCCTGTAGGGTAGACCCGTCACCCAATCCGTTCCAGCGTCCCCGGTCTGGATGCCTCACTGAAGCCAAAAGCGAGCCTTTGGGCTAGGCACCAGAGGACTTTCTTTCAGCTGTGCACTTGCTGAGATTGGGCAGAGGCGCCGGAAGCAGGACGGGGTTATCTGGGTCCCTGATCGGGTGCCAAAATGTTAGATTAATTTGCATTAAAATCCATCTGAGTCAAAAAACCAGGCAAGATGAAAAGCTGAGCGTAGATTTATTCTTTTGGCAAGGAGCATGACAAGAGATGGCCCCAGGACCCATTCACTCATCATCCTAAATAGGTCATCCAATTCTCAGTCCTTTATAGCTCCAAATGTTGATGCAAGAGAGGGAGAGAATGTCCTTGGAGCTTCTTGAAGACGAACAGGATGTCTTTAATCTAATCTAAGAACCCACACACCCCTCAGTCACACAGGAATGTACAAAACAAGCCTAAACAAAGTTGGACCAGCTGCTTCATCAGTATTTCTGCTGACTTGTATCTCATACACACTGATCCTGGGTCAAACTGAAGGCCACATGAATCACATATTCAAAAATGTAAAACTCACAAGTGTACCGGACATGGAAGGATAAAAAGACTAATATGGAACAATAACATGGTATTTTTCTTTCAGGAATTTTTAAGTCTTTTTCCTTTGTTCATCAGTTCACAATGCACTTTTGTTTACCATTTTAATGGATTATTCACATGTTCAAAATAAAATATTCAATGTATCAATGAGCTACTAAAACACACAATCGCAGGAAATGGCATCTACTCCATTTAATTTTTATGGTGGTGCAAGTTAGGATAATTAGCATCAAAACTGGGGATTCTAAATTGTCCTTAGGTATGACTGTGAGAGTGAATGGTTGTCTGTCTCTCTGTGTTGGCCATGCGATGCACTGGCAATCTGTCCAGGGTGTACCCTGCCTCTCGCCCAAAGATGCTGGGATAGGCTCCAGCCCCCCCGTGACCCAAAAAGGATTAAGCGGAAGATGGATGGATGGAAGATAGATGGTGGGGAGGACACTCCAGACGCTGACAACAATGCCCCCCCCCAATCAAAAATGCTCATGATGCCCATGCATCCAACACATAAAACATTAGAGGTCTGAGGGTCCAGAGAAGAGTGAATAAGAAACTGATCTGATAGACTTTTACAAAATTTATATTTACATTAAAGCCTCAGAAATTGAAAGAACAATTCATTCACACAAAAGAGACTTAATTCTGAAAATAAAGATCTCCACACGTTACTGGACTACAGCGCCTCAACTGTGACTTCTCATGTGAGAAACCAAAACACTGAATGAAGCGTTTCTCACATATTTTAGAAGACTACAGCTTCTCCCTTGTGTGAATTCTTATGTGTCGTTCCAATCCACTACATCAATTAAATCTTTGCCCACACATTTCACAAGAAAATGGCTTCTCACCTGTGTGAATTTTCATGTGTCGTTTCAATCCACTACATCATTTAAATCTTTGCCCACATGTTTCACAAGAAAATGGCTTCTCACTGTTTTATTTATTTGCATCTCATTTCATTACAAGTGCAATGGGCCCCAACCAGGGGTCTATGGTTACACTTTAAATCAAAAAGCTTTGTATTCGAGGGCTCTCCTCAACACGGAGACTGCTCCTCTGATTGCTGAGATCTGTATTTCACAGATGCTAGGGCAGCCGGGGATCGCCTGTAGATATTTTTTCAGGTTCTTCTTCACCATCCCAGTTGCTTCCACCACCACAGGTATAATATCTGCTTCCTGCAGTTTCCAGATGCTCCTTAGGTCGTTTTTGAGGTCTTGATATTTTGTTATTTTTTCTCTTTCTGCTCTGTTGGGGCCGTAGTCGTTTGGTATGGTTACATCTATTAACAGGTCAGTTTTGTCCTTTTAGTCCAAGATAACAATGTCTGGTTTTATTGCTCCTCCTTCATTGTGTCTTCCAGTTCGGATTTTCTTGTCATAAAAGATGGTAATATCTCCGTTGGAGCTGACTGGCTCTGGATCGTGCTCCCATACTCGTCCTTTTACTTCTGTTTTGAATTTTTTGCATATTTTCCAGTGTATATAATGGCAGATCTTGTTGTGGTGAGCAGTGTAGTGTCCATCGGCCATGAGGACCTGGCAGCCGGACAGTCCTGCCATTTTTTTTAAAGCCATTGGTTAGAAGTCCCTGGTCTTGTGCTCCCACAACTAGTTTCTCCTCGTCGTACCCCAGGTCTCAACTCCTGATCCAGCACAATGTCTCTTCCCTATCAATATAATCCCTGTTGAGTTCCTCCTGAAAACGCCCTGCTCGCTTGTGTTGTTTTCATCTTTCTTTTCTTTCCTCCTGTGTCCTTTTGCTGTAGTTTTCCCGCATCTTTCTAGCTATTTTTGTTGCTGAGTTTTGTTGACTGGCTTTTATGTTATCTAATAAATCTCCTGCAAAGGCCTCAGCTTGTTTGGTTATGGATGTGTAATGACTAAGGGTTTCATGGTGTTGGGTGACTTTTTCCACTATCTTGCCATTGGTGCTTTTTAGGTATTGACCAATGTTTATTACTGTCGCCCTGTAGGCCTGGTTTATTTCAATTAGGCACAGCCCTCCCTCTTTACGTGTCATATATATCCTATCTAAGCATTGATTTCTATATGTTACCTTGTGAAGGGTCAGGGTCTTCCTGGTCCTAACATCAAGATTATCCAGTTCCCCCTGTGGCCAGTCTACCACCCCAAATCCATATGTGACAACTGGTACTGCCAACTGGTTTATTGCAGTGATTTTATTTTTAGGTGTTAAGTTTGATTTACAGATTTTCTTTAGGCGATGTTGGTATTCTTTTTTTTGGTTATTTCCCTCATTTTCCTGTGTTCAATAGTTGTGTTTTCTTCTATGCCCAGGTATTTATATGCTGATTCATCTGCCAGGTGAATGGGCTGCACGGTGGCGCAGTGGTTTAGCACTGTGACAGCACAGTTTTACCCTCGGCCGGGGGATCGCGGGGATCATGAGATCGTGGGTTCGATCCCAGCCCCCGACCAACAGTGAGCTGTGTGGAGTTTGCATGTTCTCCCCGTGTTGCGTGGGTTTACTCCGGGATTTCTCCGGTTTCCTCCCGCATATCAAAAACATGTAGGTTTAGGGCGCTCGCGCACGCAGCGACCAGCAGGCGGTGGCTTGTCACCAGACTGCAAACCAAATCTACCTACGGGTACAAATAAGTAACAAAAAAAATAAAAATAAAAGGTCTTTGATGTGCTTATTGTCATCTATTTGAATGTTCTCTGATGCTGTTTTCTTTCCTTTTTTTATTGTACATGTTGCGCATTTGTCAAGTCCAAATTCCATGCAGATGTCTTCTAAGTACATGTTAACGGTATTGACAAGTTGATTTAGTTTCTGTTCAGATTCTGCATAGAGCTTGAGGTCGTCCATGTAGAGCAGGTGATTCACTCTCTTGTTCCCTTTTCTTGTTCTACCTCTGCTTAAATCATACCCGATGTCAAGGTCTGATAAGATTTTGCTTAAGGGGTCAATACACAGACAGAGAGCAATGGCGAGAGGCTGTCCCCCTGGAATATTCCTCGCTGGATCTTGATGTCTGGGATTGTTATTAAATCACCCTTATTGTCATTCAACTGTACAACCAATCATGTACAGTAGAACGAGATTGTGTTTTAGCTATCTACTGTGTTAATCACACACACCCCAAGTGCAGAATCAGAGAATCAGAATCATTTGCCCTTCTTTATGGTTAGGTGTAATTGTAGTTTTCCACTTAGCCATCTGGACCTCCAGAAAAGTTTTAACATCTGGGTTGATGTTATACAGCTCCAGACAGTCTATTATCCAGGAATGGGGGACGCTGTCGAATGCCTTCTTGTAGTCTTATCCTTTTTCTTGAGCAGTTTCTTCTGTGATTTTTAATGAGGGCATCTGTCGCTTTCCTTTATTTTTATCAGCAATGGTTTGAATCCAATTACTACTTTGATGGTGTACTGGGTCCTCAAACAGGTTTCTCCAGAACGTTTACAGCTGGGTTTTTTCAGGAGGTGCCTCTACCTCTATGGTTTCATCTGTAAGCTTCCTGTAGATTTGTTTTGGGTTTTCTACAAATAATTTATTGATCACTTTTGAGTTCTCTCTCCTTTGCCTATTTCTAATTTGGGCTGCTAGGGCCTTGACTTGTGCCTGGTGCTCTGCTATTTTTCCTTTAATTTGCTCTTTCCTAATGTTATATTTTTTTGGATTCTGTTGACTCCTCTTAGTAATTTAGTAGTGCAGTTTTGGTTCTGTATGTAATTAGTCATTTGAGAAATTTCAGCCCTAAATCGATTAATTTTTCCTTGAAGTTCATTTTTCCAAATGGGTGTAAAGATTTTTATCTTGGTTTGGCTTTCATTTTTTTCTTTATACTCTGGAGCTAGCTTATTCTGCGTATACCATGCTGTGCCAAAGTTTAGGTACAAGTTCACTTAGGCCTCTGTTGACCTTTTGTAGTAATAATTTGAATTCTTTGTTCTCTTTAAGCTTAATTAATTTAGGATGCTCTTTCATTGTCATTTTTTTTTTTGTTTCTTCTGTTTTGTTGGCAAGATCCTCTTCTATTTCAAGTTGATCTTGGCTCATTTCTATTTGGGGGTTGATCTGCTTCCTTGTTGGTTCCTGGTCTGTATTTATCCTTGTTGCTACATCAAGATGTTCTGATTCTGAGCTCGGGGTTGCAGGGGAGTCACCTGGGTGGTCTGATGGCACCTCTATAGGTTGTGTTTGATGGGATTGTTTGATCAGAGGTTCTTCACGTAGTGGCAGCGGACATTCAGTTGGGCAGGTGTTGTTCTGTTCCGTACCCCAAGCCAAACTCATAACCCAGAGACGCAACTTCCTCACCCAATGGTACTTCACAGAGCAACAACTAGAGCACATGCACACAGAAATTTAAAAAAATGGCACAGAACAACACCTGCCCAATTGAATGTCCGCTGCCACTACCTGAAGAACCTCTAATGGAACAATCCCATCAAACACAACCTATAGAGGTGCGAGTTTGGCTTGGGGTACACCAGTTTTATCTGGACAGTGATGGAAAAAGATTTGTTGCCATTCATTGCATCGTCCCCGCTGGTTGCTGCATTTCATCTTGGCGTACTCAATTGCCCATACTAAAACCCATCTTTCCTCCATGCTCCACTGACTTTGCTTGTGTTCTTATTGTTCAAGTAGGTTGGCGTCTTGATAGTCTTTTATTGCTTGGAGTTGAGCTTCAGACTTTATCTTTTCAGTTTCCTCTGGTCCTAGATATTTTGAGACCTGAGCGACAATAGATGTTAATTTGGGAGTGGTGGTGGCTGCTTTCTTTTCTGGTGGTAGCTCGAAGTCTCTGATCTTCTCCTCAAATATTTGCTTTTTTCTTCTGCCCCACTTCTCATACCTTGAATAGGCGAAGCATGACAGAATAATTTTCTTCTCCTCAAGGGACAATTTTACCATTTCTTCTTTTCTTGTATACCTTTTAGTCCTTTTTTGATCTTGCTGGGGCCCAGGTCCAGATCTGTGCTGGTCTGATGGGGATCCCGGCTGAGTGTGATACTCGAAGATGAAGCTGCACCATCGCTCTCAACAGCCCACCTGGTGCAAGAATGAGCTGAGGGGACCGTTTTATTCTGGTCAGTACATTTCCAGCATCTTTTTCCTGTTTTATTCATTTTTCATATTGGGTGCCTTATCGTCCACGGCTTCTTATTGGTTGTTCAAAGCTGCCCTCGCCATGATTACTCATAGCGAGGGGGTGCCCCCCATCCGCGACCCGGGGGATGCGCTGGCTAGCCTGAGGGAAAAGGCAACAAGCTTTCTTCACAGCTTCTCACTGTTTTATTGATTTGCATCACATTTCATTACAAGTGCAATGGGCCCCAACCAGGGGTTTATGGTTACACTTTAAATCAAAAAGCTTTGTATTCGAGGGCTCTCTTCAAGATAGAGACTGTTTCTCTAATTGCTGAGATCTGTATTTCACAGATGCTAGGGCAGCCAGGGATCGCCTGTAGATAAGTTTTTTAGGTTCTTCACCATCGCAGTTACTCCCACCACCACAGGTACAGTGGGGCAAAAAAGTATTTAGTCAGCCACCAGTTGTGCAAGTTCTCCCACTTAAAAGATGAGAGAGGTCTCCAATTTTCATCATAGGTATACTTCAACTATGAGAGACAAAATGAGAAAAAAAAATCCAGAAAATCACATTGAAGGATTTTTAATGAATTAATTGGTAAATTCCTCGGTAAAATGAGTATTTGGTCACCTACAAACAAGCAAGATTTCTGGCTCTCAAAGACATGTAACTTCTTTAAGAGGCTCCTCTGTCTTCCACTCGCTACCTGTATTAATGGCACCTGTTTGAACTCATTATCAGTATAAAAGACACCTGTCCACAACCTCAAACAATCAGACTCCAAACTCCACTATGGCCAAGACCAAAGAGCTGTCAAAGGACACCAGAAACAAAATTGTAGACCTGCACCAGGCTGGGAAGACTGAATCTGCAATAGGTAAGCAGCTTGGTGTGAAGAAATCAACTGTGGGAGCAATTATTAGAAAATGGAAGACATACAAGACCACTGATAATCTCCCTCGATTTGGGGCTCCACGTAAGATCTCACCCTGTAGGGTCAAAATGATCACGAGAACGGTGAGCAAAAATCCCAGAACCACACGGGGGGACCTAGTAAATGACCTGCAGAGAGCTGGGACCAAAGTAACAAAGGCTACCATCAGTAACACACTACGCCGCCAGGGACTCAAATCCTGCAGTGCCAAACGTGTCCCCCAGGGACTCAAATCCTGCAGTGCCAGACGTGTCCCCCTGCTTAAGCCAGTACACGTCCAGGCCCGTCTGAAGTTTGCTAGAGAGCATTTGGATGATCCACTGATAATCTCCCTCGATTTGGGGCTCCACGCAAGATCTCACCCTGTAGGGTCAAAATGATCACGAGAACGGTGAGCAAAAATCCCAGAACCACACGGGGGACCTAGTGAATGACCTGCAGATAGCTGGGACCAAAGCAACAAAGGCTACCATCAGTAACACACTACACCGCCAGGGACTCAAATCCTGCAGTGTCAGACGTGTCCCCCTGCTTAAGCCAGTACACGTCCAGGCCCGTCTGAAATTTGCTAGAGAGCATTTGGATGATCCAGAAGAGGATTGGGAGAATGTCATATGGTCAGATGAAACCAAAATAGAACTTTTTGGTAAAAACTCAACTTGTCGTGTTTGGAAGAGAAAGAACACCATACCTACTGTGAAGCATGGGGGTGGAAACATCATGCTTTGGGGCTGTTTTTCTGTAAAGAGACCAGGACGACTGATCCGTGTAAAGGAAAGAATGAATGGGGCCATGTATCGTGAGATTTTGAGTGAAAACCTCCTTCCATCAGCAAGGGCATTGAAGATGAGTGGCTGGGCCTTTCAGCATGACAATGATCCCAAACACACCGCCCAGGCGATGAAGGAGTGGCTTCGTAAGAAGCATTTCAAGGTCCTGGAGTGGCCTAGCCAGTCTCCAGATCTAAACCTGATAGAAAATCTTTGGAGGGAGTTGAAAGTCCGTGTTGCCCAGCCATAGCCCCAAAACATCACTGCTCTGGAGGAGATCTGCATGGAGGAATGGGCCAAAATACCAGCAACAGTGTGTGAAAACCTTGTGAAGACTTACAGAAAACGTTTGACCTCTGTCATTGCCAACAAAGGGTATATAACAAAGTATTGAGATGAACTTTTGTTATTGACCAAATACTTATTTTACCGAGGAATTTACCAATTAATTCATTAAAAATCCTTCATTGTGATTTTCTGGATTTTTTTTTTTCCTCATTTTGTCTCTCATAGTTGAGGTATACCTATGATGAAAATTGGAGACCTCTCTCATCTTTTAAGTGGGAGAACTTGCACAATTGGTGGCTGACTAAATACTTTTTTGCCTCACTGTGTAATATCTGCTTCCTGCAGATTCCAGGTGCTCCTTAGGTCGTTTTTGAGGTCTTGATATTTTGTTATTTTTTCTCTTTCTGCTCTGTTGAGGCCGTAGTCATTTGGTATGGTTACATCTATTAATTTGGAAGTTTTGTCCTTTTTGTCCAAGATAACTATGTCCGGTTTTATTGCTTCTCCTTCAATGTGTCTTCCAGTTGGGATTTCCTTGTCATAAAAGATGGTAATATCTCTGTTGGAGCTGACTGGCTCTGGATCGTGCTCCCATACTGGTCCTTGTACTTCTATTTTGAATTCTTTGCCTATTTTGCAGGGTATATAACAGCAGATCTTGTTGTGGCAAGCAGTGTAGTGTCCGTCGGCCATGAGGACCTGGCAGCCGGAGAGGAGGTGGCTTGCACTCTCCACCGCTGCATGACAGAATCGACATTTGTCACTCTGTGACAGTCCTGCCATTTTTTTAAAGCCACTGGTTAGAAGTCCCTGGTCTTGTGCTCTAAACACTAGTCTCTCCTTGTCGTACCCCAGATCTCTGTTCCTGATCCAGCGCAATGTCTATTCCCTATCAATATCCTGGAAACGTCCTGCTCGCTTATGCTGTTTCCATCTTTCTTTTCTTTCCTCCTGTGTCCTTTTGCTGTATTTTCCCCACATCTTTCTAGCTATTTTTGTTGCTGGGTTTTGTTGACTGGCTTTTATGTTATCTATTAAATCTCCTGCAAAGGTCTCAGCTTGTTTAGTTATGGATGTGTAATGACTAAGGGTTTCAAGGTGTTGGGTGACTTTTTCCACCATCTCGTCGTTGGCACTTTTTAGGTATTGCCCAATGCTTATTGTTGTCGCCCTGTAGGCCTGGTTTATTTCAATTAGGCACAGCCCTCCCTCTTTACGTGTCATATATATCCTATCTAAGCATTGATTTCTATATGTTACGTTATTAGGGATGTGATTCGGGGTTGGTGAAATTATCTGAAAATTTTGCAGGGGGTCTGGGGGATGCAGTCCCCCAGCGGGGTCCGGGGCAGAGCTCTGTGTGTGTGGGTGGGTGGGTGGGTCGTGGGGCTAAGCCCCCCGAAGCTCTTGGGTTCTTATGATTTTTAAGTACCAGAACTGTGCTTAAATGACATAAAACAAACAGCTGAATGCCACTTATTACTGTATAATATTGACTTATGTTCCAAGAAGATAGCACTCCTAAAATATTCCAACAAGCATTATCCATCACATGCTTTAACACTTGATCAAATCAAAATCAGTTAATTTTATCTATTCCACAATAGAAATAAAATTCCAACATACTATTACTTTTTATAATTTCAGCATTTATTTCAGATCATCAGTTTCAATCTCCATTGAGTCTTGAGCAGTTGATTTTGCACAATCACTGATGTATCTAAGTCTTAGAAATATTCATAAGTTATTAGTCAATGTCCACTGTGCACTGTCAATTTCAAACTGTTTGGAATCATAAAAGTAATCTAACTAAATTGTTTTGCTATTTTTTTCTCCTCAACATCAATCCGTATCTGATATATGTGATATTAATTAGGGAAGACAGAAAAGCACAAACATAAACGTAATTCTAAATACGTGTGGCGTTAAAAACATTTATTTATTAAACATTTATTTATTAAATAAAGTCCAAAACATCTTCAGCAGGAAAGATGAAGAAAATATTAACTAGACTAGAAAAGCAGTCGGAGAGCACAGACCTCCGCCAAGTGCCACAGTTCCTCCCATACAGTGTTTAACATCATAAATGTATTTTTTTTTTCCAAGTGTTGTGACGATTTTTTGGCAGAGTTACATGCACAAAAAAAAAAAAAAAAAATTAAAAAAAAATATTGAAAATGGCCCTGTCTCGCAATGTTAAATTAAAAAAAAAAAAAAAAAGAATCCTTTAAAAAAATTCCTGGATCCAGACAGTGATCCGGATCACCGCCAAAATCTAATCATCTGCAGGATACCGTAAAACGGGGCTATAAGGGACGGCGGGGTAATAAGGGACACTTTTCTGGGAAATGTTTTAAATGTAATTCTGCTTTTTTTTATTTTGCATTTTTCCTGTGGGAATCCATGGCTGGATTGTGGGCTGGATTCCCACAGGAAAAATGCAAAATAAAAAAAGCATAATTACATTTAAAACATTTCCCAGAAAAGTGTCCCTTATTACCCCGCCGTCCCTTATAGCCCCATTTTACGGTACCCCATTTCTGACAATCTCTGAAAATTTCATGAAAATCCGTCCATAACTTTTTGAGTTATCTTGCTAACAAACAGAGACAGACAGACAGACAGACAGACAAACCAATGCCGATGAAAACATAACCTCCTTGACGGAGGTAATGACATATATACAAAAATATATCTTCACATACCTCAAAATTCACTACTCTATCGTGTCGTTAACAAAGGGTGGAGGCCGTATTGTTTCGATGTTTTTTTCTGAACACCGAAAGTTCCAGCAATTGAATAATTAGTGGACCTCGATTTCACCTGTTGTGCATGTTTTCTGCTCTTAGCATGATTCTCGAGAGACTTAAATCCTCTTCCACCATAGTCAATGGTGTCGTGACACCACGTGCATATCACCTTCCCAGCACGGTCAATTTTCCATTTGAAATCGCTAAATAAATTTGTCACAGTTGTCTTACCAACATCCATTGCAATCTCCTTTTCTAGCCAATCCCAACGAAATTTGTTTTTCACGATCTTGTCAATTTCTTTGACTCTCGGAGCATCTTTACGTTCAACCACCGACATCACTGCAATGCAAGTCCGCTATGGGAGAGCGAGGGAAAAAAAGGATTAAGAATAAAATAGGATTAAGATAAGAAACAGCCGCGTTCATTGGTCACTGCAAGGACGATTAGCATCAGCTAATCAGGCGCGTCGTTGGGGGATTACTAAGGGATTTTTTTTTTTTTTTTTTAAGGACGATCAGCATCAAGTCAGGCGCGCCGTTAGATTACTAAGGGAATTTTTTATTTTTTTTTTTATTTTGGAAGATTAAAAAAAGCAGAATTCAGCGAATTAGCGGAAAAATCACATCCCTACCTTATGAAGGGTCAGGGTCTTCCTGGTCCGAACATCCAACTTGTCCAGTTCCCCCTGTGGCCAGTCTATCATCCCAAATCCATATGTGACAACTGATACTGCCAACTGGTTTATTGCAGTGATTTTATTTTTAGGTGTTAAGTTTGATTTACAGATTTTCTTTAAGTGATGTTGGTATTCTTTTTTTGATTATTTCCCTCATTTTCCTGCGTTCAATAGTTGTGTTTTCTTCTATGCCCAGGTATTTATATGCTGATTCCTCTGCCAAGTCTTTGATGTGCTTATTATCATCTATTTGGATGTTTTCTGATGCTGTTTTCTTTCCTTTTTTTATTGTACATTTTGCGCATTTGTCAAGTCCAAATTTCATGCAGATGTCTTTTGAGAACATGTGAACAGTACCGACAAGTTGATTCAGTTTCTGTTCAGATTCTGCATAGAGCTTGAGGTCGTCCATGTAGAGCAGGTGATTCACTCTCTTGTTCCCTTTTCTTGTTGTACCTTTGCTTAAATCATACCCGATGTCAAGGTCTGATAAGATTTTACTTAAGGGATCAATACATAGACAGAAGAGCAGTGGCGAGAGGCTGACCCCCTGGAATATTCCTCGCTGGATCCTGATGTCTGGGATTGTTATTTGCCCTTCTTTATTGTTAAGCGTGTGGTTTTCCACTTAGCCATCTGAACCTTCTCATGTGAGTTTTCAAACTATTAAGTTGAGTAAAACTTTGCCCACACGTTTCACAAGAAAATGGCTTCTCACCTGTGTGAATTCTCATGTGAGTTTTCAAATTATTAAGTCGATTAAAACTCTGCCCACATGTTTCACAAAAAAATGGCTTCTCACCTGTGTGAATTCTCATGTGAGTTTTCAAACTACTATATACAGTAAAACTCTGCCCACATATTTTGCAAGAAAATGGCTTCTCACCTGTGTGAATTCTCATGTGAGTTTTCAAATGACCACGTTCATTAAATCTCTGCCCACAAGTTTCACAAGAAAATGGCTTCTCACCTGTGTGAATTCTCATGTGAGTTTTCAAACTATTAAGTTGACTAAAACGCTGCCCACATGTTTCACAAGAAAATGGCTTCTCACCTGTGTGAATTCTCATATGAGTTTTCAAATTATTAAGTCGATTAAAACTCTGCCCACATGTTTCACAAGAAAATGGCTTCTCACCTGTGTGAATTCTCATGTGAGTTTTTAAACTATCAAGTCGATTAAAACTCTGCCCACATGTTTCACAAGAAAATGGCTTCTCACCTGTGTGAATTCTCATGTGAGTTTTCAAATGAGTACCGTGATTAAAACTCTGCCCACATGTTTCACAAGAAAATGGCTTCTCACCTGTGTGAATTCTCATGTGAGTTTTCAAATGAGTACCGTGATTAAAACTCTGTCCACATGTTTCACAAGAAAATGGCTTCTCACCTGTGTGAATTCTCATGTGAGTTTTCAAATTACCACGTTCATTAAATCTCTGCCCACAAGTTTCACAAGAGAATGGCTTCTCACCTGTGTGAATTCTCATGTGAGTTTTCAAACTACCATGTTGATTAAAACTCTGCCCACATGTTTCACAAGAAAATGGCTTCTCACCTGTGTGAATTCTCATGTGAGTTTTCAAATGACCACGATCATTAAATCTCTGCCCACAAGTTTCACAAGAGAATGGCTTCTCACCCGTGTGAATTCTCATGTGAGTTTTCAAACTATTAAGTTGAGTAAAACTCTGCCCACATGTTTCACAAGAAAATGGCTTCTCACCTGTGTGAATTCTCATGTGGGTTTTCAAACTACCACGATGATAAAAACTCTGCCCACAAGTTTCACAAGAAAATGGCCTCTCACCTGTATGAATTCTCTCATGAACTGATAAATCTCTCTTCTGACTGAATCTTTTCTCACACATGTTGCAAACATGTGACTGAATTGTGTGACATTTCTTTTTCTTCTTGGACTCATTTTTACAGTCTTTATCATTATCAGAACATTTTACAGACTTTTCACCTGTGTCAGTATCACACAGATTCTCTGACATGGAGTTGTCTACACTGTTACGGTCACTTCTCTTTCTGTGAAGTCTCTTCTTTGGCTTTGGCTCTTCATGTTGACTTGATCCCGGGTTTACATTCTTACCTGCTTTCAGGTCTTGGCTCTCCGTGTCAGGAGAGTTGTGAGAGAGGAGCTGCTCACTGTTTGGTTCAGTTTCACTCTTGTCATTGTCCTCATCAGTAGGAGTCACCATCAAGGTATCAGTCTCTTGTTTCAGTCCGAAGTATTCTTCCTCCTGACTGATACAGAGTTCTTCTTCTTCCTCTTTAACCTGTGTGGCATCTTGATCCTCCTGGTCCAGACTGGAGTTCCTCTCCTGGTTACAGAGGTGCTGGACAGTGAGAACCTTCTCCTCCTTATAGTCATGTAGCTGTGGAGAATCTGGAGGGACAAAGCGACACAGAAAATGCTAGTAATAGAAAAGCACGAAAGAACAAAAACACTGACTGGACAAAAAGTCACCACCTGGTAACCAATAGTTCTTATCCTTGCATGTGATAATTACAGCAGTGATGAATCAGTTTCAAAATAAACAAGTTATTTAGAGGGGACAAAATTATTTTTCCACATGCTAACATGGTTCCCTGAGGTCTAAAAGGAGACACAGGATAAAAACTTTAATGTTGCAGTGTTTCTACAAATGAATTTGTCTATCTGGAGTCACTATCAACAAAAATACTCCAAAAAAACAACCATGTTGCTTTGTTAGGGTCCACCATGATCTCCCTAGGTCTTGTTCAGTGAACATTTCTGATTTGTCACCAGCTGTGATGTGATAGTGAGCCCATGTCCAGAACATCAACAGTAGTATAAAATGTACTACTTATTAGTAATTCTGTCTTATACGTCTCTTCTAGTGGGTCGTACACACAGCACTGTCTAACTTCTGTTTCTGAACATGTCACTATGGTGTTTTTATATACACATAACCACATACTGCATTGTTTCCTGTTGGAGTTGCTAGCAGGGGATAATGGCTAACTGGCTAGAGCAGACAATTCCTCCACCTGGTACACTGAACCAAAAGAACAACTCATTTGAAGTGCAAACTATAACTGCATAGTCAAAGAGATTAATTTATTTTTCCACTGGGTTAGATCAGTCAAAGTCAAACACAAACTAGACCAGTACAAATAGGTCAGATTCATGTAGTTACTGGAAATGTTACTTTAATATTATTATTTTAGGACAGTTTCTCAAAGACTCAACCTGAAAATGTTCTAACTTTTTACCTGTTTCATTCTCACAGAGAGTCTCTGAGTTCAGAGAGTCGTCATCACTGTTCCTGTCACTTCCTGTTTTCAGTCGTCTCTTCTTTGGTTTGGGTTCTTTTTCTTCTTTACTGGATCCTGAGTCCACATGCCGGCTTCCTTTCTCATCTTGGATCTCAGTTCCAGCAGAGTTGTGAGAGAGGAGCTGCTCATTGTTTGGTTCTGCTTCACTCTGCTGCTTTTCCTCAGAAATAAGAGTTCCCATGAAGGGATCGGCCTCCAGCTTCACTACCAGCTGTTCTCCCTCCTGACTGATGCAGAGTTCCTCCTGTTCCTCTTTAACCTGTGGAGCTTCTGGTTCCTCCTGGCTCAGAACAGAGTTCCTCTCCTGGTTCCAGAGCTGCTGTTCAGTCAGAACTTCCTCCTCTTTACATTCAGGTTGCTGTGGGAAATCTGGAGGAAAAAAGACAAAGAAGGGGGAGAAAAAAGTTTCACTTTACAAATTAAATCAACAAATTATCAAATCTTGGATTTAAAAACAAAAAATTGAAAAAAAAATTACAAATTTGCACATTTAAGACACAACCATGATTGAAAACAGATCCAGAGTTTTCTAGTTTTCTTCCCACATACCTAGTCTGTGGATTTTTATCTGGGAGCAGCAGCGCATATTCAGTAGTCTGCTCTGACGATCGATCTCTTCCTCGTACTGGCTGGTGATTTGTTCAACCTCTGTTATTATTTCTTCAGCAGCTTGTTGCTCTCTGACCAACTCTCTCAGACGCCGACCTGAAAACATCTTTATGGTTTGTTTACTCCCTCCAGATGTGATGTGGCTGCTGACGGTCAGAGCTAGCAGGATGAGGCTAGTTCGGTTAGCCTGAAGGCCCAATAAAAGTCCTCAGATTCAGAAAGTGGAATTCTATGTGGTTCTTTATTCTCTAGCACTCAGCAAAGACCATCAATGGCAGGTCTCCACAGATCTACATCAGCTATTTATCCATGCGGAGCAGAACAGGAGCCGAACCACTGACACCGACCAGGTAAACGTTCTCACCAACCTGTTCCTGCAACAATCAGAGAAGAGAAACATTCTTCATTATGAGCCACCTGGCAGGTATAAGAGACACTTTCATTTATGCTTCCTTTTTTCTTTAACTGCTACAGTTTCTATATTAATGCACCTTAAAAAATTAGAATACTGAGTATAATTCAATTTTAAAAAGTTAAAACTTTAAAATTTTCTATATTCATATGAGTGGAAAATAAACCACATGTTCAAAATGATGAGGTTCTTGAAGTCAGCGTCTCTTTATTCAAGCGGTCCACAGAATCTCATGACACAAAGTCATGGAGAGGAGCTCCCTGAACAGAGAGGCACACCAGCATTTAACCCTCATAATGTCTCCTCATTGTCTCACACCTTTTGTCCTCTAGGGCTGCAACTAAAGATTATTTTGGTCATCAACTACTCTAACGACTCTTCTTTCGATTAGTCAACTAATCGTTATTATTTCTCTCATGTCCGCCAGCTCAGCTTCCTGCTGGCTTAGCTGCTGTTCAGGGCTCTAGGTCATGTTTTACCTAGTGACGGGAAGGCAGGCACCGGTGCTCCGATCTTATCCGGGAAATATCTGGCGAGGCGTGCATCGTGACGTATGTGTTGACGTCGGACCACGTGACTAGGTCAGGAAGCCGTTCATGATTTTGCACGCACCCAATGGAAATCCCCGTCCCTCACGTTTTGTTTCGTCATGTTTGACTGTGTAAGGGATTTGTCACAGCCAATTTTCAGATGGAGCCAGCACCAAAAACAGGGACTTCTCCCGTATGGGAACAGTTTGAACTTGTTTCTCTCATTGACGTATTTTTGACAAATAGTGGCTATTTATTGTAACTGAGGCGATGGCTTAGTGCTAATACATCTGTTTTGCAAGTGGAAGACCCGGGTTCGAATCCCAGCTGTGTCACTCTTTTATTTTCTTTTTATTTGCAAGGTGAAGTGTCTCTTGTGTTTCAAAGAGCTTGGATGGTTATTATGCATAATTATGCTGAGGCACTATTGCTATTGTGCCCTGCATGAGAATAAGACCAGACTTGAATATACTGGGACAGTATAAGACTGCTGAAAATGTATTATTTCTTAATAAAAATGGATAAGTAGTACAAGCACACCAAGTAACACAGACACATTCACTGGAGTCACCCCAGTTTTATTATTTCTTTTTTTCCTTATGATCATTGATATTTCTTAAAAGACAGCACATTTATTGAAATTGAAAAATACACATTGAAAAAATCTGCATGCTGTATACTTTGTCGACTACATGGCCTAGTAGAGCAAATGAAGTTCTACACAAGGCTTCGTCTACGTGAACCATTTTGATGAAAGGCTCAAGTGTTCAAGAAAGCCTCAACCACTCATGACTAAGTAATAGCTTAGAGACAAAATAGCTGTCTTGCATTTGTGAAGTTGGGTTTCAAGTCCCAGCTGGGTTGTTCTAATAATTGATTTTTATTTGCACAGTGAAGTGTCTGTTGTGTTCCAAAGAGCTTGGATACAACAATAACACATCATTATGCTGAGGCACTATCGTGCCCTGCATGACAATAAGGACAGAGATTAATGTACTGAGAAAGACAGTATGACTGTTGAAAAGTTATTATTTCTTTAAAAAAAATGGATAAGTAGCACAAGTACATTCACTGTAGTCACCTCAGTTTTATTATTTTTCTGCCTTACGGTCATTGATATTTCTTAAAAGACAGCACTTCCATTCCATCTTCTTCCACTTAATCCTATTTGGGTCGCGGGGGGCTGGAGCCTATCCCAGCATCTATGGGTGAGAGGCAGGGTACACCCTGGACAGATCACCAGTCCATTGCAGGGCCAACACAGAGAGACAGATAACCATTCACTCTCACATTCATACCTAAGGACAATTTAGAATCCCCAGTTGATGCCAATTAACCTAACTTGCATGTTTTTGGCATGTGGGAGGAAACCGGAGAAATCCCGGAGTAAACCCACACAGACATGGGGAGAACATGCAAACTCCACACAGATCACTGTTGGTCGGGGGCTGGGATCGAACCCAGGATCCCCCGGCAAAGGGTGAGTTGCTGTGCTGCCGCAGTGCATTCCACCACCAGAGCACTCCGCCACCGCGCTGTCCGGACAGCACATTAAAAGACAGCACATTTATTGAAATTGAAAAAATACACATTAAACCAACAATACCCTTGTCAAACTCAGCATGTTGTATACATTTTGTCCACTAGATGGCCTGGTAGAGAAAATGAAGTCTCACATGAGGCCTTGTCTATAGGCCCATTTCCATTAGTATCGCCTTGGCCTTACTTAGTTCTACTCGTTTCACTTTCTCGCCATTTCCACTATACCCAGCACGGTTTAACCGACACTATTTTCGTGCCTCTTAAGAGACAGGGCATAACTGTGCGAAACCGAGCCGAGATGTGACGTCAATAGACTGCTAGCCGCTGATTGGTCAGGGCGTAACGTCACGAAAGCGCCCATCTTCGTTGAAATCTTTACGACCGCCATTTGCTATCACGGACTAACTCGGTCATGGAGTAAATACGATATTAATACAGACAACGTTGTAGGTTTTGCGGAAATCTACACCGTGGTCCAATGAAGAGGTGCGGGGTTTTCTCTGCTTGGTGGCAGATACACAGTCAGAGGAGTGATCCGGACCCTACAGATGGCTGCGCAGAATAGAACCGTACTACTGACAAGCTGAAGACGAACGTGAGAGAACCATCGATGGTGAGTGATTTGTAATATTGTGCATCTGTTCGCTTATTTATCCTGTTGGTGGTAAGCTCACTTTTTTTGAGCCATGTAGCACCGTTCTGTGCTGGCTAATGAGTGTTAGCTAATGAGTTTTGGCTAGTAGCTAGCTAGTACCAACTGCTGATTCGCGCTTGTTTTCTCCTAAATATTCGCTTGTGAGAGCAAAACGATGAAATCTGTTAATCCTGGTTAAAGTCCTGGTTTGTGTTTTGTATTGCACTTTGGTGCTGCGCATTAAATTGTGTGCAATTTAATACTAGAATGTGTTTCCACATGCCAGGGTTAGCCTCCCTGTTTATAGTGGATACTGGTGAGACCACAGGAGCCGAAATCTCAACAATATAAAAGTGCTTTTTCAAACCAGTGATTTAAAAGTCATTCTTATAATTTTCTAAAGCGTCAGAAAGAGAAATCCATATATTATATCGATTCATTACACAGACAGTGATATATTTCAAGCATTTATTTATTTTAATTTGGATGATTATGGCTTACAGCCCCTGAAAACCCCAAATTCAATTTGGCAAAAAATTAGAATATTACATAAACTTTAAAAAATAGTTTTTAAATATAAATGTTGGCCGCTGAGGTGTTGGTTAATATGGGCTGTAGCCATAATCATCAATATTAAAATAAACACTTTCAATATATCACTGTCCCTGTAATGAATCTATATATGGGTTTCATTTTCTGAAATGAGTGACAAAAATATTTAACTTTTTCATGATATTCTAATTTTTGAGATGTGCCTGTAAATGTGTTGAACTTGCTTGAAACTAACCACCATCCATTTCTGTCGTTCGTCTAGGGAGGAGGGAATCAGCTGCTCAACAACGGACGTCGCCACTGTGGAAAGTACTGAAATCCTTTGCTTTTATAGGTAAAGTGTCAAAACCAAAGTAGCACAGTTTCCACTTAATATAAAAGGGACTGAACTGAGATTTATTTGATTGTGTGAGTATTAATTACAGAATAATTGAAAAAGACTGGCACATCAACTGTAAAATAAACCACTTGTTAATGTATTTTTTTTTGTCAGATCACTTGTGTGATCCTTTGTGAGTTATGTTCATAACTGTATCTTTTGGGGAATGGCAGTTGTTCAGTCATCAATATAATTTAGTTTATATGTGTAGTTTATACTCTATCATCAATAAACTCATGCAGTAACAGGACACATTACAAATATTTGAGATCCATTGTAGTGCATCCTTTTATATTTTAGCAATAAAAGTACAAAACACCGCCCACACTTGAAGCCAGGGCAAGAAGAGACACTTTTACATTCCAGACAAACATTTATTGATAAAAACGCCATATTTTGACTGAGCGACTCCATACACTTTCAGTTACAGTACTATATTCCATTCAAGTGAATGTATTAATTCATTCTGATTGCTGAGGCCACAGTAAAAGCAGATGATTTTAAATGTAACCCAGCCCTTGTAAAATCGACTTTACATCAGTGCAGCTACATGAAAATTGTGGTTAAATACAACAACGAAGTACTTTATTGTCACATTGGAATTGGAATTGCTCCTCTTTTGTTTTTCTTTTGAATTCTAGGATGGAATATGGGTGGGCAATATAAGCTGCAGCTTCAGCCATCACCCATTTCAGATAACCTATGTTGAACTGTATAATCAGAGGAGTTATTGTTTAATTCGACCTTATTAGATTTTTTTCCCCTTTATATTATTCTATTTTCTTTTAATCTATCCGAAATAAAGATTCATTCATTCACATTCCACCACTGGCTTTTAGCAACAAGTGTATTTCCCAAATATGTTTTAAACTTCCTTTATTTAACCACCACCCATTTCTGTCTTTTGTCTAGGCAAGAGGTAAACGATCGATCCACCCCAAACTGGACCTTGCGTCACTATTTACAGAGATGCAGGCGTAAGATCTGCTGATCTGAGACCAGTGTGAGCTGCACATCCCAGCTGCTGAGTGAACCAGTCTTAAAGTTTGAGTTTTGCACATTCTGAATAATCTGGAATTTGCTGCTGATTGTAATAAACAATTTAGTGACTTATGTGTTTGCATCATGATTTCTATTTTTGTCTGTTAATACACTGGTGGGAAAACAGTCAATAGTACAAACCATTAATGGGTGACCTTGAAAATAATGGCTCATTTTTAAGAAATTTATGTCACATGGTGGTAACCTTCACATATAAAAAAGAGACATCTGCAAAAACTTCAGAGGTTTATTGTCAGTGCAATACTACATGAATGCATGTATAGTACATTGTTGATGCAGAGAATATATATTTCTACAGTATATGTATCTAGTAAATCAAGCATTTTCCATGTAACCTTGTGACTGCATTATTTTAATTGCTTTTAATCCTAGATCAAGTTTGTTTTGGCCTAAAATGCATCATAACTGTCAAATACATCTTATTATACCGAACTCAGTACTGTTTACTTTTTGAATATACATTTTGTGGCTAATATAGTTATTAACCTGGCGATCAAGTTGTGTCAGCTGATCATTTTTTGCTATGACACCACCTCAGACTCAGTGCAGCTGAAGCAGGTACGTCCATGATGTCTCAACAGTCCATGATTTTCGCGCAGATCAGAGCAATTTTTTTTCCCCACAATATTTTTATTGAACCTTTTTTTTTTTTTTTTTTACAAACAGCACACACAGTCAGACACTAACACAAAAGTAATTTAAAAACTAAAAAGAACAATAACAAAATAAAAAAAGGGTAATAAAAACAACAACCATTAACAAAAACAAGTCAATAACAATGCTCCTCTGTTTAGTCTAGGTAATCTATTACATAAGAATACATAATATACATTCACCAGCTTGGAATTTGCAAGGTCCACACATATCATTCACCTTCTTCTTCAGACGTTATGCTTAATTTCTTTACATAATCAATGAAAGGTCTCCATATATTCTCAAACACATTTTCCTTTGATTTCAGTATGTATGTTATTCTTTCTAGTGGAAGGTTGGTAACATCTGTCTTAACCACTGAGTCACATCTGGTCTATGAGTTTTTCAACAGTAGTGCAATACATTTTTTGGCATGAAGCAAACTGAGGCCTATGAATGTTCTTTCACTCTTATTAACGTTAAGTTTTTCTGGATACAGACCCAACAAAAATAGTTTAGGGTTCAATGTGATTTGTTCTGAAATTATTTTTTTAATTGTTAACCTCACCTCTTCCCAAAACATTCTGATTTTTCTACATTCCCATAAACAGTGAAATAGGGTTCCTTTACTTAGATCAGAGCAATTTTTTGCACAGGAAATAAACCAGACATTCTTAAGCTCTACAACCACTGATCGTTTGTGAAGCTGTGCTGACATCAGTGACAGGCTGTATTGACATCAGTTGACAGGCTGTGCTGAACGCCAGACTGTGCTGAACGCCAGACTGACCGTTTGAAGCGGTAATTTTCCCACAACAGAGCCATCTGAAACACACACAGTGTACATATTTTAGTACCCAACAGCGATAACCTGCAGAGATTACAGTGTAGTACGACGTACTTATAGCAAACTAGCATTAGCAACATTAGCTTACCGTCACATATGACCTAGTTTGTATCCTCACGTCTTCGGCTCTCTCCAGAAGCTGCAGAACTATTCCAGAGTGTTTCGTCTCACTGCCTGTACCCTTGTCTGGCGGTCCTTTTTGGCATTTACGGTGAAAAAAGCCACAGACCGAGGAGTCGCCTTGTAAAGCCGCCATGTTGTGTTTGGCTTGGGTCGTGTGTTTTACATCACGGGAGTGTGGCGCCACCTTGCTGTAAAAAAAATCCCGCCCACCACAGCTCAACCCCGCTTTACCTGGCTGCTATGGAGACACAACCGCGGCTGAAACGAGTAGTAACGAAACGAAATGAGGCGAGTCGAACTGGGCTAGTGGAAATGAGGCAAAAGTGAACCATTTGCTACGGTCACACAGCAGGTCTTGATGCTCAATTCCGATTTTTTGCTGAAATCCAATTTTTTGGTGTGGGCGTTCACATTATAATTTAAATGTGACCCCCATCAGACTGGAGTATGAACGGTCTACAGCTATGAAGTGACCTGCTTGCGCAGAAGAAAACCTAACGTCAGACACAGCATTGTGTTTGCGGAAGTAAATATGAGCACCGAACCAATGACGGGGACAGAACTTCTTCACCTTTGCAGCGCAGCAAAATAAATGTTAAAAACATTCAGAAATGTTTATGCACAAAATAAATGACCAGCTTTATTCCTCGACATGCCAGATGACCACTTTTTTTTTTTTTTTTTTAAATGTGCTGTTGTTGTGCCGTTGGAGCTGAGAAAATTATGATCCAGTGATAAAGGGAAGAAGATTGATTAAAAAAAGAGAGCATAAATCAGCTGTCTGTCATGCCTGTGGCATCTTCCACAGCAGAATTGCAGCATCTGTCTCAACTTCAATGAGGACAAAGTCGGATGAAATGCAACATGACCATTCAGACTGAGGTCGCTTTGGAAAATATAAGATAAGATAAGATAAGCCTTTATTAGTCCCACAATGGGGAAATTCCAGGATTGCAACAGCACAGGGATAGCAACACTCAGAGCAACAATCAGAAGGCAAGAAAAAAACAAGAGCAGCGAGTATACATATGTACATATAAACATAAATATATAGACACACGATGCAGAGCATTGCAGCTAGATGGAATAAATATATAGATATATAAACACACAGTGCGGAGCACTGTAGCTAGATGGAATAAATATATGAATATATAAACAGTGCGGAGCATTGTAGCTAGATGGAACAAATATGCAAACACAAACACACACAGTGCGGAGCACTGTAGCTAGATGGAATAAATATATGAATATATAAACACACAGTGCGGAGCACTGTAGCTAGATGGAATAAATATGTAAATATATAAACACAGTGTGGAGCATTGTCGCTAGATGGAATGAATATATAAATATACAAACACACACAGTGTGGAGCATTGCAGCTAGATGGAATGAAACAGCATAACCGATACATATCGGAATTAGGACCACATATGAAAGTGGCCTGGGTCTGGTGTGAAAAAAATCCGCCATTCAGACTGTCATTAAAAAAACAGATATGGGTCACATTTGTGGAAAAAAATTGGAATTGAGCATTAAAAGCTGCAGTGTGACCGTAGCCATTTTGATGAAAGGCCTCAAGTCCTCCAGAAAGCCTCATTTGGCCATCACTAGTTTTACCTCACCTGTTTAGGCCTGAACACCTGTGAAAATCACTTTGTTGTCAGTCTCTGCCTTAATATAATGTAGCCTATTCTAACAAGTTCCCATAGCTAAATAAAATAATGACCCATCCAACACGAGTTGGAAACTTGAACTTGACAGCTTAATCAGAAGTGTTTGTAGCAACACAATTAAATAATAGATGTTCAAGTGTAAAAACCCAAATAGCAGCTCTGCTGCTCCATAAAGGCTGTTGTAACTGTGTGTCAAAAACAAACTAGAGTAATATTCCACATCATTAAAATAAAAAAAGAAAATGACAGGCTAGTCCATCCTGTTTTAAACCTTGCTGGGTTTAAAAGTTTCATTAGGCTTCGGATGAAAATTGAAAGAACTTCCAGTCCAAAATAAATAATAAAAAAAAAACCACTTTCAAGTGACACTCAGGCAAAAATCAAGATTTTTTCTGTTGCCAACATGTCTGTAACATGTTTTTTTGTGATTTACAAAATAATTCCATACTCCCAAGAATGTGTTTTTCTGCTGTTAATGTCTGCATAAGCTCCACCCCAAAAGGCAGATTTGGACAGAGGCCGAATCTCAATCTCCTCCCTAAGCCCTCAAGCCCTGAGCACTTGTAGACTTAGGCGGCAGCCATTAGTAGTGTGAGAGTCTGTGAGGGCTTGAAATGGTCTAAAAGGAATCAGACACTTTGTGACATGTCACCCTATCTTGACAATGACATATAACAAACATGCTGCTTAGTACTGTGGGATTCAGACTTTTTATTTTAAAAGGAACCCCGATTATATTGGCATGTTAGCTCTATATGTTTTATTTTTATGTTAGTAACATAACTATAATATAATTTTTTTGAAAATAATTCCCAGTTTTATATATTTTTAAAAAACTTTATTACGATGTAAATCGACATTTTTGTTTACGTCGCAATGCATTCTGGGAAGTGACGTAGAATGGCTGCAGCCGTTTTTTCTGTCTTATACAAGCCAAGAAGCGAAGCTACTAACTACTGCCATTTGTCAGTGAAAATGCCACATTGCGTGGCTTTTGGATGTAATTTCCAATCAAAGGGAAATAAAGAGAGCGGGGTAAGCCTCCATAGCTTTCCTAAAGAGGGAAAGTTGAGGAAAAAGTGGGGGCGGCAGCGGCTCAGGAGGTAGAGCAGGTCGTCTAATAACCCGATGGTTGGCGGTTCGCATCACGCTCTCCCCAGATATCCTGCCGTTGTGTCCCTGGGCAAGACACTTCACCCGCATTGCCTCCAGTGCCCATAGCACTGGGCATGAATGTGTAAAAATGTTTAAATGCTCGGTGGTGGCCGGAGAGGCCGTTGGCGCGGATTGGCAGCCACATTTCCGTCACTCTGAGTGTCTGTGATCACGCGCTGTAGCGCACGCCTGACAAAGCTGACATATGTATTAATCACGCTATGATAAAGCACGATATCGCTCAAAGCGTACGAGCGTGCGCAAAGCGCACCCTCAAGCAAGTCACGGTTTGAATTTTGTCACGCATACCTGTCAAGTGATACGTCGTCAGCCTCCGTCGGTGTATGATGACCATGGAAGAGAATCCTAAACGTCTACTCTGCTGGAACAGCACCACCTGTGGCCGAACAGGCCGATGCGCACCGGTGTTCTACCTTCCAGTGTTGGGCGTTGGTAGGATTCAAGCCTGGGCAGGAAGATATGGAGGACAAGATGTTACCCATGCAGCATGTCCCCCCTCTCCACGTCACTGATGAATCCAAAGGAACAGCAGGGCTGCTATAGTTTGGCACCAGCGCCGTCGCAGGAGCTGCCAGAACGATGTTGAGCACAACTTCTCCAGTTGTGCTCAACATCCTTCTCATCCTTCTCTGGGTTCCTTCTCAAGATGGCGACCGGGATGGTCACACTTTTTCAGTGCTGAGACAAAGTCACTGATTTTGCCATTAAAAGTGGCTGGCCTGCAGCGATCGGCGCTCGTGGCGAACGCGCACGGGCTGAATTGCCACCTCCGTTGGATTGCCCTTTAATCGCCTTTCTCCAGCGACTTCCTGCGCCTTCCTGAAGCGATTGCTAAGCTAACACTAGTTAGCTTAATGCTACCTGAAGCGATTGCTAAGCTAACACTAGTTAGCTTAATGCTGGCGCCAGTCTCTAAATAACTAACCTACAGCGATCGGATATACCTCCGGTGGATTACCCCTTTGATCGCTTTTATCCGGCCACTGTGAGTAAACTGACCAGCGATTCCAGCGCTTCCTTGTGATTCACTGATGTGCCCTACCTGAAGCGATTGCTAAGCTAACGCTAGTTAGCTTAATGCTGGCGCCAGCCATTCCACCTAACACCAGCCTGAATCAAAGCCCAGCTACGAGGCCCAGCGGAGATACTACCAGGCAGGCAGCTATTTGTTTGACGGGGCTCAGCAGAGATTTCACCCAGGCAGACGGCGGTAGGCGGCGGTGCCCAGCGGAGGACTTACCGTGACTGCAGCGGCGGTGTGCGACGAGACTACCCGAAGCGATTGCTAAGCTAACGCTAGTTAGCTTAATGCTGGCGCCAGTCATTCCACCTTACACCAGCCTGAATCGAAGCCCAGCTGCGAGGCCCAGCGGAGATACTACCAGGCAAGCGGCTATTTGTTGACGGGGCTCAGCAGAGATTTCACCCAGGCAGACGACGGTAGGTGGCGGTGCCTAGCGGAGGACTTACCGTGACCTCAGCGGAGCTCGGTGGCAGCGGCGGTGTGTGACGAGACTCGGTTGGAGGAGCGGGACGGGAGACCAGTTACGGCGACTATGAGCAACGAGACCAGCAACGGAAGGGGCTAGTTGGCTAGCTGAGGCCCAGCTGGATTCGAGGACGATCGGATCAGATTCTGGCGATATAAGCAGAATTTATTTTACTATCCACAGATTTTCTTTTTCCTTCTTTCCAAGAAAGACTGAAGATGGCTGCCACCGGATTAAAAAGTGGGCTGATGGGCACCACTAATAAGCCTTCTCTACTTCTCTACTTCCTCTTCGTTTTGTCTTTGTGTGTCTGGACCTGCAACAAGAAGGATTTTCCGACAAACTCAACCAAAGGTGAAGTTAAAAAGTTTTATCTGTATGGATTTGGGCTTGGTCATCTCACCCTACACTCTATGTGGTCTTTAAAAGCCCTGAGCAAAAACTTCCAAATTAAGGCAAACATGGCTGTTAAGCAAAAATCACAATATGGCAGAGGATATACAATTAAAGTTCTGTTAGTTCTGCTACTTCTGGCAGGAGATATTCACCTTAACCCTGGACCTGCCACTATTAAACAGCAGACCACTGGGTTAGCACAAAACCGAGCTGTACAAAAGCAAAAACAACATTTATTTTTCCAAACTGTTAATCATGCACGAGTTCTTTGGGACACCAAGGCTAAACCAAAGGGGATCCTCGGCGGTCATTTAAACATACGGAGCATAATCCCCAAAAGAGATGAGATTTCGGTGTTGCTGTTGGACTCAAATCTGGACTACCTTTGTCTCTCAGAAAGCTGGCTACACAGTAACATAGACACTAATATGATCGATATTGTGGGCTACCAGTGTTTTAGAAAAGACAGGCAGGTAGGGAGGGGAGGAGGTGTTTTAATTTACATCAAAGAGAAATATAAATGTCAACTGGTTGATTTGAATACTTCACTTGAATGTTTAGCTGTGAATGTATGTCTCTCTCCGGTAATGAATTTCAACATTGCAGTAGTGTACAACCCACCGTCACACAACTCTTCCTTTTATAATGAATTAAGTGATCTGGTTAAACAACTTGAGAAGAACAGAGAAACAATAATTCATGGTGACTTTAATATCAACTGGTCTGATAAAAAAGACAAACAAAAACTGAAAAGCCTCATGACTAAATTTAATTACCAGCAAATCATCAAAGGACCCACCAGGATAACCAAACAATCCAGAACACTTATTGACATGGTATTTACTAATAAACCAGAACGAATAACCAGAACCTATAATCTTGTAACTGGTCTCTCAGATCATAACATGGTTCTTGCTGTCAGGAAACTTACTAAAAAGCGACTACAGTATTTTGGGGGAGTCGATATTGACAAATCAAATTTTATTATCCCCAAATCAAAAAATGAGGAGTTTGAACATTACTTAGAGAATCAAAATTGGGAGCAGCTCATGTCAACATGTGAAGTAGATGATTGTTGTAATTTTATAACTGCAACAATCACAAAGTCTATAGAAAAATTTTCAAAGCAAATTAAAAGTAGACAACAGAAGATTAGCCTACCATGGTTAAATAATGAAATAAGAAAACTTATGAAGAGGCGAGACTATGCACTGAAAACATCACTAACCTCCAAACTACAAAATGATCACCTTGTGTACAAAAGTTTAAGAAATAAAGTGGTACATGAGCTGCGAAAATCAAAAATATCTTATTACAATAAACTGATAGATCATGCAAAGGGTAACAACAGTTCCCTATGGAGGCATTTAAATAACTTAACTAATAAAAAAAACGATCAGAAGGGGGTAAAGGAACTTAGAATCAATGGCAAGACCATCAGTGACAAGGCTACTTTGGCAAATGAATTTAATTCACACTTTGTGGGCTCTGTGGAAGACTTAACAAAAATTTTTGTGCTGCCAAATGTGCTCAACAACACAAATTCCATACTTCCAACAGACACTTTTCACATCGATGAGGTAAATGAGAAGTTAATTGCTGGTATTGTTAAAACACCGTCAAACTCAAAAACTAATGATATCTACAATATGAGCACCTCCTTTCTCAAAATGCACAGCAAAATATTAATCAAACCACTGACTCATCTCATTAATCTCTCCATTAGGTCTAGTACATTTCCATCTGGCTGGAAAAAAGCTGTCGTCATACCAGTTCATAAATCAGGCAGTAAAGACGATATATGCAATTACCGCCCAATCTCTATCTTACCAGTCCTATCTAAGGTTCTTGAAAAAGTTGTAGCTACACAGCTGATAGACTACTTACAAGACAGTCAACTTCTTCATCCACATCAATTTGGTTTTAGACCAGGATACTCAACAGAAACAGCAAATTGTTGCCTTATTGAAAACGTCAAACAGTCCTTGGACAGGGGTAATGTGGTAGGAGCTGTTTTTCTAGATCTCAAAAAGGCTTTCGATACTGTAAACCACAGTTTGCTTTTATCCAAAATGGTATCTTTTAACTTCTCCCCAAATACATTAGAATGGTTTGCATCTTATCTCCAGAATAGAGAACAGTGTGTAAAAGTTCACCAGGATAAATCCTCATTTTTAAACAACCGCATGGGTATCCCACAAGGGTCCATTCTTGGTCCTTTACTTTTCAGCATTTTTATTAATGACTTGCCGTTACACTGCTCAGCTGCAACATGCCAACTTTATGCAGATGATGCAGTTATTTACACAGCTGCCAAGACTCCAGCACAGGCTGCAGATGTACTGTCTACAAGTATGGTTGATGTCCAAGAGTGGCTCCTCAAGAACCATCTATTGCTGAACCTTCAGAAAACAGTCTCAATGTGCTTTTCAATCAAAAAATGTAACCTGCAACATTTTAAAGTTAATATACATGATCATGACATCAGTTTAGCTACAGAATTCAAATACCTTGGCATTGTACTAGATCCTCAACTCAAATTTAATCTTCATATAAAGAAAATTTCAAAAACAGTAAAAAAAAATCTGAACTGCTTTAAATTAATTAGATATTACATACCTTACGAAGCAGCTGCACTGTATATGCATTCTATGGTTTTTTCTCATATATCATACTGTTTGACAGTCTGGGCTCAAGCAGCCCCTTCCACAATAAGACATATAGGTTCATTATATAATCAAACCCTAAAAATCTTGGACAAAAAGCCCATTAGGTGGCATCACTGTAATGTTTTAAAAAAATACAACCTATTGAGTTTTGAGAGCTTCATTGACCTCTGTCTTCTGAAATTAACGTTCAAATGTTTCCATAAATCAGCACCCGAGCCACTTGCTGGTTTCGTCCAAAGACAGGACAGCAGCAGAGCCACCAGGAGTTCTGTTAACAATAACTGTAAAATATTCCACCGCAGAACCACATTTGGACAAACAGCTTTCTCTATAAAGGGCAGTCACATCTGGAACACAATGCCAAATGAAATTAAAATAATAACGGACTTTAAAACATTCACTAAAAATGTTAAAAACTGGCTGAAAAATAAACAAGAATGTACTCATGTATGAATTAATTGTCTGCAAAGTGAGAGTGAATGAAGGGAAGGAATAAATGTATTTGTTTATAGTGAGTGACGGAGGGAGGAAGGCCTGAAATAGGCAAATGTGAGTTATGTTATATGTGTTAAATGTGAGTCAGGCTGTTATATTTGTGTATTTATAATATTTATAATATTTATGTTAAATGTGAGTCAGGTTGTTATATTTGTGTATTTATAATATTTATAATATTTATAATTGTGTATTTATAATTTTTCTGCATTGATGTATGTGGTTATTGTGTATATTTTTTATCTTGATTCTTTTTTCTAAAGCCCATCCAGGGACAAGAGTTGCAAATTAGCTAATAGCTATACACTCTATGTGCAACACATCAGATTGATTGTCTTTGATTAATTGTCTATGTTTATTGCACTGTCCCTGTCAAATAAACTAATCTACTACTAACAGAGAACTGCCTTAGGGGCTCCGACTCCGGATTTTTCCTCAGGGTTGACTCCCGAAGCCTTTCCCGTGACCGGGTGTGCCGCAAGGCAGCGGAGGTTTGAAATCAGTGTTTACCTTCCCAGGTTGATGAGCCACCATCTACCCGAAGCATCTGGTTTTAAGGCGCCAGAGATCCGCCCACGCCTCTTCTCCTATTAGTAAAAGCAGTTCCGCCGGGCTTAGAGACTAAACCACACGGGCAGGCTAGGAGTTGGACTTAGTTGTCAGAGGCTTTTCGAGACGCACGCCGTAAGGAGCATTTTATGAGCACTGGGAGCTTAACCCCAGTGCTGCTCCTGGCTATGACAACCTTGGAATCAAGTGATACAGTTTCGCCATATTTTAATACGGGGAAAATGCATTTTTAGCAAATACGGGCATATTGCCATTTCTGTACGCCAAAAAGAAAAATATACGGGGAAAAAAAATTATCGAGAGTGTGGAGGAACACCTCGTGTGTGACCCCCACTGCGTACGGGGCTGGCAGAGCGCTCAGCGTGAGCAATTATCAGAACAGTGAGAGGTATGGACTGATCATTATGCAGATGCGCCTCGCACCCTCTTTCGTCCTGCAGCTCCGGAACAGAGAGGAATCCCGGCGCCAGTAATCCTGCGGCTGATATGTGTGACTCTAATGCAAATGCCCATGCTTTCCTGCTGTATACTGTGATGCTAATGTGCCATGCATGCATTGTCTGAGCTGGGTATATAAGTTGACTGCATATCTCTTGCTCTCTCTCTTTTTGATCACTCGCATTGTTTGTTGCTGACTTTGAGACGCAGGGCTCGCTCCAGCACGCTGCCACAGCGCTGAGCGAGCCTCGTGATGGAGGATGAATAAAGCACCCTTTAAAACTTCAGTTCGCTGTGTCCGCCTGCACTTATTTTGTTCCTCCACAACAGAACCTAAAATCAACTGAACAGTAATTCGATGCCTGGCGAAATTGAGCGCACCTAACCAAGTTCATCCAAGTGCATTAGTGTAACAAAGCTGACAATTAAAAACTCTTTAATTCCAAGTGTATATATCTAGCTGACAATTAAGAACTATATTCAGAATTATTCTTATTGTGTCCTTTCAAATTAAGCAATCTACCTTGTGCTAATGTAAATTTGAAAAATATTGTTTTTTATTTATTTTTATTTGTTTATTATTAATATTATCCTTTTTTTAAGTTTATTTATTTATTTTTTTTTTATTTTTTTTTTTGTGCTACTTGGCTTATTATTTTCACATTACCAAAAAGTTATGGCTCAAGATTGTGTCCATCTAAGTGTACATTTGAATAAATATGTTTGAAATAGTTCATGTTGCAATTGTTGTTTGTTTGTTTTTTGCTTCAGTTTTCTTTCATCTGCCGATAAATACAGTTTTTAAGTACTCAGTACAGGTGTGAAAGCCCCCCCAATAAGGGAGGCATGAGGTATGCCTTGACAGGTATGGTCATTTGGAATTTTTATCAAGCGCACGCTTGATAAAGCTGATATATATATATATTTATCACGCTATGATAAAGATCTATATCGCTCAAATGAGCAATATAACGTGCGCTCGAGTGTCTCTCTGCTCCGCGAGTGTCTCTCCGCTTTGAGTGTCTCAAGCGTGTGCTTGAGGAAGCATTATTTTAAGGTGAAACTTATATATTGTTGATTTACTTACAATAGAATACTCAAACACAAAAAATTGTCTACAAGCATGATGGGCACTGAACTCATAAACATGGACTCTCAGCAACATAAAGCAATTTCTCTGTTGCTTTCTCAGACTGCAGGTTGAACGTCCATAAGCAGTGCTCCAAAGTCGTTCCAAATGACTGCCAGCCAGATCTTCGACACGTCAAGCCAAGCGTGTGCTTTGAGCGATATCGTGTTTTATCATAGCGTGATTAATACATATGTCAGCTTTATCAGGCGTGCGCTATAGCGCGTGATCACAGACGGAGTGACGGAAATGTGGCTGCCAATCCGCGCCAACGGCCTCTCTGGCCACCACCGAGCATTTAAACATTTTTACACATTCATACCCAGTGTTATGGGCACTGGAGGCAATGCGGGTGAAGTGTCTTGCCCAGGGACACAACGGCAGGATATCTGGGGAGAGTGTGATGCAAACCGCCAACCATCGGGTTATTAGACGACCTGCTCTACCTCCTGAGCCGCTGCCGCCCCCACTTTTTCCTTAACTCCCCCTCTTTAGGAAAGCTATGGAGGCTTACCCCGCTCTCTTTATTTCCCTTTGATTGGAAATTACATCCGAAAGCCGCGCAATGTGGCATTTTCACTGACAAATGGCAGTAGTTAGTAGTTAGGAGCCACACATGATCTTAATGAGTACACGGACACTGTGAACTCATATATCAACTTCTGTGAGGAGAGCATTCTCCCATCGCGCACCAGGGTGAGGTACTCTAATGATAAGCCCTGGTTCACTGCCAAGCTCAGACAGATCAGGAAGGAGAAGGAAGCAGCGTTGAAAAGTGGAGACAGGGACTGCTACAGAGAGGTCAAATATCGGTTTAACAGAGAGCTGAGGAGAGCTAAATCTGTGTATTCTGAGAGACTCCAGCAGCAGTTCACTGCTAACGACTCTGCTTCTGTGTGGAGAGGACTGAGGCAAATCACCAACTATCGGCCTCAGGCTTCTAAAGGTCAGGATGACAAAGCCCTTTGTCAAAGACTGTCCCAACATTACGCCCGTTTTGACACCTCGTCAGCTGTGTCCAACTCACCCACTCCACCCAGCTCCACTGCCTCCTCGGCCCCTAATTCATCAAAAACGGTCCCCCCCTCCTCCTCCTCCTCCCCCTCTGCCCTTGTCATCAGTGAGCAGGACGTGCACAGACAGTTCTCCAGACTGAACCCGCGCAAGGCCCCCGGGCCGGACGGTGTGTCTCCCTCCACCCTGAGACACTGTGCGAAAGAGCTGGCTCCTGTCTTCACAGACATTTTTAACACCTCCCTTAAGCAATGTCACGTGCCGACCTGCCTCAAATCCTCCACCATCATCCCGGTCCCCAAGAAGCCACGGATTACTGGACTTAACGACTACAGACCTGTAGCGCTCACCTCTGTAGTCATGAAGTCCTTTGAGCGCCTGGTCCTGTCTCACCTCAAGTCCATCACCACTCCCCTCCTGGACCCGCTGCAGTTTGCCTACCGTGCCAACAGGTCTGTGGACGACGCAGTCAACCTGGCCCTCCACTCCATCCTGCAGCACCTGGACTCCCCGGGAACCTACGCCAGGATTCTGTTTGTGGACTTCAGCTCCGCATTCAACACCATCCGCCCCGATCTGCTCCAGGACAAGCTGTCCCTGCCTCCCTCTGCAGGTGGATCACCGACTTCCTGACGGACCGGAGGCAGCATGTGCGGCTGGGGAAGTCTGTCTCGGACTCTGTTAGCATCAGCATCGGATCACCCCAGGGCTGTGTACTTTCCCCCCTACTCGTTTTCCTTTACACCAACTCCTGCACCTCCTCCCACCAGTCTGTTAAGCTGATTAAGTTTGCGGACGACACCACCCTCATCGGGCTCATCTCCAACGGCAACGAGTCCGTCTACAGGAAAGAGGTGGCCCAGCTGGTGTCCTGGTGCAGCCACAACAACGTGCAGCTGAACGCTCTGAAGACAGCAGAGATGATTGTGGACTTCGGGAAAGTCACAACCCCCCTGCCCCCCCTCACCATCAGGCTCTCCCATCACCACTGCAGATTCCTTCCGCTTCTTGGGCACCACCATCACCCGGGACCTCAAATGGGAGCCAACCATCAGCTCCCTCATCAAAAAGGCCCAGCAGAGGATGTTCTTTCTGCGGCAGCTGAGGAAGCTCAAGCTACCCACCAAGATGTTAGTGCAGTTCTACACGGCCATCATCGAGTCCATCCTCACCTCCTCTATAACTGTGGTATGAAGGAGCCACTGCCAGGGACAGACTAAGGCTGCAGCGCGTCGTGCGCACTGCTGAGAAGGTGATCGGCTGCAAGCTCCCATCTCTCCAGGACCTGTACATCTCCAGGACCCGGAGGCGTGCTGGCCGGATCATAGCCGATCCATCACACCCTGGTCACGTACTGTTTGCCCCCCTCCCCTCAGGTAGAAGACTTCAGTCCATTCGGACTAAAACCTCCCGGCACATGAATAGCTTTTTCCCCTCTGCCATCAGACTGCTGAACATTAAGTCACTTATTGACTCTCGTGCACTATGTACAGCAGCTCAACCAGACATTATCAACTGCACTGTGGTACCCCATATTATCTGCTACTTGCTAATTTATTTAAAACTGCCTTGACTAGTATTACTCATTATTACTATTATTATTATTACTTATTTTTCTACACTTATTGCACGTTTTTAGTCCTTTAGTTTTTTAGTTTATCTCTTTATCTCATCATGTTTTTAATGTTGCAGCATGGCACCGAGACAAATTCCTAGTTTGTGTACTACATGAACAATGGCAATAAATCTGATTCTGATTCTGATTCTTCGCTTCTTGGCTTGTATAAGACAGAAAAAACGGCTGCAACCATTCTATGTCACTACCCAGAATGCATTGCGACGTAAACAAAAATGGCGATTTACATCGTAATAAAGTTTTTTAAAAATATATAAAACTGGGAATTATTTTCAAAAAAATTATATTATAGTTATGTTACTAACATAAAAATAAAGCATATAGAGCCAACATGCCAATATAATCGGGGTTCCTTTTAAGAATTAAAATTCAAGAATTTTATGATTTTTAAGAATTTTTTATTTTTTTTGTAACTTAAGATTTTTATTCATTTTTCATTATATATATTGCATTCAGATCACAGTCTACATTTAAAAAAAACAAAGGGGCCAGAGTAAAAGAAAAAGGAGAAAAAAAAAAAAAGGGGGGGGGGCAAATGTTGGAGCATCAAGTTTTTAGTTTCCATCTCTTAATTCTTCTGGTTTTTCCAGCGTCTTTGGTTATTCTTTCAATATCTGTCTCGTTGTTGCACTTTGTAGTGTGTCCATTTCCGCCATTTTTTTTCCCATAGTCCTTCTTGCATTCTTTGTCGATATGTTAGTTTTTCCATCATACGTATGTCCTCAATAATGTCAGTCCATTGCTCTTGGTCAGGAAGAACTTCTGATCGCCATTTTTTTGTGATTGTTTTTTTACATGCAATCAACAAGATTTTAACTAGATATCTGTCCTCAGCCTGTATAACATTGTCTCTTTTAAGATCACATAGGTACATCAAGTTACAGTTCATTGGTATATTATATCCTAATATCCTCTGTATTGTCACATGTATAGATTTCCAGAATGATGAGATTTTGCAGCATTTCCAAAACATATGCGAGTGGTCTGCATTTTGAGCCCCACATCCCCTCCAGCATATAGATTGGGTATTTGTATACTTTCCTTGAATCTGTGGTGTAATGAAAAAGCGAATCAGGTTTTTCCATCCAAATTCCCTCCATGTTCTTGAATTTGTTGATGTGTGTTGTGTTTTCCATATTTCCTGCCAGCTTTCTTCTGTTATGTTTAAATTGAGCTCTTTCTCCCATTTCTCCTTTATATAGTTACTTGAATGATTGTTTGCCATAAGTTTCTGATATAGCTTTGAAATAATTCTTGTTTTATTTCCTGTATATGAGCTTAAAATGAATTGTATAATCTCGCTCACATCTGTTTGGAGGTTATGCCTAATCTTCTTCATATAATAGTCTCTCATCTGCAGATATCTGAAGAATTCCGATCTTTCTAGTTTAAATTTTCTCCTGATGTTTACAAAGCTCCCGAGATCTTTTTTTTCCGATATTGCCCCATGCTGTGATTCCCTTGTTCACCAGATTTTTGTATCCCCTATCTTGTTTTGCCGGTTCAAACTGACTGTCAAATGCTACCCATTTCAATAGTTTTATGTCTTCCTTTATATTATACTTTTGTACTATTTTATACCACAGTTCTAAAGTAAATTTAGTGATTGGGTCTATTTGTTTGATTTGCTTATATGCATCTTTATCTCCTATTATGCTTTGTACTGGGAGTCCCTCAATTTCCTTTTCCATTTCTTTCCATTTTGCCTCATATCCCTCGTCGCACCAACATATGATATATCTTATTTGTGCTGAGTAGTAATATTCCTTTAGACTCGGTAGGCCCATGCCTCCTTTCTCTTTTGGTAACTGGAGAGTTTTATATTTCACTCTTGGTTTTTTACCTCCCCAAACAAATCTCGATATCATCCTGTCCCACTTTGAGAATTGGGCATCTGGAATCTCTGTTGGTATAGCCTGGAAGAGGTAAAGTAATCTAGGTTGTATGCTGATTTTGACTGTCAATTTTTGAATTCAGATCCATATTTAAGATTGACCATCTATCAATATCTTTTTTTATTTCTTGTTCCAACCTATCATAGTTTGCTTTATAGATTTTGCTTAGATCTTTAGGTATGTACACTCCAAGGTATTTTATTTCTTTTTGTTTCCAGTTTAGTTTGATCTTATCAGTTATCTGGTTTAGAGGGTTATAGTGGAATGTCAGTATTTGTGTTTTTGTTATGTTTATCTTGTATCCTGATAATTTTCCAAAATTTTCTATCAAGTTCATCATTTCCATTATTGATTCATCTGGTTGTTCAAGGTAAACTATAATATCGTCTGCAAATAGCCCAATCTTGTGTTCCGCCCCCTTTATTGTTACACCTTTTAATTTCTTATTTTGTCGTATCACTTGAGCCAGTGGCTCTATGAACAGAGCAAACAAGGTGGGCGATAAGCAGCATCCCTGCCTAGTTGATCTTTGTATATTTACTTTGTCTGTTAAGCTACCGTTTATCTTGATTCTTGCCACAGGTTCTTGATACAGCGTCCTTATGCATTGTACTGATTTTTCGTTAAATCCAAAGCGTTCCAGCACACTATATAGGAATTTCCAGTTAACCCTGTCAAATGCTTTTTCTGCGTCTAAACTCATTATTACTGCGCTTTTCTTTTCTTTATGTATTTGATTAATTATATGTATTGTTCTCCTGATATTGTCATGTGTTTGGCGTCCCTCTATGAAACCAGTTTGATCATCTTCTATCAATTCCGTCAAGAATGTCTTTATTCGTTTACATATAATTGTTGTATATATTTTATAATCCACATTTAATAAAGAGATTGGCCTATAGTTTCCGCATTGTTCTCTATCTTTCCCTGGCTTTAAAATGACTGAAATAATGGCTTCGTTCCATGATGGAGGTATTTTGTTGTTGTTCAACGTCCAATTAAATGACTTTAGAAGCTGTGGCGTGAGTTCTTCTATAAACAGTTTATAAAACTCAGATGGGTATCCATCACTACCTGGTGATTTACCGTTTTTAAGTGACTTAATCACATCTCTAATCTCTTGTGTTGTTATTTCTGCTGTTAGCTTTTCATTTTGTTGATTTCCTATTGATGGCAAGTCCAATGTGCATAGAAATTTTTTAATATCTTTAGTATTTGTTTCTTCAGGTTGCGAGTATAGTTCTTGGTAGAAATTATGGAATATTTCTTCGATGTTTTCTGGGTTAACTGTGGTTTTATTTGTGGTGGGGTCTTTAATCTTATATACATTATTCATTGTTTGTTGTTTTCTTAACCGTTTTGCCAGCAGTTTTGTGGCTTTTGGTCCCGTTTCATAATATTTTTGCTTTAGATATCTATTTTTCCTTTCAATTTCATCCATTTGTGTTTCTTTTATCTTTATTTTTTCTTCTTTAATTTCTTGATATATTTTTTGGGTCATTTGTGCTTTGATGTTTATGTTCTAATTCCCTCAGTCTCTCACATCTTTGTTCATATGCTTCCAGTTTAGTCTTATTTGCTTTTCCTGTTTCAACAATTAATTTACCTCTTAACACGGCTTTTAGTGCATCCCATAGTATTGTTAGGTCCACTTCTTCATTGTCATTCTCTTGGATATATTCATTTATGTTTACTTTTATTCTAACACCTTACCTCTTCAAAGCAGCAGAGTCGTGGCAAACATCTCTTCCCCATTGTCAGACGACGCGACGCTGCTCCGCTCATGGATCCCGATCAAAACATAATTCCATTATTGCCGTTTTGGCGAATGATTTACGACTTTTGTCGTCGGCCTCCGTCGGTCTATGATGACGGAAGAGAATCCTAAACGTCTATTCTGCTGGAATGAGTGCAGGTCCCACTTGTGGGTGGTCTCCATGCTGCTGGGTGAGCCTGGGTCTGTAGCAGGTTCGTCCAGCTTCCTTTGTTTTCATCTGCTGCAGCAGTAAATCTCTCTTCACCAGCCCGAATTTCTGTGCTTCAATTGGCTCGTGCATTCAAAGTAGGCGGGTCCTCCTTCCGAGATTTTCATTCATTGGCTCTTCAAGGTTTCAGAAACCCAATTCAAGGCTCTTATTAGTCGAATGAGAGGTCAATCAGATGAACTAATCTGTTCGCGGCTGTGACTGCAGCTTTTTTTTTTTCAGTGGCGCTTGGAGGCCAGCACCACCTACATCACCACCATCATGCGTCATGCATCTAAGCGCGCACGAGGGCGCTCTCGTGCGCCCTCGTGCGTCTTAGGACGCAGAGACTTGCCTGCCCGTGGAACAACGGAGTGCAAGTGGTTAAGTCTCCTCTCAAATTATAATCACTCTCTTTTTTGAATATTTTTTGTATATCAGTTGGGAGTTGATTATTAATTGCCCTGTACATTACTTGTGCTGTCTTATATTTAACTAAATCCATGAACTTTATGACATGTGACTTTAAAAACAGCGAGTTGGTATGGTCTCTATAGCCTACATTTTTTTATTATCCTTATACAGTAGCTTTATTTTGTAATGTGCATATTGGCTGTAGGTTGGTTTTGTAGGTGTTTCCCCAGACCTCTACACAGTAGTGAAGATATGGTAAAAACAGAGAATTGTACAGTAAGAATAATGATTTATAGTCCAAGATGTGTCTTATCTACCCCAGTATCTCTATACATTTTGCCAACTTGGCCCAGATGTGACTGATGTGAGGTTTCCAGCAGATTTAATTGTCTAGCGTCACCCCCAGAAACTTATTTTCCTGTACTGTTTCTATTCTGGTATCATCTATCATTACCATTATTTCATGATTTATTTCATAATTTCCAAACAACATAATCTTTATTTTTTTCAGATTTAGAGATAATTTATTTTTGTTGCGAGGTGACCCAGCACAATGCAGATTGACTCTTATTCACGCTCAGCAAGGGTGGAGGAAACAGAAGGCAATTTGCATACAGAGGACAATGCACAGACAAAGAGCCAACCAATGTCATGCTAATCATGTGTATTGACTGTTATGCTAATGTGCCATGCATTCTCTCTTCTTGTATCACTGATAAAAGAGCTTGTGTGACATGCCTCAGAACACAACACAGCACAGCACTGAAGCCCACAGCGCTACAAGTGTGTCTCATTTTGATGGAGGAAATAAAACTCTGCAACCTTCCAGCTCGTCATATCTCGCCTGAACTTATTCCTCCACAGTTGAACCAATGCATCAACCTTTTAATTTCTGTTGTGACCACCTCTAAGACCTGCTGCAAATTGTCACCAGTGCAAAGAATATTTGTGTCATCCGCAAACAAAATAACTTTCAGAATTTTTGATACTTGGCAAAATATCAAAATATGAGCCAGGTCTCTCAGAAAATAAGGACACAGCACTCTCTTATCTCCGGTTGGTCTTCAATCCTTACTCTTAGTTTGTCTAGCTTGTTTTCCAGAGACCGTATGTTAGCTAGCAAGATGCTAGGTCAGGCATGGGCAAACTATGGCCCGGGTGCCATATGCGGCCCGTTAAGCTTTTTAATCCAGCCCGCCTTACTTCAAGAAATTATATTAATAAACCTTGTTAATGTTTTATTTTCCCTGCAATTCTCACGTTTTCCCACTAGATCACGCACTCTAGATACATTGACCTTTGTTGAGGTGTGGCATATTACTCCACGTTTGCGCTTTACTCTTTGACCCCTCAGCCCTTCTGTAAAGATGAGTGGACCTAAGAAAAGGAAAGTGGACAGAGAATGTCGAGTGTTTGATAAGCAGTGGACACCTAAATATTTTTTCGCCGAACACCGATCAACTGCTGTATGCTTGATATGCCAAGAGACTGTTGCGGTTTTTAAAGAATATAATATCAGCCGGCACTTTGCCACAAAGCATGCTAACTGCTAACTATGCTAGCAAGCAGTCAACGAAAGAACGGGAGGCTACTGCTCAGAGGTTGGCAGCTAATTTACAGACTCAACAAAAATTTTTTCACGTCAAACTGCCATTCAAGAGTCAAGTACCAAGGCAAGTTTTATGCTTTCATTCAAATTAGCAAAGGCCAGCATGCCTCTGTCTGAAGGCGAGTTTTTAAAAGAATGTATGGTTGAGACAGCAGGTGTCTTGTGTCCGGAGAGCAAAGACAAATTTGAAAACATCAGTTTACCACGCAGGACAGTGACTCACTGTGTGGAACTGATAGATGAAGATATAACCAGCGACTCAAATGGAGTCTCTGAAAGGAAAAACACGGGGAGAGGACTTGTAAGACCGGATGTCTGCTGTCATCAAAAATATGAAGCTCCCTTGGAGTAAACTCATCAGCGTCACCACAGATGGATCTCCAAATTTAACGGTGAAAAATGCTGGCCTGCTGAAGAGAATCCAAAATAAAGTGAAAGATGAAAACCCTGACCAGGATGTTATTTTAAACGTTATTACAAAAAAAAAAAAAAAATTAAAAAATTTAAAAAAAAAAAAGGGTGGTGCGGTGGCGCAGTGGTTAGCACTGCACCAGCACAATAACTCACCCTTGGCCATGGGATCCCTGGTTCGATCCCAGCCCCTGACCAACAGTGATCTGTGTGGAGTTTGCATGTTCTCCCCCTATCTGCGTGGGTTTACTCCGGGATTTCTCCAGTTTCCTCCCACAGGCCAAAAACATGCAGGTTAGGTTAATTGGAGACTCTAAAGTGGCCCTTGGTGTGAATGTGTGTGTGAATGGTTAAGGGATAGCGCCGTACCATGGCTGCTTCATCCATCCAGGTGGATGCCCTCAATTTCCCCTCTGGGGATCAATAAAGTATACAAAATCAAAAAAAAAAAAAAAATTCCTTCACTGCATCATCCACCAGGAATCTCTATGTAAATTGGTATTACAGCTGAATCATGTTGTGAATCCTGTTGTAAAACTTGTCAACTTTATATGCGCAAGGGGACTTCAGCACCGTCAGTTCCTTACGTTTCTGGAGGAAACTGATGCGGACCACCAGGACCTACTTTATTACTCCCGTGTCCGCTCGTTAAGTTTGGGCAAAGTGTTTCAACGAGTGTGGGAGCTCAAAGAGGAGATTGGTGCATTTTTGGAGTTACTGGGGAAGGCCGACGAATTTCCTGAGCTGAGCAACAAAAACCGGCCTTGTGACTTTGCGTTTACTGTGCACATGCTTTCACACATGAATGAGCTGAATGGGAAGCTACAGGGGAAGGATCAGTTTGTGCATGACATGTACACAAATGTGAAAGCCTTCAAATCCAAGCTGGCTTTATTCTCCAGGCAAATTTTAAATAAGTCATTCACTCATTTTCCCACACTAGCCACGCTGAAAGAGGCCGGCGCAAAAGTGAAGAAATACAGCAAGTCACTGGATGCGCTGCACGGAGAATTCTGCCGTCAGTTTTCTGATTTTGAAAAAATTGACAAGTGACTTCAGTTGGTGGCCTGTCCACGGTCACAAGACCCTGAAACAGCACCAGAGGAGCTGCAGCTGGAACTGATCAATCTTCAGTCTGACCCCGTCTTAAGAGAAGTTCAGCTCTCTTAAACTGAATGATGTTTATGCTTCACTAAATGAAGCCGCGTTTCCAAACCTCTGGAGGATGGCACAGAAGATGCTGGCGTTGTTCGGCTCGACCTATGTGTGTGAACAGACGTTCAGCGTCATGAACATCAACAAAGCCAGCCACAGATCCAAGTTAACAGACCAACTAACTAACTAACTAACTAACCTGCACTTATATAGCACCAACACCTCAGATCCATTCTGAGAAACGCCACAACAAACCTAACTCCAGACTTTGATGTGCTGGCTAAAGAGGGAGACCATCAGCTGTGTTCCCACTAAAACTGAAAGTAAGTTTCTCTGTTGTGTTATGTAAAAAATGCATTTGAAAAATAATTTGTTCAATAAGCCTTACATGTTACACATCATTTCTGTTAAGGGGTGCATATAAGTGGTGCGCAGGTGTGCATACGTTCTCAAAATAAACAATGTGTACCAGATCAAATGTAACGTGCTCCGCATACTGGCGCGCCATGACTTGGTTCCGTCCTTGCGCTGGTTGTTGAGTTTTGGCACTGGGGACGCACACTGAATAGAAGAAGAAGGACAAGTGCATCTGCATCTCCTACCGTTTTTGAAATAAAGACCGTCAGGAGGAGAGTGATGATGAAGATATCCTGACAGATAACAGAATTTTCAGTGCTTTTAAATAGTAACTGTTAGTAATAAAAAAAAAGCTGTATTTCATTCATTTAATTTTCAGTGTTTTAAGAGTCATTTCAATAGAGCTACAGTAAGTACCGTGGGGCTTCAAAGACAGATACTTTGTTGTAATGCCTTTGTTCATTTTCAGTTGATATTAAAGCACATGTTTTCTACATATCCCACGATATATTTTTTTCTCCTATGAGGTGGGTCACCAAAACACTCCATCCATCTGCTCCTGGTCTGGCCCCTCTGTCAAATTTTAGAACCCATTGTGGAACACTAGTCAAAAACTTAGCATATCATATCAGATATGATATGATATGCTTTGATATGCATCTGGTGCTGGGCCGGCCCGTCTGTCAAATTTTAAAAGTCATTGTGGCCCCTGAGCCAAAAAGTTTGCCCACCCCTGGGCTAGGTAGCAGTGGGCAGCTAGCGCGCCACTTCGGATGCGCTCTCTTGGGATCAGCATGATCACACGGGCTCGGTGCTTCAGGGTCTTCCTGGGGGTTGTGCTGATCGCTGTGTGGATGCACAATGCATTGTAGATCAGGTGGTATGAAGCCAGTAAATACCGTATGACTGGTTGTCTTGGTGATGTCCAGTAGTGTCTGTCGGTCATACACACGTGGACAAAATTGTTGGTACCCCTCTGTTAATGAAAGAAAAACCCACAATGGTCACAGAAATAACTTGAATCTGACAAAAGTGGTAATAAATAAAAATTCTATGAAAATTAACCAGTGAAAATCAGACAATGCTTTTGAATTGTGGTTCAACAGAATTATTTTATAAAACAAACTCATGAAACAGGCCTGGACAAAAATGATGGTACCTTTAACTTAATATTTTGTTGCACAACCTTTTGAGGCAATCACTGCAATCAAATGATTTCTGTAACTGTCAATGAGACTTCTGCACCTCTCAGCAGGTATTTTGGCCCACTCCTCATGAGCAAACTGCTCCAGTTGTCTCAGGTTTGAAGGGTGCCTTTTCCAGACGGCATGTTTCAGCTCCTTCCACAGATATTCAATAGGATTTAGATCAGGGCTCATAGAAGGCCACTTTAGAATAGTCCAATGTTTCGCTCTTAGCCATTCTTGGGTGTTTTTAGCTGTGTGTTTTGGGTCATTATCCTGTTGCAAGACCCTTGACCTGCGACTAAGACCAAGCTGTCTGACACTGGGCAGCACATTTCTCTCTAGAATACCTTGTTAGTCTTGGACTTCCGGTCTGGACACCATGGTGATAGCAGCTTAACGCTGAAGCTCCCAGACCTAATCCAGGAAAATACCTTGAAAATCAGATTTAACGGATTTTTGGAAGAGTGAAAATCAGAAGACAAAATCATCATGCCTAAAGGAAAACCGAAAAAAATCGACATTTTCCAGGCCAGGACATGCATCGGCCGAAGAATCTGAACCGGAGGATTTCTGTTCAGAAGACGAGGAGCTGAATGTAGCTAACAAGAAGGTTAGCTTGAAATCGTTATTTGAAGAATTACGACGATTTTGCCGAGAGGTTTGGGACGAATTTCGTGAATTCAGAGAAGAATTAAAAAGGACAAACAGCAGAGTGGACCAGGCCGAGAACCGAATCTTGGAAGCAGAAGAAAGAATAAAAGTGCTTGAAGATTCCGTGCTGGATCTACACAAAAGACAGTCAAGACTAGAAACTAAGCTAACCGACCAAGAAGGAAGACTGAGAACAGACAACATAAGAATTCATGGTCTGAAAGAAGGAGCCGAAGATGGTTTCAACACAATGGTGGAATGTGTGGAATCTTTACTGAGAGAGAAGTTGGATATCCCCCAAACCACCGACTTGAAGATAGAAAGGGCCCATCGTACATTAGCCGCTAGGCCAGCGGCGGAAGCGCCCCCATGTTCGGTGGTGGTGAGATTCTCCAATTTCAAAATAAAACAAGAGGTTGTAAGACTGGCTTGGCAGAAAAAAGGATTTATGCACCAAGAGAGAAAGGTCTTCGTGGAACACGATTACGCCCCGGAGGTCCTTAAAAAGCGCCGGGAATACAACGACTCTAAAAAGGTGCTACGAGAGAAAAAACTGCGCTTTCAGACACCATTTCCTGCGAAGTTAAGGGTCTTCTACGGTGAAGAGACATGTCTCTATAATTCGGCGGAAGAAGCAACAACTGACATGGCGAGAAGAGGGCTCCCGGTAACGGTGTTTAAACCCGCAGCAGACCCGAGCGATAGGATCAAGGCTCAAACGTGGTCCACACAGAGACCTTCAAAATCCACGGGCCAGCAGCGGGAAACCCAGCGCCAGAGCTACAAGGAAAAACTAGCCATTTATAGGAGGGATTAGCGACCTTTTTATTTTTTTTTTTTAGTCAATCTGCACATCCAACCCCCCTCCTACAAGGTAACAAACATTAAAGGAGATGCAGAATCAGCATGTGGTAAAACATTTCATGGAACAGTCATAATATTAGAAACAAGTCTTTTTAATAAAAAAAATAATAAAACAAAAACAAAACAAAACTTGTTAAAATAGAAATGTGACAATGATCCACATGTTCTCCCCACACTAACAAATACTGTATTAGCGTGAATGTTTGCTGTGATGGGGGTGGGAGGGTGCACACAATTTCATAGGGTATAGGCATTAAAAAAAAAAAAAAATTCATTACAAGTTCGGATTGGGATCTGAAATTCACGTTAAAAACATGGGACAACTTACAGGGGTATGAGAGGGCCCTCAACACGTAACAGAGTTTGAGGAATTTCCCTCAGAGCCTCCACTCCATCAAAGCTCTTCCAGGGTCTTTAAAAAGACCCCAGCTCAGGAAGTTCTTTTGACAGTTTTTTGTTTTAGTTTTATACACTATGTTCTTAATGTTTTTTATGTTCTTAATGTTCTTTCAGTTTCTGAGTAGCATAAAAGAGGGCCACCACACTGTTATACCAAATAAGACAATACAAAGGAGAAACAGGGTGTAACCAGAATAATATATATTGTAAAAGGGATCCTGAATCCAGTTAAAAGATCCAAGATTCTACGCAAAATGAAAAAAGACAAAGCAGGAATAATATTTTTACAAGAAACCCACCTAACAGATGTAGAGCACACTAAACTCAATAGACAAGGGTTTAAAATGATCTCTTTATCTTCATATAAGTCAGGGAGGAGGAGGGGAGTAGCGACATTGATATCAACCAAAATTACATTTGAAAAAAAAAAGAACACAAAGATAAAGAAGGGAGATACAGTTTGGTACTTGGGCGGCTAGAGGGAGAAGATATTACTCTGCTGAATGTATATGCACCTCCAGGGGCTAACTGGAAATTTTATAAAAATGTATTTGACCTAATGATAACTAAAGCCCAAGGTTTAGTGATATGTGGTGGAGACTTCAATCTAAGACTGAATCCATACTGGGATGCATCAGGTAATTCTCCACATCAAAATAACACTCAAAGTAGAAAAACTCAGATGCTCCTAAAAGAAATGGGAATCTGTGACGTGTGGAGGGAATTCAACCCCAGTGTAAAAGATTATGCATTTTACTCAGCGCCACATTCATCATACTCAAGGATTGACTAATTTTTTATGTTTAATAGAGACATTGGAAGAGTAAAAACATGTAAAATAGGACTGATGGATCTCTCTGACCACAGTCCAATCTATATGGACTTCGGTATCCAAAAATACACAAATAATACATTTTCTTGGAGGCTGAATTCAAATGTCCTGAAAGGACCACTGAAAGATGAATTGGAATCAGATATTCTCAGATATTTGGAAGAAAACGATAATGGAGAAGTATCCCCTTTAATATTGTGGGATGCATGCAAAGCTGTAATAAGGGGAAAGATTATTGCAAAACTGGCAATCCAAAAGAAACTGAGACAAGAAAAACTAATCACATTAGAGTCAGAACTTAAGAACCTAGAAAAAGAACACAAAGGCAACACTCATTCTAATGACTCGCTCAAGATTAAGGAAATTAAAAATCAAATAAATGAGATCTACACAATAGAAATCCAGAAGAAACTTACATTTCTGAAGCAAAAATACATGAAGCAGGCAGTAAATCGGCAAAATTACTAGCCTATAAATTGAGGAAACAACAAACAGAAAGAGCAATCTACAAAATCAGAGACCCAGTATCAAAGGAAATAAAATTCAGAATTCAGGATATTCTTAAAAGCTTCGAGAACTACTATAAGAACTTATACTCCCTCAAAAAACATAAAAACACATCCGAAGCATTCCTAAACACATTAAACCTTCCCCAACTTACGGAGTCTCAAAATAAAACACTACTGTCAGAAATACAACCTAAAGAATTGGAAAAAGCAATTATGAAACTTAAAGCTAACGAATCCCCAGGAGCAGATGGCTATACAGCAGAGTGGTACAAAACCTTTAAACAGCAACTATCTCCTCTCCTCCTGAAAACATTTAACTATGTCCTCCACACAGGGGAAATCCCCCCCTCCTGGAGAGAAGGGGTCATTGCAGTTATACCTAAACCTGAAAAGGATAAACTAGAATGCTCCAACTACAGACCAATCAGTGTATTAAATCCGGACTATAAGCTTTTTACCACTATTCTTGCCAAAAGGTTAGAAAATATACTGACAGACTTTATTCATTTAGACCAAACAGGTTTTATAAGACAAAGACAGACACAAGACAACATTAGACGCACTTTACACATAATTCATCATATAAAAAATATAACTTAAATGCAGTCATATTGGGATTAGATGCTGAAAAAGCATTCGATTCGGTTGACTGGTCTTTCCTATATAGAATCTTATCCAGTTTCAATTTTCATAACAACATTAGAACTATCAAGGCACTATATAAAAAACCAATTTATCATCATCTTTTGAGCTGGAAAGAGGATGTTATCAGGGCTGCCCCTTGTCTCCACTGCTCTTTGCAATCTTCATAGAACCTCGGATCCAATGGATAAGACGGAATCAAAAAATTCAGGGTATTACACTTGGTCAGAAGGAACATAAAATAGCACTCTTTGCTGATGACATTTTAATATACCTGGGGCAGCCGGACACCTCTTTACCAGCTCTAATCTCAGTTTTTTCAGAGTATGGAGATTTATCAGGGTACAAATTAAACATGCATAAAACCCAAGTTTTAACATTCAACTATGACCCAAATAATTATTCACTAAGCAAACTCAAAACTAACTGGGAGATGGAATCTATGAAATATTTGGGGGTCAATATCCCGAAACAGCTCAAAAAAATTATAACACTAAACTATGACCCACTGGTGGCAAAAATAAAATCTGACCTAGCAAGATGGAATATGATACCATTCTTGGGTACTGCACAAAGAATTGAAGCAGTCAAAATGAATATACTTCCACGTCTTCTATACCTTTTCCAAACAATACCGGTAGAACCTCCCAAAAAAGCATGGCAGGAGCTGGACAGAAGGATCTCAAGATTCATATGGCAGGGCAAGAGACCTAGAATCAGATATAGAACTTTACAGCTAAACAAAGACAAAGGTGGGCTTGCGCTGCCAAATATCAGGGACTATTTTAAAGCCACACAAATTAAAACTTTAGTAGAGATATGTAACCCAGTCTACACTGCACAATGGAAGGAGATCGAATGCCAAATAACAAGTGACATCCCCCTACAGGCGATAATAGGGCACAATGCCTTACCTAAACTTTTGAATAACACTAACCCATGGATAGAGACCCCGCTAAAAATTTGGTTTAAGATAGTCAGAGAGAATCAAACTAAAGAGCCCTATCGATTTCTGCAATGGATTGCTTATGATCAAGACTTTACTCCTAATAAAACAGACACTAGATTTAAAAAGTGGAAAGAGAATTGGCTGGTAAAATATTACGATTTTTTTTAAGGAGCAAATTTTAAGAAGTTTTGAAGATTTGAAAAAACAAGGTCTAATAAATCAAGACCTTTACAGGTTCTTTCAGCTTAGACACCACATAAACAATATACTTAAAAAGGAGGATTTGGAAAGGGCCCAGTCAGGTGTTCTGAAGGTCTTCTTAATGGCATATAAAGGGATCCCAGGGATCAGATACATTTCTTAAATATACCAGGGTCTTCAAGACTTAAAAGGAGACAACACATCATATATAAAAGAGAGATGGGAAAAAGAGGGGAATTTCACTTTACAACTGGAAATATGGGAAAAGCTAAATAAACAGCAATGGAAAAGTACCTCATCCCTGCAGTGGAGAGAATTTGGATGAAAAAATTTGGTAAGATTTTTCAGAACACCTGCACAAAACAAATTTACCCATAAGGGGTTGAACTGCTGGCACTTTTGTGGTGAAAAGACTGCAAATCATTTTCATGTGTTTTGGTCATGCCCAGTTATCCACCAATATTGGACCAATGTACAGACAATATTGGGGAAAACATTCAAAATAACAGTTCCCTTTTCTTTTGTAACTTTGTATTTGGGTTTACTACCGGACTCACTGGAAAGACGAGGAGAAAAATACTTATTCACTGTTTTAATACTGGCAAGTAAAAAAGCCCTAACTAAAAAATGGATGTTGAAGGACTGTCCTACACCTGAAGATTGGATTAACGTGATCCAAGACATTTACTCGATGGAAAAGTTTTTCCATCCAAATTCTCTCCACTGCAGGGATGAGGTACTTTTCCATTGCTGTTTATTTAGCTTTTCCCATATTTCCAGTTGTAAAGTGAAATTCCCCTCTTTTTCCCCCATCTCTCTTTTATATATGATGTGTTGTCTCCTTTTAAGTCTTGAAGACCTTGGTATATTTTAGAGATGTATCTGATCCCTGGGATCCCTTTATATGCCATTAAGAAGACCTTCAGAACACCTGACTGGGCCCTTTCCAAATCCTCCTTTTTAAGTATATTGTTTATGTGGTGTCTAAGCTGAAAGAACCTGTAAAGGTCTTGATTTATTAGACCTTGTTTTGTCAAATCTTCAAAACTTCTTAAAATTTGCCCCTTAAAAAAATCGTAATATTTTATCAGTCCGTTATCTTACCACTTTTTAAATCTAGTGTCTGTTTTATTAGGAGTAAAGTCTTGATCATAGGCAATCCATTGCAATAATCGATAGGGTTCTTTAGTTTGATTCTCTCTGACCATCTTACACCAAATTTTTAGCGGGGCCTTACCTAAACTTTATTCAAAAGTTTAGGTAAGGCATTGTTCCCTATTATCGCCTGTAGGGGAATGTCACTTGTTATTTGGCATTCCATCTCCTTCCATTGTGCAGTGTAGAATGGGTTACATATCTCTACTAAAGTTTTAATTTGTGCAGCTTTAAAATAGTCCCTGATATTTGGCAGCGCGAGCCCACCTTTGTCTTTGTTTAGCTGTAGGGTTCTATAGCCCTACACCTATAATTTTAGGTTAAACCCAATTTTATTTGCCATAGTTTATCGTCCCCCATCAACCTACTCAGAATTTTTATCCGAATTTGCTGATTTCTTAGCTGATTTAGTGCTGAAATCTGATAGAATAATTATTCAATTCAATTCAATTCAACTTTATTTATATAGCGCCATTTCACAACAACAGTCATCTCATAGCACTATCAACTGTAGGGAGGACCCCCACAGTTGCAGAAAGACCCCAGCAATCAGGCGATCCCCTGTGAGCAAGCACTTGGCGACGGTGGAGAGGAAAAACTCCCTTTTAACAGGAAGAAACCTCCAGCAGAACCAGGCTCAGGGAGGGGCAGTCATCTGCTGCGACTGGCTGGGGGGTGAGGGGATAGAGAAGAAGAAAAGAACAGACATGTAGAGAGCAAACAGCACGATGGGGACTCAATCTATGGGAGAGAACAAACAAATGTTAATGACCAGCAATTATAGTAGGGGACTTTAATATACATGTGGATGTAGATAGTGACTGCCTTAATGTGGCTTTTAATTCAATATTAGACTCGATTGGGTTTTCTCAGAAAGTAGGAAATTCTACTCATTACCTCCACCATACATTGGACCTTGTTCTGACATATGGCATAGAAATAGAAAATCTTGTAGTGTCTCCTCATAACCCTGTACTGTCAGACCATTGTCTGTTAACCTTTGATTTTACCATTTCTGACTATTTGGCTCCTAAAGAAAAATATTATTACAGTAGATGCCTCTCAGATGATGCTGTTTCCAAATTTATGCAGATTGTTTCCTCTATGCCATGTGTCAACACAACAGAAATAAGCTATAGACAGCTTGCTCCTTCTGTAATTGATAACATGGTGGATAGTGTTACAGCTTCTCTGCATCAGGCTCTAGACTTGGTGGCCCCCTTAAAAAAGAAAAAGTCTAATCAGAGATTTCTAACTCCTTGGTTCAACACAGAAACTCGTAGCTTAAAACAGAAGACTCGTCAATTAGAAAGAAAATGGCGCTCTACTAATTTAGATGAAATCTATTTAGCTTGGAGAAATCATCTTTTAATTTATAAAAAATCTCTTAGAAAAGCTACAACAAGTTATTACTCTGCATTAATAGAAGAGAACAAGAATAATCCCAGGTTTCTTTTCAGTACTGTAGCCAGGTTGACAAAGAGTCAGGACTCTGTCAATCCTAGCATTCCCTTAGAGCTTACTAGTCAGGACTTTATGAACTTTTTCAATAATAAAATTTCATCCATCAGAGATAAAATCAATCAGATTCTTCCCACAGTTAACTTAAATACTGTAACTACTACAACTCCTTCTTTTGATGTCTGTCTTGATGAGTTTACTCCAATCGACCTTTGTGAGTTAGACAAAATAGTTTCCTCATCCAAACCTTCAACTTGTCTTTTAGACCCTATTCCTACTAGGTTATTTAAAGAAGTCTTCCCACTTATTGGTAGCTTTATTCTTCATATAATCAATTCTTCATTAACTTTAGGCCATGTACCGCAGGCTTTTAAAACAGCTGTAATTAAACCCTTACTCAAAAAGCCAACGCTAGATCCAGGAGCTTTAGCTAACTATAGACCAATCTCTAATCTCCCTTTCATTTCAAAAATCTTAGAAAGAGTTGTTGCTACGCAATTATTCGACCACCTGCAGGGAAATGGTTTACTTGAAGAGTTTCAATCTGGGTTTAGAATCCATCAAAGTACTGAAACAGCCTTAGCGAAGGTCACTAACGACCTCCTCATTGCATCTGATAATGGACTAGTTTCTGTACTTGTCCTTTTAGACCTTAGTGCAGCTTTTGATACTATCGATCATAATATTCTACTTGATAGATTAGAACACTATGTTGGACTTAATGGAACTTCGTTGCAGTGGTTTAGATCTTATTTATCTGATAGGTTCCAGTTTGTTCATGTAAATAATGAGTTTTCTTTCAACTCAAAGCTTAGTCATGGAGTTCCACAGGGATCTGTGCTAGGCCCTACTCTTTTTAGTTTATATACAGTATGCTTCCGTTAGGCAACATTATTAGAAAGCACTGTATACATTTTCATTGTTATGCAGATGACACACAATTATACCTGTCAATGAAGCCAGATGATAGTAATCAATTAGCCAAGTTAGAAGCCTGTCTTAAGGAAATCAAAGCTTGGATGACTTGTAATTTCCTGCTATTAAATTCAGATAAGACTGAAGTCATTCTTGTTGGTCCAAAAAACCTTAGAAATTCCTTTCCAAATCAAACTTTCAGTTTGGATGCAGTTACTCTTTCTCTTAATAGCTCTGTGAGGAACCTTGGAGTTATTTTTGATCAGGATTTGTCCTTCAATTCACATATTAAATTTGTTTCTAAGACTGCCTTCTATCATTTGCGTAATATTGCCAAGATTAGGAGCATCTTGTCTCAGAGTGATGCTGAGAAACTGATCCACGCTTTTGTTAGCTCGAGATTAGATTATTGTAATTCTTTATTATCAGGCTGTCCTAAAACATCTTTAAAAAGTCTTCAGCTGATCCAAAATGCTGCAGCAAGAGCTTTAACAGGTACTAGAAAGAGAGATCATATCTCTCCGGTTCTGGCCTCCCTTCATTGGCTTCCCATAGAGTTTAGAATTAAGTTTAAAATCCTTCTTCTTACTTACAAAGCTCTAAACAATCAGGCTCCTTTTTATTTAAAAGATCTGATACTACCGTATTATCCTAACAGAGCACTACGCTCCCAAAATGCAGGACTACTTGTAATACCTAGAATCTCCAAAAGTACAATGGGAGGCAGAGCCTTCAGTTATCAAGCTCCTCTCCTGTGGAATCAGCTGCCAATCTGGATTCGGGAGTCAGACTCGATCTCTGTTTTTAAGATTAGGGTTAAAACCTACCTTTTTGATATAGCCTACAATTAGGGAGGGATCATGTGTTTCTGAACCCTCCCTTAGCTATGCTGCTAATAGGTTTAGTCAGCCGGGGGACCTCCAGTAATGCACTGGGCCTCACTCCTTTCCTCACTCTCTATGAAATATTTTTTTTTGCTGGTCATTAACATTTGTTTGTTCTCTCCCATAGATTGAGTCCCCATCGTGCTGTTTGCTCTCTACATGTCTGTTCTTTTCATCTTCTCTGTCCCCTCACCCCCCAGCCAGTCGCAGCAGATGACTGCCCCTCCCTGAGCCTGGTTCTGGTGGAGGTTTCTTCCTGTAAAAAGGGAGTTTTTCCTCTCCACCGTCGCCAAGTGCTTGCTCACAGGGGATCACCTGATTGCTGGGGTCTTTCTGCAACTGTGGGGGTTCCCCCCTACAGTTGATAGTGCTATGAGATGACTGTTGTTGTGAAATGGCGCTATATAAATAAAGTTGAATTGAATTGAATAGCTGATTCTAGGTCTCTTGCCCTGCCATATGAATCTTGAGATCCTTCTGTCCAGTTCTTGCCATGTTTTTTTGGGAGGTTCTACCGGTATTGTTTGGAAAAGGTATAGAAGACGTGGAAGTATATTCATTTTGACTGCTTCAATTCTTTGTGCAGTACCCAAGAATGGTATCGTATTCCATCTTGCTAGATCAGATTTTATTTTTGCCACCAGTGGATCACAGTTTAGTGTTATAATTTTGTTGAGTTGTTTCGGGATATTGACCCCCAGATATTTCATAGATTCCATCTCCCAGTTAGTTTTGAGTTTGCTTAGTAAATATTGATTTGGGTCATAGATGAATGTTAAAACTTGGGTTTTATGCATGTTTAGTTCGTACCCCGATAAATCTCCATACTCTGAAAAACTGGGATTAGTTCTGGAAAAGAGGTGTCCGGCTGCACCAGGTATATTAAAATGTCATCAGCAAAGAGTGCTATTTTATGTTCCTTCTGACCAAGTGTAATACCTTGAATTTTTTGATTCTGTCTTATCCATTGGCTCAGAGGTTCTATGAAGATTGCAAAGAGCAGTGGAGACAAGGGGCAGCCCTGACGACATCCTCTTTCCAGCTCAAAAGATGATGATAAATTACCGTTAATCCTTATTTTAGCTGTTGGTTTTTTATATAATGCCTGGATAGTTCGAATGAAGTTATGAAAATTGAAACTGGATAAGATTCTATATAGGAAAGACCAGTCAACCGAATGGAATGCTTTTTCAGCATCTAATCCCAATATGACTGCATTTAAAGCGTACCTGTGGTGGTCATGAAAAAAAAAGATATTATATTGAGCCCCTGTCTCACGTTCTAGTTCAAGTTTAAGTTGAAATTCATGTTCAAAGCAATTTGATATAAATCCATTGCTGATGTGCTGGTTCAGCTATGTCAGCAAAACATGAGTGCAGCCATACTAGCGGCTACATGGCCTTCCAGGACGCTTCCTGTGACGTAATTTCGTTGACACCGCGATCTGGATCAGTATTGGCTGAGCCTGCAGTGCCCGGATGTGCAGTGGCTTTCGGGATATTCAAATTCAAACGTTTATTTCAAACTCAGGGTTCATATTAAATGCAGAACTAAAACGAGTAGAAAATAAATAAATAAATGCTTAAATTCAGCGGCTTGTCTCGTCTGATCTGAGCTCGAAACAGCTGCGAGATGGGCTGGGCTCCTCCCTCGCCGCGGGAGCAGCAGAGCAGAGCAGCAGACACTCGGCGCTCTTGTAAAAACAAAAAAAATACAATGCGATATGGATATCGCAACATGGCGGAATGTAAAGCCTTTGGATGTCTGAATAATAAGCGAAAAAACAAAGATAAACACTTCTTTTGTGTACCCAAACCCAGCTCACCTTGTCAGAAGATCGGAGCGGAAACAGGGCACAGAGGAATAATTTCAGACGAAACTGCGTTGTGTGTGAGGACCACTTCGTCACTTTAACCCTCAGAAGACCTTTCTGGCTCAAACCTGTAGCCATGTTGGACGAATTCTTCCTCAGAGTCCGACAATTCAGCCATAATAGAATAAAAACACTCACATAAGCACCCTAGACACTCATACAGACGGGAGTATTGACTTTTTAGTTGCAACGGTATGTCGTCGCATCCGCATGTGTCATGGCTGCGCGCAGAGTCTTCATTGGCTGGCCATGCCTGCGGTCGTATTTGCATATTTCTCTGGTGGTATACCGCTGGCAATAATTATTTAACCAAATAACGAATACTTTGCCTAATGTTTTCAAGTTGAATGCCTTTAGATGACCACCACAGGTACCCTTTAAGTTATATTTTTTTATATGATGAATTATGTGTAAAGTGCGTCTAATGTTGTCTTGTGTCTGTCTTTGTCTTATAAAACCTGTTTGGTCTAAATGAATAAAGTCTGTCAGTATATTTTCTAACCTTTTGGCAGGGATAGTGGTAAAAAGCTTATAGTCCGGATTTAATACACTGATTGGTCTGTAGTTGGAGCATTCTAGTTTAACCTTTTCAGGTTTAGGTATGACTGCAATGATCCCTTCTCTCCAGGAGGGGGGAATTTCCCCTGTGTGGAGGACATAGTTAAATGTTTTCAGGAGGAGAGGAGATAGTTGCTGTTTAAAGGTTTTGTACCACTCTGCTGTATAGCCATCTACTCCTGGGGATTTGTTAGCTTTAAGTTTCATAATTGCTTTTTCTAATTCTTTAGGATGTATTTCTGACAGTAGTGTTTTATTTTGAGACTCAGTAAGTTGGGGAAGGTTTAATGTGTTTAGGAATGCTTTGGATGTGTTTTTATGTTTTTTGAGGGAGTATAAGTTCTTATAGTAGTTCTCGAAGCTTTTAAGAATATCCTGAATTCTAAATTTTATTTCCTTTGATACTGGGTCTCTGATTTTGTAGATTGCTCTCTCCGTTTGTTGTTTCCTCAATTTATAGGCTAGTAATTTTGCCGATTTGCTGCCTGCTTCATAGTATTTTTGTTTCAGAAATGTAAGTTTCTTCTGGATTTCTATTGTGTAGATCTCATTTATTTGTTTTTTAATTTCCTTAATTTTGAGCGAGTCATAAGAATGAGTGTTGTCTTTGTGCTCTTTTTCTAGGTTCTTAAGTTCTGACTCTAATGTGATTAGTTTTTCTTGTCTCAGTTTCTTTTGGATTGCCAGTTTTGCAATAATCTTTCCCCTTATTACAGCTTTGCATGCATCCCACAGTATTAAAGGGGATACTTCTCCATTATCGTTTTCTTCCAAATATCTGAGAATATCTGATTCCAATTCATCTTTCAGTGGTCCTTTCAGGACATTTGAATTTAACCTCCAAAAAAATGTATTATTTGTGTATTTTTGGATACTTAAGTCCATATAGATCGGACTGTGGTCAGAGATCCATCAGTCCTATTTTACATGTTTTGACTCTTCCAATGTCTCTATTAAACATAAAAAAATTAGTCAATCCTTGAGTATGATGAATGTGGCGCTGAGTAAAATGTATAATCTTTTACACTGGGGTTGAATTCCCTCCACACATCACAGATTCCCATTTCTTTTAGTAGCATCCGAGTTTTCCTTCTTTGAATGTTATTTTGATGTGGAGAATTACCTGATGCATCCCAGTATGGATTCAGTCTTAGATTGAAGTCTCCACCACATATCACTAAACCTTGGGCTTTAGTTATCATTAGGTCAAATACATTTTTATAAAATTTCCAGTTAGCCCCTGGAGGTGCATATACATTCAGCAGGGTGATATCTTCTCCCTCTAGCCGCCCAAGTACCAAACTGCATCTCCCTTCTTTATCTTTGTGTTCTGATTTTTTTTCAAATTTTGCTGGTCATTAACATTTGTTTGTTCTCTCCCATAGATTGAGTCCCCATCGTGCTGTTTGCTCTCTACATGTCTGTTCTTTTCATCTTCTCTGTCCCCTCACCCCCCAGCCAGTCGCAGCAGATGACTGCCCCTCCCTGAGCCTGGTTCTGCTGGAGGTTTCTTCCTGTTAAAAGGGAGTTTTTCCTCTCCACCGTCGCCAAGTGCTTGCTCACAGGGGATCACCTGATTGCTGGGGTCTTTCTGCAACTGTGGGGATTCCCCCCTACAGTTGATAGTGCTATGAGATGACTGCTGTTGTGAAATGGCGCTATATAAATAAAGTTGAATTGAATTGAATTGAATTCAAATGTAATTTTGGTTGAGATCAATGTCGCTACTCCCCTCCTCCTCCCTGACTTATATGAAGATGAAGAGATCATTTTAAACCCTTGTCTATTGAGTTTAGTGTGCTCCACGTCTGTTAGGTGGGTTTCTTGTAAAAATATTATTCCTGCTTTGTCTTTTTTCATTTTGCCTAGAATCTTGGATCTTTTAACTGGATTCAGGATCCCTTTTACATTATATGAGATTATTTTGGTTACACCCTGTTTCTCCATTGTATTGTCTTATTTAGTATAACAGTGTGGTGGCCCTCTTTTATGCTACTCAGAAACTGAAAGAACATTAAGAACATAAAAAACATTAAGAACATAGTGTATAAAACTTTAAAACAAAAAACTGAAAAGAACTTCCTGAGCTGAGGTCTTTTTAGAGACCCTGGAAGAGCCTTGATGGAGTGTAGGCTCTGAGGGAAATTCCTCAAACTCTGTTACGTGTTGAGGGCCCTCTCTTACCCCTGTAAGTTGTCCCATGTTTTTAACGTGAATTTCAGATCCCAATCCGAACTTGTAATGATTTTTTTTTTTTTTTTTTTTTTTTATGCCTATACCCTATGAAATTGTGTGCACCCTCCCACCACCATCACAGCAAACGTTCACGCTAATACAGTATTTGTTAGTGTGGGGAGAACATGTGGATCATTGTCACATTTCTATTTTAACAAGTTTTTGTTTTTTTTGTTTTTTTTTTAAAGACTTATTTGTTTCTAATATTATGACTGTTCCATAAAATGTTTTACCACATGCTGATTCTGCATCTCCTTTAATGTTTGTTACCTTGTAGGAGGGGGGTTGGATGTGCAGATTGACTAAAAAAATCGTTATTCCCTCCTGTAAACAGCCAGTTTTTCCTTGTAGCTCTGACGCTGGGTTTCCTGCTGCTGGCCCGTGGATTTTGAGGGTCTCTGTGTGGACCACGTTTGAGCCTTGATTCTTTCGCTCGGGTCTGCTGCGGGTTTAAACACCGTTACCGGGAGCCCTCTTCTCGCCATATCCGCGGTTGCTTCTTCTGCCGAATTGTAGAGACAAGTCTCATCGCCGTAGAAGACGTGCAGCTTCGCCGGAAATGGTGTCTGAAAGCGCAGTTTTTTCTCTCGTAGTACCTTTTTAGCGTCGTTGTATTCCCGACGCTTTTTAAGGACCTCTGGGGCGTAATCGTGTTCCACGAAAACTTTTCTCTCTTGGTGCATAAATCCTTTTTTCTGCCAAGCCAGTCTTACAACCTCTTGTTTTATTTTGGAGTTGGAGAACCTCACCACCACCGATCGTGGTGGTGCTTCCGCCGCCGGCCTAGGGGCTAATGTACGGTGCGCCCTTTCTATCTTCAAGTCGGTGGATTGGGGAATATCCAACTTCTCTCTCAGTAAGGATTCCACGCATGCCGCCATTGTGGTGAAACCATCCTCGACTCCTCCTTTCAGACCATGAATTCTTATGTTGTCTCTTCTCAGTCTTCCTTCTTGGTTGGTTAGCTTAGCCTCCAGTCTTGACTGCCTTTTGTGTAGATCCAGCACGGAATTTTCCAGGCCTTTTATTCTTTCTTCTGCTTCCAAGATTCGGTCCTCGGCCTGGTCCACTCTGCTGTTTGTCCTTTTTAAATTCTTCTTTGATTTCATGAAATTCGGCCCAACACTCTCGGCGAAATCGTCTTAATTCTTTAAGTACCATTTTCAAGCTAACCTTTTTGTTAGCTTCATTCAGCTCCTCGTCTTCTGAATGGAAATCCTCCGGATCAGATTCTTCGGCCGATGCGTGTCCTGGCCTGGAAAATGTCGATTTTCCTCTGTTTTCCTTTAGGCATGATGACTTTGTCTTTTGATTTTCACTCTTCCAAAAATCCATTAAATCTGATTTTCAAGGTATTTTCCTGGATTGGGTCTGGGAGCTTCAGCGTTAAGATGCTATCACCATGGTGTCCAGACTGGAAGTCGCAGTCTGGCTTTTTTATCATTTGTTTTCAACAGTGGTGTCCTTCTTGGTTGTCTCCCATGAAGTCCACTTTGGCTCAAACGACGACGGATGATGCGATCTGACACTGATGTACTTTGAACTTGGAGTTCACCATGAATGTGTTTAGAGGTTGTTCTGGGCTCTTTTGTTACCATTCGTATTATCCGTCTCCTCCTGTGGCCATGTCCAGAGGGGTTGGCTACAGTCCTGTGGATCTTAAATTTCTGAATAATATGTGCAACTGTAGTCACAGGAACATCAAGCTGCTTGGAGATGGTCTTATAGCCTTTACCTTTAACATGCTTGTCTATAATTTTCTTTCAAATCTCCTGAGACAACTCTCTCCTTTGCTTCCTCTGGTCCATGTTTAGTGTGGTAAACACCATGTCACCAAACAGCACAGTGACTACTTGTCACCCTTTAAATAGGCCGAATGACTGATTACAAGTTTGTAGACACCTGTGATGTTAATTAGAGGACACGCAGTGGCGGAGTGGTTAGCACTGCGGCAGCACAGCAACTCACCCTTGGCCGGGGGATCCTGGGTTCGATCCCAGCCCCCGACCAACAGTGATCTGTGAGGAGTTTGCATGTTCTCCCCGTGTCTGCGTGGGTTTACTCCGGGATTTCTCCGGTTTCCTCCCACATGCCAAAAACATGCAAGTTAGGTTAAATGGCATCAAAACTGGGGATTCTAAATTGTCCTTAGGTATGACTGTGAGAGTGAATGGTTATCTGTCTCTCTGTGTTGGCCCTGCAATAGACTGGCAATCTGTCCAGGGTGTACCCTGCCTCTCGCCCATAGATGCTGGGATAGGGTCCCCCCCCTCCCCACGGCCCGAAAAGGATTAAGCGGAAGAAGATGGATGGATGGATGGATGGATCTTGGTTGAACATGTCCCTATGGTCACATTATTTTCAATCTTTTCTAGGGGTACCATCACTTTTGTCCAGGCCTGTTTCATGAGTTTGTTTTTAAAGTAATTCTGTTGAACCACAATTCAAAAGCATTGTCTGATCTTCATTGGTTAATTTTCATAGAATTTTTATTTATTACCACTTTTGTCACATTCAAGTTATTTCTGTGACCATTGTGGGTTTTTCTTTCATTAACAGAGGGGTACCAACAATTTTGTCCACGGCTGTATGTTAGCAGTGCATGACCTTTATGCACTGTAGAAAGAGCAGCAAACATGCAAAAGAGAAAACATCGGCATTCGAGAACAGAACGAGCAAACACGTCTGCCTCGGGGGGCACCGTGTTGCTGAAGCAGAGAAGAAAGAAGAAAGGTAGGAAGAGAGAAGAAAGTTAGATATACTATGTGCTCAAGAAACCAGATGGACAGAAAGCAAGGCTTGGAGCATTGGAGGTGGATTTAAACTGTTCTATCATGGTGTAGAAAGGAAGAGAAATGGAGTAGGAGCAATGTTCCCTCTAAGCTGCGCGTGTGCGCAATTGCACACTGCTCCCGCATTCTCCGTGCACAGAAAATCTAAACAGCGCATAAAATAAAATCCAGCCTGAACTGTAAATAAAATAAACACATTGCAGTGAACACTGAACAACAGACAGTGTGTGGGCACTCTCTCACACCCAGAAGCAGCAAGAGAATAATTGCCTGACAGACGAAGTGTCTCCGGGAGGTATCAAGTGAGTGCGAGACACCTCCCAGGGAGAGAAAGAGCTAACCAGACAAAGGATTTCGCCCCTACAGCACAAGCTGGTGCGTGGTGAATGTATTGTGATTTACACAACAAGTGTTACGATAAATGCACCACACATTCTCTTTGCAATATGAATAATGTCAGAGCCTCGGTCGTTATGCATGAGATTGACTGAGATGACTAACACTGCCCAGCCAATGATATGATGCAGTTCACACGTATTTACTTACACAGCCAATCAATGTCATTGATAGGGCTTTGTGTGTACGTGCCGGTGTTTTGCAGGTCAGTAACAGTGCCGCGGAGTTAAGAGACGCAAAACAGCAAGCGAGTTTTCGGAGGGAAAGTGTGGACTGAATGGAATTTGGACTACCTCAAGCGTTACATTCAGCAGAAAAGTAATTTGAATGCTGTTGGAATTGTATAAAGACGCAAGATGGGAAAGGGGATCGGTACATTATTGCGAGAAAGCGCAAAAGATCGAGAGAAGAGGAACGAGCTGTCACACAAAAAGAAATCCGACCCCGAGCAAGTTAAAGTTCTCACTGACAATATTCTACCCACCATCCAAATGAAGGCATCAGTGCTGTCGGTTTAACAAATCCACGATCACATGGCAAAGTATGTGAGTACACCAGAAAGCTGGCGAAGCAAAAATTATGCCTTTGAATTTGTGAACTCAATCAATGAGATAATACAGAATGAGATGATGTGCAATGTTAAAAATGCACCCTGGCATACACTGATAGTAGATGAGTGCACAGACATAACAGTGCACACAATGCTAGTCTTTTTTTTTTGCATAGTTTTTGCGTAGGCTCGTAAAAATCACGTGACTCGCGGGGGTAAACATAAACACGCCGTAGGTGCCGCCATCTTGGATGGCAAGAGCAGCAGTTGCACTGTGACAACCCAGGCGTAACTTGTACTGTTTAGCGATCAGAATGAGTGAGGAGAACACACAGTCACAATCTGACATAATAACATCCTATCATCCTCTTCAACAGCTGACACTATGGCCTCTGAAACTGTGTCTGCGATGTCTGTCACATTCAGTGGAGTCATTGTCAGCAGTCATAACAGCAGACAAGTGTTTTTAATCTTGCTCCCGTGCGCTCCTCTGGTGTGCTGAAATGCCTCAGTTGAACGGAGGTGACAGGTGTGGGGTAACAGCTGGAGCAATTAGCAGAACAATGACTGCCAGTAATCTGCTCAGCGAGGATGATTTGGGGGCAAACGATGAGATGATATCTTTCAAAGACGAAGGGGAGCAGGAGGAAAAAATATCGGAAAACGTGTCAGCGGAAAGGGATGTGGATGATGTGAAGTCTTGGCTGGTGAACGAGTCGGAAAACAACAGCAGCTCCTCACTCAGAGGTGAGTGAAGCGCGCTGCGTTTTTTTTTTTTAAAGGCTCTCCACGGCGCGCCGCGTTAAAACGTACCTGATTTTATGCACATGTACAATAGTTTTTTCCCCTTTCATGTGTGCATCGTAGCAAGCAGAGAGGTGCCCCCAAACCACAAAGTTTTTTTTTTTTTTTTGTTACTTATTTGTACCCGTAGGTAGATTTGGTTTGCAGTCTGGTGACAAGCCACCGGCCGCTGCGTGCGCGAGCGCCCTAAACCCACGGTCTCATGATTCCCGCGATCCCCCGGCCGAGGGTAAAACTGTGCTGCCACAGTGCTAAACCACTGCTCCACCTTGCAGCCCGTTATGACAAAGCGAGAGATTACGTCAGTGAAGGTAATTATTCATAAATCCAACTTTTTTTTTTTTTTTTTTGCATTTCACACCGGCCATTTAATTCCCCGCTTATCCCCTTATCAGGGGGAACAACAGGAGTACACCATTTTGCGGAGTTTGTAGATACACGTGAGCTATGTGGTTTATTTCACCCTGCTGCTGCTGTTTCTTGCCATCCAAAATGGCGGCTCACTCTAACGGGCCAGTGCGGCACGCCCCCTGACGTCATATGCAAAAACTCCATACAACCACTGGAGAAGTGAGAAGGACAGACGGGAAAAATAAGGTGAAATTTAAGTCCCCAATCAGATTTGTGCTTATTCTAGTGTCATTTATTAAGAATTTTCATTTATGGATATTAATCATTAAATGCTGTCACCAGATTATGAGTAGTAGATGTCACGAGCCCGAGCGGTCAAGGCACACCAGAGAAGGAACGGAGGCTTCCAAACAGTTTTGCAATCAGCAATTTTAAGATAAGATAAGATAAGCCTTTATTAGTCCCACAATGGGGAAATTCCAGGATTGCAACAGCACAAAGATAGCAACACTCAGAGCAATAATTTAGAAGAAAATAAAAAAAACTAGAAAAGCACTTGGAGAGCGCAGACCTCCGCCAAGCACCACAATTCCCCCCATACAGTGTTTGTGTGTACGTTTTCAGATTCCTTGAGATGTAAACATATGACAAGCAATTGGATTCACAATGATTATTTGTTTATTTGACAGGGACAGTGCAATAAACACACAATTAATCAATGACAATCAATCTGATAGTGATAGGATTAGTGGTTCAGTAGTAAAAGCATTGCCTCCTTGGCGGAGGTAATAAACTGAAGTGTTGCTGTTGTGTCCATCTCCTCCACTGACGGATGCAAATTGGGTAGATTTAAAAGGCACTCAAACCCGTAAGGAGTCTTTTGCCTGGATACCACCAGGAAGCATGCTGGCAAAGGTATGTGGTCTTATGATTCAATTACCTCACCCAACTAATACAATTAACCTTAACATTTATCTCACAAAAGGGATTCAATTCAGTCAAAACAGATCTCCAATTATATGTGTACTTTATCAATACAATCAAGTTAACATTTACAAATTCTACACATATAATTCTCAATTACAGAAAACCATAATGGTGGCGACACTCCGTTGTCACATTCACCCCCTCCCAAGAGTACAGTACTCTATGAGTCATGTACTCTGGAGAGGCTGTCTGCCACAAGGTTGGTTTTCCCTGCCATATACCGAACAGTAAAGTTATAAGGCTGAAGGGACAAATACCACCCTGTAAGACGACTATTCATGTCCTTCATCCTATTCAGCCACTGTAGGGCCCGATGATCTGTCTCCAACGTGAAATGACGCCCCAATAAATAGTATTTCAGAGACCCTATTGCCCATTTCATGGCAAGACACTCTTTCTCTACCGTAGAGTATCTCGTCTCCCGGTCCAACAACTTACGGCTCAAGAACAGTACCGGGTGTCTCTGTCCCTTCATCTCCTGGAGAAGTACTGCTCCGATGTAAACTCCTGAAGCATCTGTCTGTAGAATAAATGGACGGGCGAAATCCGGACTGTAGAGAACCTTCTCACCAGAAATGGCACCCTTCAGCTCTTCAAAGGCTCAACCACACTCCTCTGTCCATTTTACCCTATTCGGTGCTGAAGCCTTAGTGAGATCAGTCAGGATTGCTGCTCTTTCAGCAAAATGGGGAATGAACTTACTATACCATCCTACCATTCCCATAAATGACCGTACCTTCTTCTTGGTAGTAAGCACCGGATAGGTCCAAATGGCATCCACTTTACTCGCTCGTGGTCTAATGACCCCCTGACCAACCACATGTCCCAGGTACTCCACCTGCTGCTGTCCAAACGCACATTTGCGTGGATTGATAGTCAGTCCTGCCCTCTTAATCAAATGAAGGATCTGCCTAAGATGTAGCAAATGTTCCTTCCAGGTCTGACTAAAGAAGACTACATCATCCAAACAGGCAGCCGCAATGTCTGATACCCCTCTTAATACCTGGTCCATGAGCCGCTGGAAAGTTGCAGGCGCCCCTTGGAGGCCAAATGGCATAACCTTGAACTGAAAACTGCCATAAGGTGTTTTAAAGGCTGTAAGTTCTTTCGTTTCAGGTGCCAAGGCCACCTGCCAATACCCCTTCCTTAGGTCTAGCGTGGAAATAAACCTAGCCCTGCCCACTTTCTCTAATAACTCGTCAATATGGGGCATGGGGTACGACTCAAACTTAGAGACTGCATTAAGATATCTGAAGTCGATACAGAACCTCAAAGAGCCATCCTTTTTGGGGACCAGCACAATTGGGCTACACCATTCACTGACTGACTCCTCAATCACTCCCAGCTGCAACATCGGGTCAATTTCCTGCTTCAGTTTCGGGACCAACCGCTCAAGGATCGCATAAGATTTTCTAGTCGGAACAGCCTCTTCCTTGAAATGAACCTTATGGTGAACAAATGTGGTGAAACCAGGTCTCTCCCAAAACAGTTCTGGATCTAATAGTGCCTCTAACTCTCTCCGCTGATCAACCTGCAAATGAGACACCTGAAATGAACAAGGCTCTGTCACATTTGTGGGAAAGGACTGTTCTCTCTCCTCATCCACTTCTGTCGCACAAATGAGGAGCTGATGATGCGTCTGCTGAAGAACAGGCTGCTGCTGCTGATGACCAGGCTGCTGAAACTCCTTTAGATTAGATTAGATTCAACTTTATTGTCATTACACATGTATGAATACAACAAGTTAACATGGAAGCACTGATGTTTTGACTTCTTGTCAGGCATATTTAGTTCACATGTCACTGCACTTAGTTTCATAGAAATTTCATAAGGCCCCTGCCATCGAGCCAACAGCTTACTGTCACAAGAGGGCAGCAGTAACATAGGGATGTGATTTAGGGTTGGGGAAATTATCTGAAAATTTAGCAGGGGGTCTGGGGGACGCAGCCCCCCAGCAGGGTCCGGGGCAGAGCCCTGGTGGGGGGGCTTTTTATGATTGTTAAGTACCAGAACTGTGCTTAAATGACATAAAACAAACAGCTGAATGTCACTTAATACTGTATAATATTGACTTATGTTCCAAGAAGATAGCATTCCTAAAATATTCCAACAAGCATTATCCATCACGTGTGGCGTTAAAAATATTTTTTTAAATAAAGTCCAAAACATCTTCAGCAGGCAAGCTGAAGAAAAGTGAAAAGTGAACTCCTGTGGCAGATATAAGGTATTTGATCGCCTCCAAGACGTTTGATCGTGTTAATCACAGGATATTGTTTAGGAAAATGATTGACAGGGGGGGTTCCCAAGTACTTAGTATGTATCCTGATTTACTGGTACGCACATCAGAAGATGCTGGTGAAATGGGGGAAGAGTCATTCATCCCCATTTGGTGTGAGCAGTGGTGTCAGACAGGGCAGTATATTGTCCCGTCCTGTTTAACCACTTGCACTCCGGGCAATTTTCCTAAAAATGCCAAAAAATAATGTGCCCAAAGTAAATCGAAAGCTGTTATTCAACCCTTTGCAGCATCTTCATGGGGTTGGTCTCATTTAAAAGAAAACACTTTGAATTTTTTGGCAAAAAAAACATAATCTCTCTACGTGCTCCGGCCACTGAGTTACAGTCATCTAAACATACTGAACTTGAAGAAAAAAAATTTGGACACAGTGTGTTTTTGGATACAAATGCTTGTAAATAACACACAGCTGTCCGATCCGGCTGGAAAATGCAACAGAAATGTAGAACCAAGTGTTATCCAGCTGAGATCCAAATTTGGTAACAATACCACAAAAAATGAATATTTTACACAGCTTTGTTCTCAGGCTGTTCCCAGGCATTTTGGAACTGTGCCAAATTGTGCCAAATGGCACAGTTTGGAAAAACGTCTAACTTTTGAATGATTCAATGTAGAAGCTTCATTTTAGGCTCAAAGGAAAGGTTACACTCAGGGCTGTGTCTGTGTGTGTGTGTGGGGGGGACCCCCCCCCCCCCCCGCTATCAAGGACAGAGTTCGGCCCTCGCTACATGACAGATTACACTCGTTGCATGTTTCCACAGCAACGCTGTCACAGCGGCCCCCCCCCCCCCTCGCTACTGTGTGTGTGTGGGGGGGGGTTTGTCCCCCCCCCCGCTCGCTACAGAGGATGGACTTTAGCCATCGCTACACAACGGATTAGCCTTATGTGGTGATGTAGGACAGCAGTGCAGTCACCACGGCTCCCCCCCCCCTCGCTGCAGAAGAATAGCGGGGGTGGGGGGGCGTTCACAGCCTGTACACTGCGAGCAACCCCTTGTACCGCGGCGCACGAACTTCAGACTTTGTGAACCGCACAGCTGTAATTTACTGATCGGTCAAAAGTCATTTTGGATTACAATTTTCAGGGATAGAGAATAATTTAGCTTATAACACCTTACCTCTTCACAGCGGAGTCTTGGCGAACTTGTCTTCCTCATTGTCAGACGAACGCGACGCTGGTCCGCTCTGGTTCTGGTCTCGCGACTCGATCAAAACATAATTCCATTATTGCGGTTTTGTGCTTCCATGATTGCGGTTTTTGGCGAACGATTTTTCAAAACAAATAACAGTAGTAATTAAAAAAAGACTGGCAAAGGCGTGTGTTTCACTCAGCCTTCGTCGTCAGCCTCCGTCGGTCTATAATGACCATGGAAGAAATCATAATGTCTACTCTGCTGGAACCAATACAAAATAAGCACCGCCTGTGGCCGAACATGCCGATCCACGAATGGCACTCCCTGTCACACAGGTTGCATTTGTGGATGGTCTCCATGCTGCTGGGTCTGTGGAGCTCTTCCTGTGTCCTTTTTTGATCCGCTGCAGCAGCCAGTCTTCACCCAGCCTTAAAAAAAAAACAGCTCACGAACTTCTCTGCTTCAATTGGCTCACTGCATTCAAAGCGTTGGGAGGCGGGTCCTCCTTCCTAGGTTTTCATTCATTGGTTCTTCAAGGTTTCAGAAACCCAATTCAAGGCTCTTATTAGTCGAATGAGAGGTCAATCAGATGAACTAATCTGTTCGCGGCTGTGTTTGCAGATTTTTTTTTCAGTGGCGTTTGGAGGCCACACCACCTACACCACCACCATCAATATCCTTATCATGCGTCATGCACACGAGGGCGCACGAGTGCGCTCTCGTGCGCCCTAGGACGCAGAGACTTGCCCGCCCGCGGAACAACGGAGTGCAAGTGGTTAACCCCTTGCACTCCAGTCAATTTCCCTAAAAACGCCAAAAAATAACATGCCCAAATTAAATCCAAAGCTGTTCTTCAACCCTTTGCAGCATCTTCATGGGGTTGGTCTCATTTAAAAGAAAACACTTTGAATTTTTTTGGCAAAACAGTCATAATCTCTCTAAGTGCTCCTGCCACTGAGTTACAGTCATCTAAACATAGTGAACTTGAAGAAAATAAATTTGGCCTGGGTGTTTTTTTTGGATACAAATGCTTGTAAATAACACACAGTTTCAGATCCGGGCTGGAAAATGCAACAGAGATGTAGAACCAAGTGTTATCCAGCTGAGGTCCAAATTTTGTAACAATACCACAAAAAATGAATATATTACAGCTTTTTCCTCAGGTAGTTCCCAGGCGTTATGGAACTGTGCCAAATTGTGCCAAATGGCACAGTTTGGAAAAACGTCTGTAACTTTTGAATGATTCAATGTAGAAGCTTCATTTTGGGCTCTAATGAAAGGTCACACTCAGGGCTGTGTCTGTGTGTGTGTGGGGGGGGGGGGGAGTTTTGTCCCCCCCCCCCGCTACAGAGGACGTACATCGGCCATCGCTACATGACGCATTAGCCTCATGTGGCGATGTGGCGACAGCCGCGCAGTGACCGCGGCCCCCCCCCCCCTCGCTACAGAAGAATAGCGGGGGGGGGCAGCGTTCACGGTCTGGACGCGGCGAAAGACCCGTGTACCGCGGCGTACGAACTTCAGACTTCGTGCGCAGCACAGTTGTAATTTACCGATTGGTCAAAAGTCATTTTTGATTACAATTTTCAGGGATAAAGAATAATTTAGCTTATAACACCTTACCTCTTCACAGCAGTGTCCTGGCGAACTTCTCTTCCTCATTGTCAGACGAACACGACGCTGGTCCACTCATGGTTCTGGTCTCGCGACCCGATCAAAACATAATTCCATTATTGCGGTTTAGTGCTTCCATGATTGCGGTTTTTGGCAAACGATTTTTCAAAACAAATAACAGTAGTAATTAAAAAAAGACTGGCGAACGCGTGTGTGTCACTCAGCCTTCGTCGTCGGCCTCCGTCGGTCTATGATCATGGAAGAAAATCATAACATCTACTCTGCTGGAACAAAAACAAAATAAGCACCGCCTGTGGCCGAACATGCCGATGTGCGAATGGCAGTCGCTGTCACACAGGTTGCATTTATGGGTGGTCTCCGTGCTGCTGGGTCTGTGACGGTTCTTCCTGCGGGTCCTTTTTGTCATCTGCTGCAGCAGTCTGTCTTCACCCAGCCTTAAAAAAAAACAGCTCGCGAACTTCTCTGCTTCAATTGGCTCACTGCATTCACAGTCTTGGTAGGCGGGTCCTTCTTGCTAGGTTTTCAGTCATTGGTTCTTCAAGGTTTCAGAAACCCAATTCAAGGCTCTTATTAGTCGAATGAGAGGTCAATCATATCCAATCTGTTCGCGGCTGTGTCTGTAGTGGAAGGACTTTTTTTTTTTTTCCAGTGCCGCTCTCCTGCGCCCTCGTGCGCTCGAGGACGCACGAGAGCGCCCTCGTGCGCTCTGGGACGCAGAGACTTGCCCGCCCGCGGTACAACAGAGTGCAAGAGGTTAATCTTTATATGGATGATTTGTCAAAGCAACTGAATGCCTGTAAAACTGGGTGTTTAATAGGGAATAAGTTAATGAATCATTTTATGTATGCTGATGATCTAGTTATTCTCAGTCCAAGTAGTGCTGGTCTTCAGGAGTTATTAAGAGTGTGTACTGCTTATGGAGAGGAAAATGACATAAAATATAATACAAATAAGAGTTGTGTGCTGATTTGCCGCACTAAAGAAGATTTGTTAATGAAATTCCCTGTCTTTGAATTGGCAGGCAGGGAATTAATTGTCAGGGATAAAATTAAATATCTGGAACATTTTATTAATGTCCATGGTCCTCAGCTGGAAAAAGGTGGATTGTCCTCTCTGGGTTGGGGACAGGCTCCTGCCCCAAGTGGAGGACTTTAAGTATCTTGGGGTCTTGTTCACGAGTGAGGGGAAAATGGAGCGAGAGATCGACAGACGGATTGGAGCAGCATCTGCAGTGATGCGGACGTTGTACCGGTCTGTTGTGGTGAAGAGGGAGCTGAGTTCTAAGGCAAAGCTGTCGATTTACCAGTCAATCTACGTTCCTACTCTCACCTATGGTCACGAGCTTTGGGTAATGACCGAAAGAACGAGATCGCGGATACAAGCGGCTGAAATGAGCTTTCTCCGTAGGATTACTGGACTCACCCTCAGAGATAGGGTGAGGAGCTCAGTCATCCGGGAGAAGCTCAGAGTAGAACCGCTGCTCCTCCACATTGAAAGGAGTCAGTTGAGGTGGTATGGGCATCTGATTAGGATGCCTCCTGGACGCCTCCCACTTGAGGTGTTTCAGGCACGTCCCACTGGGAGGAGACCCTGGGGCAGACCCAGGACACGGTGGAGAGACTATGTCTCCCAGCTGGTCTGGGAACGCCTTGGTATCCTCTCTAAAGAGCTGGAGCAGGTGGCGGGGGAGAGGGAAGTCTGGGCTTCTCTGCTTGAACTGCTGCCTCCGCGACCCGGACCTCCGGAAAAGAGGTAGAAGATGGATGGATGGATGGATTTTATTAATGATAGAATGACTGATGATGATGATATTTTCAGACAACGCTGCAAAATCTACATGCAAGCAAATATTCTTGCACACAGGTTTGGTTTTTGTTCAGATGAGGTGAAACTGGTTCTTTTTAAAACCTATTGTACACCTTTATACACTGCTCATTTATGGATAAATTATAGGAAACAAAGTATACAGAAATTACAGGTTGCCACAATGATGCTTTAAAGCCTCGATGGTGCAGTGCTTCCGAGTTATTTGTCTCATCACGTGTAAATACACTGCATGCAGTAATAAGGAATCTTATGTATAAATTCATCTGTCGGCTTGATGTATCTAGAAATGAAATCATTCAAGTCATGTCTAGCATTAAGCTCAGTTCTATTCAATGTCAGTCACAGTTTAGAAGGCACTGGTACAGTAGTCTTTTTAAGTCTTTTTAAAGTCTGTACTGTCTTTGCACTTCTTTTAGTAGTTGTGTCTTATTGTTTTGTAACTTTTTGATTGTTTTTCTTATCTGTTTTCAACTGTCTTGTTTTATTTTATTTATTTATTTAATTTATTTTATTTTTGATGGACCATGAGTTTGGAATAAAGTCTTTGATTGATTGATTGATATAAAGGTCTACATTTAACCATGAGAAACTCCAGGTTAGCTGAGCAGTGTCTCCCAACAGTGACAGAGTTCGTGCACCAAGCCTTGTTAATATAAATGCACACTCCCCCACCTCTGGTCTTACCGCAGTCATTAGCTGCTCTGTCTTCCCGGAGAGTGTGCCGTCCGGCCAGCTCGACAGCACCGTCAAGTAATTCAATTCAATTCAGCTTTATTTATAATGCGCCACATCACAACAAAAGCCGTCTCGTGGCGCCACACAAGTACTCCACTGTGTAGCCATATTTCCGTGAAAATCATGATATTGCAGTTCATAAGTTTCTTATTGTTGGTGATCCGAACCCGTAGCTCATCCATTCTGTTCGCCACTGACCGTACATTAGCAAGGAAAATGCTGGGTAGAGAAAGCCGGTGCGGTGTTAGCTTTAGCTTAGCTCTTAGCCCTCCGCGCTTCCCCCGCCTTTGTTTACGGTCTCTACGCCACCTGCGAGCACTTCCGGTCGGGCGGGTAGCTTACCTAGCGTCGGGTGTTCTCCAGAGCTCAGGGATGAAATGTAGGTTGCTGATAAAAAGGTCGTTATTTTGTAATCCAATGTCCAAAAGTTCATTTCGGGTGTAGGATGTAAAAGCGAAGTTGTTCTGAACGAACAGACCCGAAATGAGCAGAAATATCGCTGCTAATCCACAAAATCTGAAGAGACGCTGAGCCTCGCGTTGTGCAAGCGCCGCCATCTGGTCTGAAAATTTTTGGAAGCTAAAAAAAGCGGAATTCCGCGAATTAGCGGAAAAATCACATCCCTAGTAACAACACCTGCTGGCCTGGGTGAAAAACCCTCCGTCTGGCCCTCTTATCATACCAAGTCTTTTGCTTGGCCTGCGCCGTTCTCATGTGCTCCTGAGCCAAAGCAGTCATTTGATCCAGTTTTTCTCTCATTTTAATAACATATGAAACCACATTGTCCTGATCACTTGGTAGACTCTCCCAGTGCTCCTTTAATCAGTCCAGTGGGCTTCTCACCTGACAACCATATAGTAGTTCAAAAGGTGAGAACTCTGTTGAAGCCTGGGGTACCTCCCGATAAGCAAATAAGTACGGCACCCATTGGTCCCAATCCGAGCCCGTATCGGAAACAAATTTTCGCAGCATGTTCTTCAAAGTCTGGTTAAATCGCTCAACCAGTCCGTCTGTCTGAGGGTGATACGGGGTGGTCTTAATTCCCTTAATACCCAACAGCTTATATACCTGCTGCAACAGTTTTGATAAAAAAATTAGTTCCACAGTCTGTTAGGATCTCTCTGGGTATGTCTACCCTCGAAAATAACTGAATGAGGCAGTTGGAAACCTCCCTAGCCTTAATAAATTTTAATGGGAAGGATTCTGGGTACCGAGTAGCATAGTCACAAATCACTAGAATGTATCTATTACCCAAGGAGCTTCTCTCTAGGGGGCCAAATATATCCATCCCTATTCTGTCAAATGGTGTTCCAATGACTGGTAATGGCTGCAGTTGGGCACGGGCTACTCCCCTAGGTGATGTAATCTGACATGTTTCACATGTTGCACAGAACTCCTTAATCTGGGTATACATTCCCGGCCACACAAACCTTCTAGCAATTCTTTCTAATGTCTTCTGGAATGCTAGATGACCTGCCCAAGGGATAGCATGTCCCAGTTCCATAACCTTTGGTGTGAGGCCTTGTGGCAAAGCTATGGCCATAACTTCACCTTGCTGTTGGTACAAAATGCCCTTTTTGACGACATACACGGCCTCAGCCAAACAATCCACTCTGCCCTGTTTCACACCCTCATCTCCGAGACTTTATCAAACCAAGGTTCTAGCGCTGGGTCAGCTTTCTGTAGTGCAGCTATGTCAGGAGGGATGTCAAAGTCTATTGACTGGCTTAGCTGGGGTGTTTCTTCACCCAAGTTCTTCACTGAAGCTAAAACCTTGTCCCTTCTTCTCTGAGCCTTGGATTTTGGCTGCTTAATAGGGCCTGCCTCTATCCCACAATCATAAAAAGGCAACTCCTGGAGAACACTGGCAGCCCTCTGCGCCCTGGTTGTCACCATATTACAATTTTTCCCAACAGGTGCATTAAGCCTCTGCTCAATAGCGCCACCTGCCTGTCCCTCCTCAGTTTGTTGTTCGTCCCTAACCTGCTGTATGATGTCCAACAAAGTTGGAACATCATTGCCAAGAATAACTGGATATGGCAAATCAGGCACAAGAGCTACAGGAAGGAGATTAAGTTTGACCCCACACTGTTAAATAGACCTCAGAGGTCAGGTACAACTTCTTATCCCCATGAACACAACTAATATTCACTGTAGACTCACTCCACGAATTCCTAGGGACCAAACTGGGCAGAACAACAGTCTGAAAACAACCAGAGTCTAACAAGGCCTCTTCACACTGACCATTAAGCAGAACAGTTGTTTTATATATTTCACTGTGAACTGGTGTTGAAAGAATGGGTCTTGGAACTGAGCATAACAATGAAGGCTTATTATTTTCCATGGCAGGACATGAATATTGAGTATGACCGATTTTATTACACTGATAACAGCGTATATCTTTATTAGAGACAAAACGTGACTTTTTACTACCCTTACATTTGCCATCTGTGACCTGACTGGAACTGGAATTTTTATTTTTTTTTGTTACTTATTTGTACCCGTAGGTAGATTTGTTTTGCAGTCTGGTGACAAGCCACCAGCTGCCGGTCGCTGCGTGCGCAAGCGCTCCTTAACTCCCTAACCTGCATGTTTTTGGCGTGTGGGAGGAAACCGGAGAAATCCCGGAGTAAACCCACGCAAACACGGGGAGAACATGCAAACTCCACACAGATCACTGTTGGTCAGGGGCTGGGATCGAACCCACGATCCCCGCGCTCCCCCGTCCGAGGGTAAAACTGTGCTACCACAGTGCTAACCACTGCACCACCGTGCAGGCACAAGAGCTACAGGAAGGAGATTAAGTTTGACCCCCCCACCGTTAAATAGACCTCAGCGGTCAGGTACAGTCTATTTTGAGCTTGACCACCCCTTTCACCCCCATTAGACTTACTCCGTGTGGTGAAAGAGCTGTCACAGCTGAGAATAGGTCTCCTGCTCCCAGACCTGGCTGACAGAAAGACCTCCACAAGACGAGCAGCATCCTCTGCAGTCTTCGGGTCCCGCTCTTGTATCCAGATTCCCAGTTCCGGGTCCACCATCCGCAGAAACTGCTCCAAAATCATCAGTTCCAAAATGTCCTTTATAGTGGAGGTCTCTGGTTTAATCCATTTATAAAACAGGTCCTTTAAATGTACATAAAGTTCACGGGGGGTTTCGTCCTGATGAATGTCCAGGGCATGAAAACTTCTCTTATAGGTGTCGGGTGTTATTTCATATTTAATTAAAATTGCTTCCTTCACTTTATCATAATCGTCCATGTCTGCAATGACCATAAGTACATACGCACTCCATGCTTTACCTGAGAGCAGAGAAGCCAACCAAATAGCCCACTCTTCTTTACGCCAGCGGCAGACGTAGCAATCCTCTCCAACGTCGTCAAGACAGTGCTGGAAGTCGTCCTCGGGAGAAAGCAGATTAAGCCTGGGTTCGTGGTACATTTGCGTTGTCTCGGCTGCACCTGCAGCGGTAGGTTATCTTCCTGCGGGCCGACCCGACTGGCCGTCAACCTGGGGTCTCCCCCCAAAGCGCCGTCATCACCGCTGCGTTAAGCCCAGCTCCCATACTCCTCTCTCAGCTCCGCCACTTGTGACTGCATCTGGCAAACTTGATGCTACATAATCTGCCACCTTTGTTCTTGAAGAGAGGCTTCTTCCTCCCTCTGACAGTCTCTGACTGTCAGTGAAAGCACCATGGACTTCACCAAGCTCGTCAGTTCTTCCAGCTCATCCCGTCCACTGGCCCCCTGCTCCTCAGATGCCATACTTGCTTCAAAGTCCTCTAATTGCTCTTCTTGTTTCTTTATAACTCTTTTGGCCATTGCTCCTTCCGTCCCGTGTTGTCACTTATTAATTTGATAACATTTCCTCGACCAAACGTCACCATTTGTCAGGGAATGAACCACTTCTGACACCAATTGTCACGAGCCCGAGCGGTCAAGGCACACCAGAGGAGGAACGGAGGCTTCCAAACAGTTTTGCAATCAGCAATTTTCCATTTATTAAACAAGATACTTCACAGGCAACAACTCACATGAACAGCTGACACCCACCACAAACCAAATGACAAACACCTGTTATATACTGAGATAATTAGACTTAATTGGACCATACCAAAATCCCAAGCAAAACAATAACCATTTTCATATTTCCACATACCCAATAATATCTAAAAGAGACATAAATACATAAATAATTTTCCACCTATTTACAGAATAAATACACACCATAAATAAACTAGTTTTAAACCCTGATTTACATATTAAATTACCCCTTACTCAACCATCACATGCCTCCTTCCTCCTGGCATCCTTTAAAAGGCACTCAAACTCATAAGGAGTCTTTTGCCTGGATACCACCAGGAAGCATGCTGGCAAAGGTACGTGGTCTTATGATTCAATTACCTCACCCAATTAATATAATTAACCTTAACATTTATCTCACAAAAGCGATTCAATTCAGTCAAAACAGATCTCCAATTATATGTGCACTTTATCAATACAATCATGTTAACATTTACAAATTCTATACATATAATTCTCAATTACAGAAAACCATAACAGTGGCGACATTCCATCGTCACAGTAGAAATGCTAAAAAAACTGTGTAATTATATATTTTACAGACAAAGAGTTACAGGAATTTACACTGTATCACATGCTTGTGATACAGCACACGTCATTGTGCAAAATGTGAATGTTTTAATGTGAACAGTAATCTAATGGAAATTACTGCTGTAATTTGATTCTTTAATAAGCTATGTAACTTGCTATGATCTCAGGTTTTGGACAGGTGTGATACTGGTGTGGCCACAGTGTGCACGTCTGATGTTGCTCACAGTGGTCCAAGGAATTCTCAGGGAGTTTGTGTGTATGCTCAGACACATGAAAAATTAGGGGGAACATTGAGTAGGATTAATCTTGAAGGATGAGTATGTGAAGAGTGTTCAGGAGGTAAAAACGGAGTCAGACAGAATCATGAGATTGAAGCTAGAAGTCAAAAGGGCTGCACGGTGGCGCAGTGGTTTAGCACTGCGGCAGCACAGTTTTACCCTCAGCCGGGGGATCGCGGGGATCATGAGATCGTGGGTTCGATCCCAACCCCCGACCAACAGTGAGCTGTGTGGAGTTTGCATGTTCTCCCCGTGTTGCGCGGGTTTACTCCGGAATTTCTTCGGTTTCCTCCCGCACACCAAAAACATGTAGGTTTAGGGCGCTCGCGCACGCAGCAACCAGCAGCCGGTGGCTTGTCACCAGACTGCAAACCAAGTCTACCTACGGGTACAAATAAGTAACAAAAAAAAAAAAAGGTGTGATGTTGAATGTGCTCAGTGCGTATGCCCCACCAGTTGGATGTCAGGTAGAAGAGAAAGAGGAATTCTGGAGTAAATTGGATGAAGTGGTAGAGAGCGTTCCCGGGGGGGAGAGAGTGGTGACTGGAGTGGACTTTAATGGACATGTAGGTGAAGGAAAAAGAGGTGATGAGGAGGTTCTAGGTAGGCATGGTCTTAAGGAGAGAAATGTGGAAGGACAGACGGTTGTGGATTTTGCTAAAAGGGTTAAAATGGGTGTGGTGAACACATACTTTAAGAAGAGAGAGGCACATAGGGTGACTTACAAGAGTGGAAGAAGGTGCACACAGGTGGACTACATCTTATGCAGAAGGAGAAATCTGAAAGACATAGGAGACTGCAAGGTGGTGGCATGGGAGAATGTAGTTAGACAGCATCAAATGGCTGTCTGTAGGATGACTTTGCAAAGCAAGAAGAGGAAGAGAGTGAAGGCAGAGCCAAAGACTAAGTGGGAAGTTACAGAAGGAAGAAGGTTGCACAGAGTTCAGGAAGGAGTTGATTACCAGATGACTAGGAAAGCACAGCAAAAGTATTGAGGAAAATGGGTAGAAAGGCATGTGGTATATCCAGTGGACTGAGGAAGGAAGACAAGGAGACTTGGTGGTGGAATGAGGAGGTACATCAAAATATCCAAAGGAAGAGGTTAGCAAAGAAAAAGTAGGATAGTCAGGGAGATGAAGAAACTAGACAGGAGCATTTGGAATCTAGACACATGGTAAAGAGAGAGGTGGCAAAGGCAAAGGATAAGACATATAGTGAGCTGTAAGAGAGGCTAACGACTAAGGAAGGAGAAAGGACTTGTATTGTCTGGCTAGACAGAGAGATCCAGCTGTAAAGGATGCACAGCAGGTTAGGTTGATTAAGGACAGAAATGGTAATGTACTAAATAATGACAAGAGTGTGTTGACAAGGTGGAAGGAGTACTCTGAAGAGGTGATGAATAAAGGAAATGAGAGAGAGAGGAGGATGAATGAAGGAAAGATGGTGAACAAGGAAGTCCTGATGATTAGCAAGGCACAAGTGAGGGCAGCTTTGAAGAGGATGAAGAATGGAAAAGCGATTGGGTCTAGATGACAGGGAGGTATGGAGATGTTTAGGCTAAATGGCAGTGGACTTTTTAACCAGATTGTTTAACACAATCTTGGAGAGTGAGAGGATGCCTGAGGAGTGGAGAAGTGTTTTAGTACCAATTTTCAAGAACAAAGGTGATGCTCAGAGCTGTAGTAACTGCAGAGGCACAAAGATGATCAGCCACACTATGAAGACATGGGAAAGAGTTGTTGAAGCCAGGTTACCAGAAAGAGTACTACAGATGCAATGTTTGCGCTAAGAGTATTGATGGAGAAGTATAGAGAAGTTAAGGAGTTGCGGCCGTCAGGTAAGGCACTGGTTTGCTTGCGACTGGATGACCATGAAAACCGGTACTACCTGTCTCATGGGTTGGGCCGTCGGCGACTCAACTGACAACCCTGCCCTTTCAAAGTGTGTGGAGGGTGAAACTGGGCATCCTGGCAAAAATAAAAACAATACCTGTCACAGGTCTGTGGTGGACCACTCCCAGTTACATGGGGTGAGACTGGAAATCCTGGCAGATAAGCACATTCAGGGTTTCCTCTGGTAACATTTCTTGGTGGCGGGCTGCCTCGCCAGAAAATTTACCGCCACGCCAAGAAAAAGATAGGAATTTAAGAAAAATATATGAAGCAATGACTTCCCGCAAGCACGCACACGAACAACGCACGTGGCCGTCATCCGTGCGGAGTTTAGAAGTGCCCCACCCATGCAAGCTTTCCAGTCAGTCAGCAGGCTGTGTCTCGCTAGCAGCAGCAGCATCTTTGTGGAAAAGGAGTGAAAACCCGGAAGTCAAACAGCAGAAATGGACTCTATTTGAAGAGAAACTTTGTGAAGAAGTCCACCGTTTCTTCGTTGGTGAAAATCCTGGCGCGTCAGCACCTTGGCGCTACCTATCGAGCGGGAATGAAACTACAAATGATGGTTGTGTGCATGCGTGAACCGCTTGGCCTGGGTAGATGAAAAAAGCGAGCATGTACAGCGCTGCATGCATGCCGGGCTCATCCAAAGCGTACGTGGACCAAGGCGGACTAGTGGGGAAATGCAGCATAATAAGGCTTGACTGTCCAACAGAAACATGAGTTTATTAATGTACTTTAAATGCGGAAAAAAAAAAAATCAGAAGAGGTATGTAAGCACTGGTGTTTATCATTGGTGTTTTAACTCGCTGGAAATGGGAGCAATAACGGAAGAGTCGCTTAGCTAAGAGGTGTGGTTAGAATTCAAATGCAGCTGGCTTCATATGAAGGGAAAGGCAAGGGGGACTGATGAATTGATGAGGATATATTTCACCAGCCACTACAATATTAAGTCATGTTCCCAATTATGTACCTGGCAAGTTAAGATGAACGAAATTCACCAAGTCATTGACTTTAATCCATCAGCAACCTTCAGACAAACCGAACGTGCAAGCCTTTGGATTTCAGAATAAGGGAGGTTTTTCTTGGCAGTGAGGAGATTTCTAAAAAAAAAAACCTAGAAATATAAAGAAATATTATAACAGAAATAACAACATTCTTGGTTATTTAAGTTAATTCATTCATTCATCTTCTTCCGCTTAATCCTTTTCGGGTTGCGGGGGGGGCTGGAGCCTATCCCAGCATCTTTGGGCGAGAGGCAGGGTACACCCTGGACAGATCGCCAGTCCATCGCAGGGCCAACACAGAGAGACAGACAACCATTCACTCTCACAGTCACACCTAAGGACAATTGAGAATCCCCATTTTTGATGCCAATTAACCTAACCTGCATGTTTTTGGCATGTGGGAGGAAACTGGAGAAATCCCGGAGTAAACCCACGCAGACACGGGGAGAACATGCAAACTCCACACATATCACTGTTGGTCGGGGGCTGGGATCGAACCCAGGATCCCCCGGCCAAGGGTGAGTTGCTGTGCTGCCGCAGTGCTAACCACTCCGCCACCGCATTAATTTAAATCATTAAATACAATTTTATTAATATTTTTTTCTTTGTAATGAGAGTTAAATTATTGTTCTGTTCTGACTGCAAAGTTATGGTCAAAAATATAAACTGTTATAAGGAAAAGGTAAAAAAAAAAAAAAATACCACAGTCCATTTCAAATTTATTTAAAAAAACAGTAATTTTATTTTAAAAAAAACACAGAAATAAGCCATAAAATAATCCACAAATTTATAATAAAAGTTTCAAGTGTACAAGAAAAGACAATTTTACAAGAGGAAATTACAAATTTGAGGAAAATGGTTTCAAATTTAGATAAATTTACGGAGAAAAGTACACAACAATAAGAAAATTGTTATAAATTTTGGAGAAAAACCTCAAACCTTCAAGACTGAAGTCATTACTCACTGGGCTGCACGGTGGCACAGTGGTTTAGCACTGTGACAGCACAGTTTTACCCTCGGCCGGGGGATCGCGGGGATCATGAGGTCGTGGGTTCGATCCCAGCCCCCGACCAACAGTGAGCTGTGTGGAGTTTGCATGTTCTCCCCGTGTTGCGTGGGTTTACTCCGGGATTTCTCCGGTTTCCTCCCGCATACCAAAAAAAAACATGTAGGTTTAGGGCGCTCGCACACGCAGCGACCAGCAGCCGGTGGCTTGTCACCAGACTGCAAACCAAGTCTACCTACGGGTACAAATAAGTAAAAAAAAAAAAAAAAAAAAAATTACTCAAGTTTTAAGTGGGTGCTCTTTGTACCCTTAACTAGAAATTTTTGGTTGTCTCCTTTAATTTACATGACACTTGATATTTTCTAACCTGTTTGTATACCACCATAGACAGAGAGAGAAGCTGGATTAGACAGAGCTCAGAGAGGGAAAGATGAGGCAGAAGAGAGGAGCCAAGGAGAGGAAAGTGTTCAGGCAGAGTCCAGGAAAGGTGAGAGCAGAGGAAGGAGAGAAGGATGACACCAGTAAAAAGTCCAAATACAGGATGTCTGGGTGGGACCCCAACTGGCCCAGTATTCCAACATTCAAGCCTTGGTTATACAATACTTCAAATTGTGAGTTCCATATGCACGGCAGTGGCTCAGGAGGTAGAGTGGGTCGTCCAATAACCGGATGGCTGGCAGTTCGAATCCCACTCACCCCAGATATCCTGCCGTTGTGTCCCTGGTTAAAGACACTTTACCCACCTTGCTTTCAGTGTCCATAACACTGGGTATGAATGTGTATAAATGTTCGGTGGTGGCTGGAGAGACCGTTGGCCCGGATTGGCAGTCACGTTTCTGTCAGCCTGTCCCAGGGCAGCTGTGGCTACAGTAGTAGCTTGCCACTACCATTGTCTGTCTGGAGTGAATGAGTAATGTATCTGTAAAAAGTGTCTGCGTGTCTATGATAAAGCACTACATAAATCTGATGCATTATTATACGCAAAGTTATTGTGCAAAATTTAAAAAAAAGAAAAATAGTATAAAATTAACATATTCATATCTATGTGTTTCTGCACCCCCCCGGAAAAATATGTTGCCACCGCACCAAGGTCCGTAAGCCAGAGGAAACACTGACATCTGTCACAAGGTCTGTGGTGGACTTTTGCCAGTCGGTGCATCATGACATGCACTACACAAAGAGCAGAGATAAGCCTATGATGATCTGGTCAGTCACTGCAACCACTGATAATACCTCTATCTGCCAAGAATGTGCCACTAGTCCAGCAAAAGCTAGCGGTACTCAAATACTTGGCAAGCAGTTTCATGAAATGTTCAGTCAGAAAGCAACTCATACCGGCTCGGACGTCGCCCGAGTTAACAAGGTCAGGAGTTCCTGGCAGTGGAGGGCAAAGGACAGAGCTGCGAGGAGGAATCTGATCAGACCTAAATGAAACAGTCATTGTCACCCCCGACAGACTGCTATGATGATGATGAAGAAGGAGTTGAACTGTGTCTTTGTGCATCTAGAGAAAGCATCTGATAGGGTGCCAAGAGAGGAAGTGTGGTACTGTATGAGAAAGTCAGGAGTGGCAGAGAGGTATGGGAGGGTGGTGCAGGACATGTGTGAGGACAGCGAGACGGTGGTGAGGTGCACTGTAGGAGTGACAGATGGATTCAAGGTCAGGGTGGGATTACATCAGGGATCAGCTCTGAGCCCCTTCTTGTTTGCTATGGTGATGGACAGGCTGACAGATGAGGTCAGGCAGGAGTCTCCATGGACCATGAGGTTTGCAGACGACATTGTGATCTATAGTGAGAGTAGGGAGCAGGTGGAAGAGAACCTGGAGAGGTGAAGGTATGCCCTGGAGAGAAGAGGAATGAAAGTCATTAGAAGCAAGACAGAATACATGAGTGTGAATGAGAGAGAGGCAGCTGCAATGGTGAAGATGGAAGAAGTAGCAGTTGTGAAAGTAGATGAGTTTAAATACCTGGGGTCAACCATCCCAAGCAATGGAAAATGCACAAGAGAGATGAAGAGGAGAATGCAGGCAGGGTGGAGTGGGTGGAGACGACTGTCAGGGGTGATTTATGACAGAAGGGTAGCAGCAAGAGTGAAAGGCAAGATTCACAAGACGGTTGTGAGACCTGCTATGATGTATGATTTGGAGACGGTGGTGCTGACAAAAAGACAGGAGGTGGAGATGGCAGAGATGAAGATGCTAAGATTTTCATTGGGAGTGACTAGGAGGAAGAAGATTAGAAATGAGTATATCAGAGGGACAGCTCTGAGTGGTGTGGAGACAAAGTAAGAGAGGCGAGGCTGAGATGGTCTGGACATGTGCAGAGGAGGGACAGTGGATATACTGGACAAAGGATGTTGAAGATGGAGGTGCCAGGGAGGAGAAGAAGAGGAAGACCACAGAGAAGATTCATGGATGTAGTGAAGGAGGACATGGAGAGGGTTGGTGTTTCAGGGGAAGATGAAGGGATAGAGTGAGATGGAGGCAGATGATCCACTGTGGAGACCCCTGAAGGGAGCAGCTGGAAGAAGAACAAACTGTCAGATTTTCCACTGGTCATGTAATTAAGAATATATTTTAGAGTTCAACCTAACTGTTATGGGCAGCTCGGTGGTGCAGTGGTTAGCACAAAGGCAGCACAGTAAGAAGGTCACAGGATTGATTCCACCCCTGACCACCGTGGGTTCCATCCCACCTCCTGACGATCAGTGACCCTTCTGTGTGGAGTTTGCATGTTCTTCCCGTGTCTGCGTGGGTTTACCCCGGGTACTCCAGTTTCCCCCCACAGGCCACAAACATACAGGTCAGGTTAACTGGAGACTCTAAAGGCCCTTTTCCACTAGCCCCGCTTAGCCCAACACGGCACAGCTCAGCACGCTTTGTAGCTCTTTCCACTAGCCCCAACACGGTTTAACAGGCACTATTTTCATGCCTGATCGAGGGCAGGATACAACCGTGCTGAGTCGTGCTGAGATGTCGCCGCTGATTGGTCAGGTCGTAACGTCACGAAAGCGACCGTCTTCTGATGAATCTACACAACTGCCATTTGCAATATTTCATGGACTAACTCGGTCACGGAGTAAATACGATATTAATACAGAAAGCATTGTAGGTTTTGCGGAACTCTACACCGTGGTCCAACGAAGAGGTGCGGAGTTTTCTCTGCTTGGTGGCAGATCCATAGTGAGAGGAGCGACCCGGACCGATACAGATGCAGCCCAGCATAGAACCGGACTATGGACAAGCTGAAGACAAACGTGAGAGAACCATCGATGGTGAGTGATTTGTAATAATGCGCATCTATTCGCTTATTAATCCTGTTGGTGGTAAGCTCACTTTTTTTGAGCCATACAGCGCCGTTCTGTGCTGGCTAACGAGTTTTAGCTAGTAGCTAGCTAGTAGCCAACTGCTGATTCACGCTTGTTTTCTCCTAAGTATTCACTTGTGAGAGCAAAACGATGAAATACGTTAATCCAAGTCCTGGTTTGTGTACGTATTGCACTTTGGTGCTGTGCATTAAATTGTGTGCAATTTAATGCTAGAATGTGTTTCCACATGCCAGGGGTTAGCCTTCCTCAGTGTTTGTATTGTGGATACTGGTGAAATGGACCACAGGAGCTGAAATCTCGACATATTAAAAGTGCTTTTTCAAACCAGTGATTTATAAAGTCATTCATATAATTTTCTAAAGCTTCAGAATAGACCCACACACCTATTCTGTGGATCCTGCAGTGCTTGTCAGGGAAACGAAGCATTTTTGTCACATCCCACCACTGACTTTAACAGGTGTATTTCCCTAATACAGGTACATCTCCAAAAATTAGAATGTCATGAAAAACTTCAATATTTTTTGTCACTCATTTCAGAAAGAGAAATCCGTATATTATATAGATTCATTACACAGACAGTGATATATTTCAAGCGTTTATTTATTTTAATTTTGATGATTACGGCTTACAGCCCCCGAAAACACCAAATTCTATTTGGCAAAAAATTAGAATATTACATAAAATTAACTTTAAAAAATAGTTTTTTAATATAAATGTTGGCCGCTGAGGTGTTGGTTAATATGGGCTGTAGCCATAATCATCAATATTAAAATAAACACTTTCAATATATCACTGTCCCTGTAATGAATCTATATATGGGTTTCACTTTCTGAAATGAGTGACAAAAATATTGAATTTTTTCCTGATATTCTAATTTTTGAGATGTGCCTGTATAAGTGTTGAACTTGCTTGAACCTAACCACCATCCATTTCTGTCGTTCATCTAGGCAAGAGGAAAGCAGCCACCCCACAACGGACCTTGCCACTGTGGAACGTACTGAAATCCTTTGCTTTTATTGGTCAAGTGTCAAAACCAAAGTAGCACAATTTCCACTTAATATAAAAGGGACTGAACTGAGATTTATTTGATTGTGTGAATATGGCACATCAACTGTAAAATAAACCGCTTGTTAATGTATTTATTTTTTTGTCAGATCACTTGTGTGATCCTTTGTGAGTTATGTTCATAACTGTATGTTTTGGCGAATGTGAGATGTTCAGTCATCAATATAATTTAGTTTATATGTGTAGTTTATAGTCTATCATCAATAAACTCATGCAGTAACAAGACACATTACAAATATTTGAGACCCATTGTAGTGCTTCCTTTTATATTTTAGCAATGCTAGTACAAAACACCGCCCACACATGAAGCCAGGGCAAGAAGAGACACTTTTACAGACAAGACAAACTTTTATTGATAAAAACTTCATATTATGACTGAGCGACTCCATACTCGGTGATGCACACCTTCAGTTAAAGTACTAGATTCCATTCAAGTGAATGTATTAATTCATTCTGATTGCTGAGGCCACAGTAAAAACAGATGATTTTAAATGTAACCCAGCCCTTGTAAAATCTACTGAAGCGCAGCTACATGAAAATTGTGGTTAAATACAACAATGAAGTACTTTATTGTCACATTCAAATTGTAATCCCTCCTGTTTTGTTTTTCTTTTGAATTCTTGGATGGAATATGGTGGGCAATATAAGCTGCAGCTTCAGCCATCACCCATTTCAGATAACTTATGTTGAACTGTATAATCAGAGGAGTTATTGTTTAATTTGACCTTGTTAGATTTTTTCCCCTTTGTTATATTATTCTATTTTCTTTTAATCTTTACTTTTAATCAATCCAAAATAAAGATTCATTCATTAATTCACATTCCACCACTGGCTTTTAGCAACAAGTGTATTTCCCAAATATGTTTTTAAACTTGCTTTAATTAACCACCACCCATTTGTCTTTTGTCTAGGCAAGAGGGAAACTGTCCACCCCAACTGGACCTTGCCTCACTATTTACTGAGATGCAGGCTGAAGATCTGCTGAACCAGGACCAGTACGAGGGGCCGATCCAGTTGCTTCTCAGTGAGGCAGCGTGGCTGGTGTGTGACCCATTCCAGTTTCTTTTTTTTTTTTTTTTTTGCAGTTTGAATTTTGCACATTCTGAATAATCTGGAATTTGCTGCTGATTGTAATAAACAATTTAGTGACTTATGTGTTTGCATCATGATTTTCTATTTTGTCTGTTAAGACACCGGTGGGAAAAGAGTAAACACAAAGGATTTATCGGTGACCTTGAAAATAATGGCTCATTTTTAAGAAAAAAGTAACCAAAACAATTATTTTATTAACCGAAGACTGTATTGTTGGATGTGCCACCGCAGAAGACCCTGCATACTTTAGTGACAGTACCAGTATATGGAGGAATTCTGGGTCATATTAGCATCTGCTCTTCATCATAATGGGTTTGGGCGGGGGTGTCTAATCATGTGCCATGGAGGGCCAAGACCCTGAAGGCTTTACCTCCAACCAGTGTCTTCAACAGCAGATTCCACTGAACTTCTTCCACTGACTGCTGATCAGTGAGAACACCTGCTGAAGAGACTGGGTAGAGGAGAGAACCTGCAGGGTCTTGGCCCTCCATGACACATGATTGGAAGCCCTCGGGTTAGGGTTTAACGGGATTTAACATTTTAACACAAACTGCTTTATGGTTCATAATTCTGTTGACAGACTTACACCAAACCAAAAGTGATTTCTCAAACTGCTGGATTGTTCTTAGACAGCTTTTCCAATCTTTTAGTATTTAATTTGTGCCACATGGTGGTAACCTTCACATTGTAGAATGTGTAAATGATGAGGCAAGTTGGTCTCAAGCAGTTTATTACACATTCTCTCTCATGAGCATAGTAGAAAAGAGGACATCTCAGAAAAAACTTGTCCCTTATATACCCAGGTCTCCCCACAGCTCACAAGTCACATTGCATTCACATCAAAGGTAACATTGCATTTCCTCTTTAATCCCTTAGCATCCCCCTCACAGTCTTTGGCGCACAAAGGATCCTCCAAGCAGTCTCTCGCATACAAAAGATTACACTTTCACAGCTTCCTGCTCTCTCCAAGGAAACTCTTGCACTTTGTTCTTATCTAAGATGTGAGGCATTATGTAAGGCATTAAGTAAGTCACATGTGTGGCTACAACATATAAAAAAGAGACATCTGCAAAAACTTCAGAGGTTTATTGTCAGTGCAATTCCCAGTGCAATACTACATGAGTGCATGTATAGTACATTGTTGATGCAGAGAATATATATTTCTACAGTACATGTATCTAGTAAATCAAGTATTTTCCATGTAACCTTGTGACTGCATTATTTTAATTGCTTTTAATCCGAGATCAAGTTTGTTTTGGCCTAAAATGCATCATAACTGTCAAATATATCTTATTATACGTAACTCAGTACTGTTTACTTTTTGAATATATATTTTGTGGCTAATATAGTTATTAACATGGCAATCAAGTTGTGTCAGCTGATCATTTTTTGCTATGACACCACCTCAGACTCAGTGCTGCAGAAGCAGGTACGTCCATGATGTCTCAACAGTCTCTCCATGATTTTCACGCAGATCAGAGCAATTTGTTGCACAGGAAATAAACGTTTCTACAGACATTCTTAAGCTCTATAACCACTGATCGTTTGTGAAGCTGTGTTGACATCAGTGACAGGCTGTGTTGAACGCCCAGAACGACCGTTTGAAGCGGTAATTTCCCCACAACAGAGCCATCTGAAATACACACACAGCATACATATTTTAGTACCCAACAGCGATAACTTGCAGACATTACAGTGTAGTATGACGTACTTATAGCAAACTAGCATTAGCAACATTAGCTTACCGTCATATATGACCTAGTTTGTATCCTCACGTCTTTGGCTCTCCCAGAAGCTGCAGAACTATTCCATAGTGTTTCATCTCGCTGCCTGTACCCGTGTCTGGCGGTCCTTTTTGGCATTTACGGTGAAAAAAGCCACAGACCGAGGAGTCGCCTTGTACAGCCACCATGATGCATGTGTTATGTTTTGCTTGGGTCGCGTGTTTTACGTCACGGGAGTGTGGCGCTGCCTTGCTGTAAAAAAAAAAAATCACACCCACCCCAGCTTAACCCGGCTGTAATGGAGACACAACCGAGCTGAACCGTGTCGAAGTGAATCGAGACGTGGCGAGGTGAGCTGGGCTAGTGGAAAAGGGCCTTAAAGTGGACCTGGGTGTGAATGTGTGTGTGAATGGTGAAGGGATTGGTGCCGTACTGTGGCTGCCTCATCCATCCAGGTGGACGTCCTGAATTTCCCTCTGGGGATCAATAAAGTATACAAAAAAACCCCAAACATACATATTTAAAATAAACATTAATTTATGTATTTTACGGTTTTAATTTACCTTAATTTAACTGTTGTTCAGCTGCTGACTTCAACAAGAGTGAAAGTTTTATTTTTTCTGGTCATGGTCCTCTCTCTGTCTGGTGAAGATTCTCCAATAAAACAAAAAAATACAATAAAAAAAGACAAAAATAAAGTTGCATCTCTGTCAAAAATGTCTGCAAAAAAATCTCTCAACAGACATCGTCATAGTTGCTAAGCAACTGGGTAGTGTGTGGTCACGCAGACATAGGTCCTCCAAAGACCAGACCGTCTCATTGAGGACCTACTCTCACTGTAGTGGTGGTTCTGTGCTGACCGAGGTTTGACCCCTAAAGTATGGAAACTCTGTCAGTGTGATCGCTCCCTACCGTTCTGCAGAACAGCACCTTCCCCCAGCTTTGGAACCGCTGGAAGAGGTGGTCTGTGGAACAGAAAAAATGCAAATACTCACACGTGTACGAGCACGTACATGTGCACGTTATATGCATTTGATATAGGCTATAATAATAATGGAGTAGATTTATATGGCGCTTTACGTGTCAAGTGGCATCTCAAAGCGCTTACAGTGAGTCTATTAGTCATTCACTCCAGACAGACATTGACAGTGGTAAGCTACTTCTGTAGCCACAGTTGCCCTGGGGCAGACTGATGGAAACATGGCTGCCAATCCACGCCAACGGCCTCTCCAACCACTACCAAACATTTATACACATTCATGCCCAGCGAATGTGTATAAATCCCCACCAATCCAGGGAGTTCTCAGCGTAACACCGACCAGTAGCCCTGGCCCTGGGCCATAAAAGCGACCGGTGTGCCTTGGTGGGTGATCCGCTGTGGAATCACGATGAAACCACTCAGAGATGGGCCGGAGTGAACCAGGTGATAACAGGGATGGTTATTAGGGTGATTAAGATCTGAAGAAAATAACAATATAAGCCGCGCTGACAGCAAGTATCCTGATAACAGTGTTAGCTTGTGGGCTAATAGGCTACCTTTAGCCACCACTTCATCTACATGACGGACAGCTAGGTGGGCCAATAATAGAGTAGTGGGCGGGTCTCAAGGACAGCAGTGGGTTGGCTTTTTCTAAACTTGACGTATACGATTTACCTGGAAAAGTCAAAAAACCTTTTGGTGAGTTTCTCAGAGAAAACGAGATAAAGGCAGCGTGCTTTTTTCTGATAGTTGACTTTTTGGAAAATTTTTGGTTAATTCCATGATCAGTTGACACGTTTGAGACAGTTACAGCCTACAAACTCACCATTTTTCACTGAATGACCAATTAATTTTTAAAACGCATGCCTCTGATGGCAGGCTGCTGTGGCCGTCAGAAAGTTGGTGACAGAAAAACTTGTTAGAAATAAATTTAAATCAAACTCACCACTGCTGCTAAAAATCGTCTGTGCTGTTTTTAAACTGTAGCTCTCTTCTATGCTATTTTCTCTGATGAATGGGCCTTCCTCACCCCCACATAAAGTTAATGTGTCCCACAAATTTACAGCTTTCTTTCCAGGAAATTTCCGACTTTCTCCACTTATAGCAATATTAGACTTTTTTCTGTAAATGTGAGACTTTTTCATAGTAATTTGAGGCTTTTTTCTCATCCATTTCATTTTTCTTTCTGACAGAAGGTCGTCTCTTTACCTTGAGGCCAAGATGGAACGCAGCCCTGAAGGTGGTGTCCCATGCTCCTCAGTTTAATGGAGTCTACAAAATATCTGTTTCTAGACACATTTTCATGCTGTTTGTGAACTACAAACTCCACATTTTAATTCATTTTTAAATGAACGCTGTGTGCTCAGCTGACTGTCAGCTGCCACCATCCACACCCTGCAGAGAAAACGGAGCAGCTCCACGTCTGTGCTCCACCCGCGTGCGTGACACACACTGCCTGCGTGTGACAAGGACAAGGAGAACCTTCCATCCATTTTCTTCCGCTTAATCCTTTTCGGGTCATGGGGAGGCTGGAGCCTATCCCAGCATCTTTGGGTGAGAGGCAGGGTCCACCCTGGACAGATCACCAGTCCATCGCAGGGCAACACAGAGAGACAGACAACCATTCACTCTCACAGTCATACCTAAGGACAATTTAGAATCCCCAGTTTGATGCCAATTAACCTAACTTGCATGTTTTTGCCATGTGGGAGGAAACCGGAGAAATCCCCGCAGACACGGGGAGAACATGCAAACTCCTCACAGATCACTGTTGGTCGGGGATCAAACCCAGGATCCCCCGGCCAAGGGTGAGTTGCTGTGCTGCCGCAGTGCTGACCACTCCGCCACCGCGCTTGTCAAACAAAATACAATCAAATCTAATCTCAGTATGGTCGGTGCTGACCCCCGCTGAGAGGACCATGACATTTAAGCAGGGAACAAGGCAAACGGCGCCAGTCAGAGTCCGACCAAAGCAGCCATGCTAGACGTCGTGGTGTGTGGTGTCTTGTGTCTTGTGCTGGTACTCAATCTCTGTTTTTAAGAATTATTTTGTGCTCGCAGTGAGAATTGGACTTTTTGGGACTGCTCTCATTCATGAGTAAACTGATTAGCTTTTTTTTTCGTGGTTCGCTGCTATGCTTTACCTGAAGCGTTTGCTAAGCTAACGCTATTGCTAACGCCATAGCTAGTCGTAGCACCTAACACTGATACAAAGGAGCGACTCTGTCCCCGGTGATTGGGGCTTGCCAGAGGAACTAACCGAGGCAACAGTTGGACGGGAGCCGGATCAGAGTTCAAGTACAGCGGTGGTAGGAGAAGGGGACCAGTGTAAGAGCAGCTGGGGCCCCAGCTGGTTAAGAGCTGAAATCTGAGCCCAGCTACAGCGGCGGGGCTCGGCGGAGGAACTACTGAGGAAGACAGCGGTAGGTGGCGGGGCTCAGTGGAGGATCTATCGGGACCCCAGCTGGACAGGAGCAGGATTGGAGCTCAACTACAGCAGCAGTGGGAGGCGGGACTCGGTGGAGGAGCTGCCGGTACCCCGGCTGGACAGGAGCTCAATTGCAGCGGCGGTAAGCAGCGGGACTAGCAGCGGAAGGGGCTAGCTGAAGCTCAGCTGGATTCAAGGTTGGTCGGATTGGATACCGGCGACACCAGCAGAGATTGTTTTACTATCAACAGGTAAGTAAAAATGCCACCAAAGAAGGAGGAAATGGAAGAAATCAAAAAATCTCTGAACTTCTTGTCAGAAAAATTGACCAAAGTGGCTAGTCAACAGGTTAAACTATTAGGGCTAATGGAAGAAGTCCGAGAATCAAAATTAACAATTAAGGAAAAAGACAAAAAAATTGCAGACTTGGAGCGACGCGTTGAGGATCTTGAACAATGTTCTCGTATGGATGATGTAATTATAAGTGGACTAGACATTAAATATCAATCATATGCTCATGCTACAGCAGGAATGAGAGGTGAGGAGGCTCCCCTGAGTGAATCAGTCTCGCTGGAAAACCAGGTGCTTCAGTTCCTTGAAAGTAGAAATATAAAGGTTGAAGCAAATGCAATTTCAACTTGTCACGCTTTACCCAGAAAGGATAATAAGACAAAGAAATCAATTGTGATGTGCTTTGTGAACAGAAGGGTAAAGAATGACATACTGAGGCAGGCCAGAAAGCTACGGGGAACAGAAGTTTACCTAAATGAACATCTAACAAAAACTAATGCTGAAATAGCATGGCAAGTACGGATGCTGAAAAGACAAAATAACATACAGGCAACATGGACAAGAAATTGTAGAGTTTGGATAGAACTAAATGGAACACCTGAGGAAGCAAAGAGTATAATAATCTGGGATGTTACTGACTTAAATAAATACAGATGAACACTGATTAAGAATTCAATTCAATTCAATTCAACTTTATTTATATAGCGCCATTTCACAACAACAGTCATCTCATAGCACTATCAACTGTAGGGAGGACCCCCACAGTTGCAGAAAGACCCCAGCAATCAGGCGATCCCCTGTGAGCAAGCACTTGGCGACGGTGGAGAGGAAAAACTCCCTTTTAACAGGAAGAAACCTCCAGCAGAACCAGGCTCAGGGAGAGGCAGTCATCTGCTGCGACTGGCTGGGGGGTGAGGGGATAGAGAAGAAGAAAAGAACAGACATGTAGAGAGAAGAAAAGAACAGACATGTAGAGATTAAGAAAATTAAGAGACTATGATAATCCATATCCACACACACGGCAAGAATAGTTCTTTTGTGACATACCATGTCAATGTACTTTAAAAAAAAAACAAAAAAAAAAAACTTATGACTGACTTGAGTAGACATCAATTATCCCCAGTTGGAGGAAGTCATTTGACACAGAGTGAGGAAATTCAAACTCTGAAAATATGCCATTATGCTGAACATAAACTACAAGAGATGGAGAATGATATTGATCCTGATAACCACTTTTTCAATAATATTCATAATCATTGTGAATATTACTGTACTGAAGTATGGGGAAATACATATAAAACAAACATATATCCAGTCTTTATGCTTCAAAAGAGAGCTATTAGAATAATAAACAAAGCTGCTTACAGGGAACCAACAAACCCACTTTTTCTTAAATTAAAAGCTCTCAAGTTGAAAGATCTGGTTGCCTTTAAAACTGCAGTAATAATGTTTAAAGTGAAGAATCTATCACTGCCCGCAAATATCCAAAAGTTGTTCCAAATGAGGGAGAAACAATATCATTTCAGAGAAACATGTAATTTCAAAAACCGTCAGTGAGAACTACCACCAAGCAACACCGTGTTTCAGAAGGAGTCAGATTATGGAACGATTCTGGACCTGAATTAAAATCATGTACAACGCTTGGACAATTTAAACAAAAACTAAAGGAAGAAATACTCCAAACATATTTACAAGATGACATGTAAAATCACATAAGGATTGTCATATCCAGTCTGTGTTGTGTTGTTACTTAGTTTTGTTTTGTCAAGTTTTGTCTTAGCTTTGTTCTGAATTTTTTTTTTCTTTTTTTTTTTTTTTCGGTTCCGCCGGACCGGCGGCGCCACACGAGTCGGCTGCCTGTTGCAACAGCCTTTTTTTTATCTTCCTTCTTCTTTCTACACCTTTCACTCTGTATATATATCACGGACGCACGGATCGCCCCGGGGGTCTCCCAGGTCGGCGGACGGAGCCACGGTTTGCAGCGGGAGACGTTACAGCGGGGAGGAGCTAGTGCTAGCTAGCACTTGGCCGCCGCCCGGTGCTAATGGGAAACTCGACATACCGGGAGCTGTAGCGAAAAGGACGCGGGTGCCGGGCTGGAGTTTAGGCGGCGTGAAAGAAATATAAGACAGAATAATAAAGAGCGATGGCAAGAACCAAGCAGACCGCCCGTAAAATCTACTGGAGGAAGAAGCCCCCCAGGAGACAGCTAGCCACCAGGGCTGCTCGGAGAGGCGCTCTGGCCACCGGCAGAGTGAAGAGGCCTCGCCGTCACAGGCCCGTGGCTCTGAGAGAGATCCGTCACTACCAGAAATCCACGGAGCTGCTCATCCGTAAGCTGCCCGTCCAGCACCTGGTGAGGGAGATCGCTCAGGACTTCAAGACCGTCCTGCGTTTCCTGAGCTTCGCCGTCATGGCTCTGCAGGAGACCAGCGAGGCCCACCTGGTGGGTCTCTTCTTCGCTAAGGGGGTCACCATCATGCCCAAAGACTTCCAGCTGGCCCGCCGCATCCACGGAGAGAGAGCTTAGACTTTCTGCTGCACATTCACCAGCCATAATGCTCTGCACTGTGTGTCTATATATATACATTTATAGTAATATGGACATATGTTTACTAGATGTTGTTTTTTCTTGCCTTCTGATTGTTGCTCTGAGTGTTGCTATCCCTGTGCTGTTGCAATCCTGGAATTTCCCCATTGTGGGACTAATAAAGGCTTATCTTATCTTAATTGTAATCGCTCTTGTTTTGTTTTTCTTTTTTATTCTTGGATGGAATATGGGTGGGCAATAAAAGCTGCGGCTTCAGCCATCACCCATTTCGGATAATTTATGTTGAACTGTATAATCAGAGGAGTTATTGTCTAATTTGACCTTGTTGGATTTTTTTTTCGGACGGATTGGAGCAGCATCTGCAGTGATGCGGACGTTGTACCGGTCTGTTGTGGTGAAGAGGGAGCTTAGTTCTAAGGCAAAGCTGTCGATTTACCAGTCAATCTACGTTCCTACTCTCACCTATGGTCACGAGCTTTGGGTAATGACCGAAAGAACGAGATCGCGGATACAAGCGGCTGAAATGAGCTTTCTCCGTAGGATTGCTGGACTCACCCTCAGAGATAGGGTGAGGAGCTCAGTCATCCGGGAGAGGCTCAGAGTAGAACCGCTGCTCCTCCACATTGAAAGGAGTCAGTTGAGGTGGTATGGGCATCTGATTAGGATGCCTCCTGGACGCCTCCCACTTGAGGTGTTTCAGGCACGTCCCACTGGGAGGAGACCCCGGGGCAGACCCAGGACTCGGTGGAGAGACTATGTCTCCCAGCTAGTCTGGGAACGCCTTGGTATCCCCTCTGAAGAGCTGGAGCAGGTGGCTGGGGAGAGGGAAGTCTGGGCTTCTCTGCTTGAACTGCTGCCTCCGCGACCCGGACCTCCGGAAAAGCGGTAGAAGATGGATGGATGGATTTTTTTTTCTTCTTTTTTCCCCTTTGTTATATTATTCCGTTTCTTTTTAATCTTTACTTTTAATCTATCCCAAATAAAGATTAATTCATTCATTCCATAAATCCGCCTTTAGATGCAGCCGAACCGACCTGGGAGTGTTCTGACCTCCTGGACCGCGGGCTACGAGGCTGCAACACCTGAACTGACACACAGCCACCGAGACACACATGCTCATGCTCATGCTCATGCTCGTGCTCGCCACAAACTCGCACCCTAAATCATGTGCTCGTACCACAGAGCTAATATGCAAAAACCTTTGAAACACACAGCTGGACACATGAAAGTCAACACGAGAGCGGCTAAGCTAGTTAAGCTAGCTGGTTTTAGCCTGGTTCACCGTTCTTTTAAATCCGGTTTGAAAGCAGAAACGGAACCAGAACCTTCTCCAGGTCAGCTTAGGTGTCTCTCACAAATATTCCTCACATTTGTTGGTGACAAACAAGTCTTTTTAACAGTTTTACCAGCAAATCTCGGTTCAGACCTCAAAGCTCCACTGGTATCGTCGCCATCTTGAGTTCTTCTTCTTCTTCGTGCTTGCTTTACGACGCTTTACAAGTTGGTGCATAACCGCCACCCACAGGTGAGGAATGACCTTCTATGGCTGACAGACTTGCATTAAAAAAAACCTCATGGTGAAGCAGACACAAAATGCATATTGTAGAGACCAGATTGAGTCAGACAGCGTCTCAGCCAGGATGCAGTGGTTAAACATAAGAGGACAATAGTCAGGGGCGTCATGGGGAATTGGCAAGAAGAGGGAGACGGGGGTTCAAGGGGAATGTATTGTGTTGTTAGATGTCATGCAATGTGATGTGAAATGTCATGCAGAGGTGAGATGATCTGTTGGGATATAAGAGGAAACTGTGATTGACGATGACACACTTGTTCCTCAGGAACCTACCAGCGCTCACCTCTGTAGTCATGAAGTCCTTTGAGCGCCTGGTCCTGTTCCACCTCAAGTCCATCACCACCCCTCTCCTGGACCCGCTGCAGTTTGCCTACCGAGCCAACAGGTCTGTAGACGATGCAGTCAACCTGGCCCTCCACTCCATCCTGCAGCACCTGGACTCCCCGGGAACCTACGCCAGGATCCTGTTTGTGGACTTCAGCTCCGCATTCAACACCATCCGCCCCGCTCTGCTCCGGGACAAGCTGTCCCTGCTCAACGTGCCTGACTCCCTCTGCAGGTGGATCATCGACTTCCTGACGGACCGGAGGCAGCATGTGCGGCTGGGAAAGACTGTCTCAGACTATACTAGCATCAGCACCGGATCACCCCAGGGCTGTGTACTTTCCCCCCTACTCTTCTCCCTTTACACCAACTCCTGCACCTCCAGCCACCAGTCTGTCAAGTTGATCAAGTTTGCGGACGACACCACCCTCATCGGGCTCATCTCCAACGGCGACGAGTCCGCCTACAGGAGAGAGGTGGCCCAGCTGCCGTCCTGGTGCAGCAATAACAACCTGCAGCTGAACGCTCTGAAGACAGTGGAGATGATTGTAGACTTCAGGAAAGTCACTACTCCTCTGCCCCCCCTCACCCTCTCAGGCTCTCCCATCACCACTGCTGATTCCTTCCGCTTCCTAGGCACTACCATCACCAGGGACCTCAAATGGGAGCTGACCATCAGCTCACTCATCAAAAAAGCCCAGCAGAGGATGTTCTTCCTGCGGCAGCTGAGGAAGCTCAAGCTACCCACCAAGATGTTAGTGCAGTTCTACACAGCCATCATCGAGTCCATCCTCACCACCTCCATAACCGTGTGGTACGCAGGAGCCACTGCCAGGGACAGACTAAGGCTGCAGCGCGTCGTGCGCACTGCTGAGAAGGTGATCGGCTGCAAGCTCCCATCTCTCCAGGATCTGTACATCTCCAGGACCCGGAGGCGTGCTGGCCGGATCATAGCCGATCCCTCACACCCTGGTCACGTACTGTTTGCCCCCCTCCCCTCTGGTAGAAGACTTCGGTCCATCCAGACTAAAACCTCCCGTCACATGAACAGCTTCTTCCCCTCTGCCATTAGACTGCTGAACACTAAGTGACTCTCGTGCACCATGTACAGCAGCTCAACCAGACTCATGTCAATCATCACTGTTTTCTTCCTGCATTACCGACTGCACTATATAGTTCTCCACAGTATCTGCTGCTGGCTAATATATATTTTAACTGTTGACCAGTATCACTTAATCTTATCCTACACTTTATTACATGTATAGTTTATTTCTCTTATCTTATCATGTTTAATGTTGCAGCATTGTACCGAGACAAATTCCTAGTTTGTGTACTACATGAACAATGGCAATAAACCTGATTCTGATTCTGATTCTGATTCTGATTCTGACCAGCTACAGTGAGGGCGATCCTGGCCAACTCGCCATGGCTGGTTGCTAAGGGCTACCACCCCCTGGCACTGGAAGCGGACTTCATCATTTTGGCAACCAGAACTCTCAGCGTGCAAGCAGCGGCACCAACATCCATGAGGGACTTCAGCAAGGTCGAGAACCCGTTGGTGGTAGCCGGGACAGTAACCAGGAAACAAAGGAACTGGGTGATCTGATTTTATCATCGCCGTTTTGTCTCAAATGCCCAACACTGCCTGTCGCCATGTCAATTCAAGAAGCTGAGAAGACGGCACATTCAAAATTTGGTTGCAGCTGCAACCGATAGTGACAGGAACAGACTCCTTTATGTCACGGACACACGTTCGGGGAGACGGATTTTGGTGGACTCCGACTCCCAAAAGAGCCTCATCCTACCGGTCAATACAGACAAGGTGGCAGGAGGCAGCGGTCCTGAGCTCACGGCCACCAACGGATCCACCATCAGGACATATGGAGAGTGGACACTGACGATATGCTTACATGGACGCAACTTTCAGTGGGACTTTGTTGTAGCTGCATGTTCTGCCCCCATTTTAGGCACAGATTTTTTATGTGCTTATGGGTTGTTAGTCGATGTTGCTAATAGGAGATTAGCGGATGCTGTCTCTTTTACCTCACTGCCCTGTACAGCTCGGGGAGCTGGGTCAACAACACTGGCTAACGTTATAGCTCCAGGGCGGGTGCATGTCCGCTAACCCATCGGAGCACGATCAAACGCTGCCATCTTCACAGACCCCATCGGGACGTGCTGTTCATCAGGGCTTGTCCGTAGCCCTTCGTACGTGTCCTTGGTGGGAAATTCTGACACCAGGGGAAAAGAAATAGGCAGGAGGAGAGGAGAGGGACAGGCTCCTACGGTTCGTCGCCTGGGCTTACCTGCAGCACAAAACTCAACAGCCCACCGACATCCCGGGTGGCTGATGATCATTCACAAGCACACAGATAATCAACACGTTCCTTTCACTTATCTGTGTACGAGCCTTTCTCCACACAGCTGCGTCTACTTCAGCTGGACCTTTGGGCGTCTTCGAGGCCTCTTCAGTCCCAAGCTGCCACTGCCAATCCCAGCACCTGCTGTGTTCATACCATCCCACTCATGTGAGCCTCCCCTCTACGTCCTCTCCCTCCACCTTGCCTGCTCCATCAGTCCATCCATCCATCCATCCATCTCAGTCAAATCTGCGTCCCAACCCTTTCCTTTCTCCTTCTCTGTCCTTTTTCCATTTCTCCGTTCCTTCCCTTGTTTCCTCTGCTCTCCCTCTTTGACCCCCAAGTGCTCTACTCGAGCGTCCCCCCCTTCTTCTTCCTCCTTCTTTCCTCCCTCTTCTCTCAGTCCTTCCCTCTGTCCATCCTTCTGTCCTTCCCCTCAGTCCTGCATCATCCTTTAATAGGTCCCACCGGGGAAGAATTTGTAGCTGGAGCTCACTGATTGGTTCCTGCTGATTGAATCAGTCAGCTCAGGTGTAAACGATAATCAAACCAAAACACAACAGAAATGAACTCAAATTTCAAAGCATACAAAATCACACCACAAAATCCAACATGCGATACATTAAGAAAATAATAAAATTCACACTAAGCAGCCCTAGAGCTGCAATAAATAAAATACACACCTACACCCTGGACCTTATTCCCTGACAGTACCAACATTTGCTCACACAGTTCCCAGCACTCACTGTCCCGACTTTTTCGGCTACGATAAGGAAAAAGGGGGTCGAACACTTCATAACGACATAAGGCCCGCCGGTGTTGGCGTGACCTCGACACTTGGATGCAGCTAAACTGGCCAGTGCGTCAGAGGAGTTTGCCAACTTAGAGCAGTTGGGCATCATCAGGTGCTCCAACAGCCCGTGGGCATCCCCCCTACACATGGTGCCGAAACCCGACGGGTCGTGGCAACCGTGCAGCGATTTCCAGCGCTAGAAAAATGCCACGGAACACGATTGTTATACCATTAGGCACATCCAGGAATTTTCCATGCACCTGTCCGGGGTGTGTGTTTTTCCAAAAGGGGATCTGGTCCGCAGATACCATCAGGTCCCGGTGTGTGCGGAGGACGTTCCGAAAACAGCGGCAATAACTCCTTTTGGCCTTTTCGGGTTTTTACGCATGCCATTCAGATTAAGAGGCGCGGTGCAGACTTTCCAGAGGATGATGGACGTAGTGCTTCACAACTTGTCCTTTGTTTCTGTCTACTTGGATGACATTCTGGTAGCTAGTGTGTCTGAGGAGGAGCACATCGCCCAACTCAAGATGGTTTTCCAGAGGTTGGAAGTGCACGGGCTTATAGTGAACCCGGCGAAGTGTCAGTTCGGTGTGCCTGTGATCAATTTTTTGGGCTACTGCATTTCGCCGGAGGGCGTGATTTTGCTACAGGATAAGGTACGCGCCGTGTCAGACTTTCCGTGTCCACAGACCATGAGGGCCCTGCAGGACTTTTTGAGGATGGTCAGTTTTATAACCATTTCCTTCCCTGGGCAGCCCAGCTGATGCAGCCATTGTATGCTGCATTGAAAAAAAAAGAAACCTGCGGAACATGTCCACTGGACTCCCGAGAGAGTCCAGGCTTTCACAAACGCCAAGACAGCGCTTGCGGATGCCGCGTTGCTAGCTCATCCAGATCTTTCGGAATGGATAGTGCTCGCTACAGATGTGTCTGATGTTGCCATAGGAGCAGTGGTAGAGCAGTACATCTCTGGTTCGTGGCAGCTGCTTGCACTTTTCAGTCAGACTTTGCGCAACAGTGAATGCAAATACAGCACGTTCGACAGAGAGTTGCTGGCTCTACACCCGGCGACGTGCCATTTCCAGTTTTGGCTACGAGGGCGCACGTTCACCATGTTTGTGGACAAAAAGCCGCTGACGTATGCAATGTCCAAGGTCTTGGAACCGTGACCGAACCGGCAGCACCGGCATTTGGCCGCGATCTCAGAGTTTACGACTGACATTCAATATGTTGCCGGTAAACTCAACAGTGAGGCCGACTGTCTGTCATGTGCGCTAGTCTCCCCGTTCTACATGGGAATAGATTTCCCGATGATGGCCCCGGATCAAGCCAGGAACACAGACATTTGCGCGCTCCAGTCTGCACCTACTGAGTTAAGGCTGGAGAGCAGGGTTGTGCAAGAAGGGTGCCCTCCCTTGCTCTGCAACATCTCCACCGGCCGCCCACATATGGTGGTTCAGAGCTGTTGGTGTCGTTGCGTTTTTGAGTCGGTCCACTCCTTTTCACATCTGGGAGTGTTTGCTTCGATGAAGCTAGAGGTGACGAAATTCGTCTTGCCGCTCTTGCGCAAAGATGTGAAGGAGTGGGCTGCAGCTTGTGCTGCTTACCAGCAGGCCAAAGTGCACAAGAACAGCAGAGCCCCCCTTGAGCCATTCCAAATCCCGGTCAGAAGGATCGATCACGTCCACGTGGATTTGGTAGGACCCCCCCACCCACCCACTATCGCAAGGTTTCATGCACCTTTTAATAATTGTGGACTGCACCACGCGCTGGCCTGAAGTGGTCACGCTGGCTTCCACCACGTCCGCAGAAGTGGCTTGTGCTTTTTTGTCGGCTTGGGTTGCACGGTTCGGATCCCTGTCAGACATCACTTCCAAAAGGGGTCCGCAATTCATTTCGGAACTCTTGTCCGTGATAGCCCAGAACCTGGGGGTCAAAATTAACCATCCTACCCCATACAACCCCCAAGCTAACGGGTTATGCAAGCGTTTTCATAGGTCACTTAAAGCAGTGCTCAGAGCTTCACTCACGGACACAAATTGGGTCGACCGCCTGCCCTGGGTTTTTTTAGGGTTGTGCTCGACACCAAAGGAGGGTTTGGCAGCCTCCCTGGCAGAAGTCGTTTTTTTCTCAGCCGCTGTGGATCTTTGGAGAGTTTTATCTGGAAAACCCCGTGCCCGAGGCTGACCCGCCCACGTAATTTTTCACCGTACGGAGGCTTTTAATGTACCGGGCCCGGCCCACCATTGTTTTCCCCGCACCTTCATCCTAAAGAGTTTATAGAACACCAGCTTTGTTTTCATCAGGCACGATGCTCACCAGATCCTGCTGTGCCCACTGTACAACGGACCGTTCAGGGTGTTGGAACCTGGAGTGAAGCATTTTGTGTTAGACTTGGAGGGGCGTAGGGAGACCGTCTGCATCGACAGGCTGAAGCCCGCTTTTGTGCTGGCAGATGAGCAGGTGGTGTTGGCCCAAGCTCCCCGGCGCGGACGTCCACCATTGGTGACTCTGCAAGTTTGTGTTCCCTCAATAGGAACCTGCGCACACAAAGCTAATGTGTTTCCCCCCCCACTTCCTTTTTCCCTCCACAGACTGACGTGCCCTCCTGTACACCTCGCCAGCAGGGTGCTCCGACTGGATTGGCAACCCCCCGCTACAGCTGCTATGGGTGCCAGCTCAATTCCAAAGGACAGGGGGGTTAGTGCCCTTTCTGGGTGTTCGGGGGAGGGGGGCTGTGTGGTGGCATGGGTGGGGGATTCTCCACCCAGAGAAAGAAGCTGAGATAAGGGGGATCAATGGACCAGAGGAGGAAGTGTCACCGGGGGGGTCTCAAATGGGACAGTATGGACTATGCACACCCCGGGGAGAAAAGGAACCGTCGGAGCCGCTGGAAGAAAGAAGGGTGTGAGCAGCGGGACCGGCGTTATGTTCAGTTAATATGCCACACAGGTCTTTGTTCCAAACAGTGTATTATGGGCGGAAGTTCTGGGTCTCAATGCATGGAATTAAAGGTATAAAAGAGGAATGCACAGAGACCCGGGAGCTCTTTTACTGTGCAATGTGTTGGAGAAGGAATACAGTTCATGTGTCGTGCAGCTCGTTGCCTCGCCTGTTTCCTTTCTCCACACTATAATAACATACTCCACTCATTCAGTTACATTACAAAAGCTACAATTCCCATTTTCATGTTTCCCCAAAATAAACAGTGTCTTATTTAATAAGCAACTTTCACATTACGAGTGCGCATGTGCGTACTACGTGAGTTCAAAGTTCACGAGTACCAAACATTCTGGTAGCCGTCTTGATTTTTTATAGAGACAATGCTGTCACACCTAAACAACTGCGTTTAAATTCTGCTTCAAGCTCTCAATCATTGTTATGCCAGGTGCACATTGTGCCATAGTTAAGTGTGGGAATGGCATGTATCATCTGGAGCGGTGGAAAAAGAAAATTTGCAGCATACATGCCTGTAACTTCGGTGTGTATGCATCCATACACATGTATCCATGTGTGTGCACATGGCCGCCACGATTCATGTGATATACATTCCCCATGGAGATGAAGTATCTGGACGGACGTAATTGTTGGATTAAAGCAGTAAGTCTATATTGTAACACTGTGGGACACATATGTGGGTTTCATATGCTTCACTGTATGTTTACTGTATGCTTCACGTCTCAGATGAACAAAGGACTGAGCCTCCTTGGGGATGACAGGAGGATATGAAATGTGGTCTTTGGTATGCAAAGAGATGTCTTTGGGAGATTTCCTGGCTGCCACTGACTTTGGGTGGAGGTGATAAGACCTGGAGGAAGACGCATTGTTACTTGGGATTAAATACAATGTGACTGTGTGCTTTGATGTCCTGGGGTATAAAAGGACAAATGCCTGGGGGATTCCTCCTCTTTCTGTTTTTTTTTTTCCACAATATTTTTATTGAACCTTTTTACAAACATAACACAAACAATCAGTCACTAACACTAAAGTAATAAAAAAAATACTAAAAAAAAACAAAAACACCAACAACCACTAACAAGAACAGGTCTTCAACAATGCTCCTCTGTTTAGTCTAGGCAATCCATTACATAAGTATACATATTATACATTCACCAGTTTGGAATTTACAAGATCCACACACATCATTCACCTTCTTCTTCAAAAGTTATGTTTAAATTCTTTACATAATCAATGAAAGGTCTCCATATATTCTCAAACACATTTTCCTTTGATTTCAGTATGTATGTTATTCTTTCTAATGGAAGGTTTGTTAACATCTGTCTTAACCACTGAGTCGCAACTGGTCTATGAGTCTTTTTCCACAATAGTACAATACATTTTTTGGCGTTAAGCAAACTGAGGTCTATGAATGCTCTTTCACTTTTATTAAAATTATGCTTTTCTGGATACAGACCCAACAAAAACAATTTAGGATTCAATATGATTTGTTTTGAAATTATTTTTTCAATTGTTACCCTCACCTCTTCCCAAAACATTCTAATTTTTCTACATTCCCATAAACAATGAAATAAGGTTCCTTTACTTTCCATACATTTTGTGCATGTATCTGGTATGTTTTTGTTATATCTATTTAATTCCACCGGTGTAACATACATCCGCATTAACCATTTAAAATGTATCAATTTTACACGTACATTTATTGATCAAATTTGATCAAAATTGATCAAAATTTGATTTATTGACAAATCAAATTTTATTATCCCCAAATCAAAAAATGAGGAGTTTGAACATTACTTAGAGAATCAAAATTGGGAGCAGCTCATGGCAACATGTGAAGTAGATGATTGTTGTAATTTTATAACTGCAACAATCACAAAGTCTATAGAAAAATTTTCAAAGCAAATTAAAAGTAGACAACAGAAGATTAGCCTACCATGGTTAAATAATGAAATAAGAAAACTTATGAAGAGGCGAGACTATGCACTAAAAACATCACTAACCTCCAAACTACAAAATGATCACCTTGTGTACAAAAGTTTAAGAAATAAAGTAGTACATGAGCTGCGAAAATCAAAAATATCTTATTACAATAAACTGATAGATCATGCAAAGGGTAACAACAGTTCCCTATGGAGGCATTTAAATAACTTAACTAATAAAAAAAACGATCAGAAGGGGGTAAAGGAACTTAGAATCAATGGCAAGACCGTCAGTGACAAGGCTACTTTGGCAAATGAATTTAATTCACACTTTGTGGGCTCTGTGGAAGACTTAACAAAAATTTTTGTGCTGCCAAATGTGCTCAACAACACAAATTCCATACTTCCAACAGATACTTTTCACATCGATGAGGTAAATGAGAAGTTAATTGCTGGTATTGTTAAAACACTGTCAAACTCAAAAACTAATGATATCTACAATATGAGCACCTCCTTTCTCAAAATGCACAGCAAAATATTAATCAAACCACTGACTCATCTCATTAATCTCTCCATTAGGTCTAGTACATTTCCATCTGGCTGGAAAAAAGCTGTCGTCATACCAGTTCATAAATCAGGCAGTAAAGACGATATATGCAATTACCGCCCAATCTCTATCTTACCAGTCCTATCTAAGGTTCTTGAAAAAGTTGTAGCTACACAGCTGATAGACTACTTACAAGACAGTCAACTTCTTCATCCACATCAATTTGGTTTTAGACCAGGATACTCAACAGAAACAGCAAATTGTTGCCTTATTGAAAACGTCAAACAGTCCTTGGACAGGGGTAATGTGGTAGGAGCTGTTTTTCTAGATCTCAAAAAGGCTTTCGATACTGTAAACCACAGTTTGCTTTTATCCAAAATGGTATCTTTTAACTTCTCCCCAAATACATTAGAATGGTTTGCATCTTATCTCCAGAATAGAGAACAGTGTGTAAAAGTTCACCAGGATAAATCCTCATTTTTAAACAACCGCATGGGTATCCCACAAGGGTCCATTCTTGGTCCTTTACTTTTCAGCATTTTTATTAATGACTTGCCGTTACACTGCTCAGCTGCAACATGCCAACTTTATGCAGATGATGCAGTTATTTACACAGCTGCCAAGACTCCAGCACAGGCTGCAGATGTACTGTCTACAAGTATGGTTGATGTCCAAGAGTGGCTCCTCAAGAACCATCTATTGCTGAACCTTCAGAAAACAGTCTCAATGTGCTTTTCAATCAAAAAATGTAACCTGCAACATTTTAAAGTTAATATACATGATCATGACATCAGTTTAGCTACAGAATTCAAATACCTTGGCATTGTACTAGATCCTCAACTCAAATTTAATCTTCATATAAAGAAAATTTCAAAAACAGTAAAAAAAAATCTGAACTGCTTTAAATTAATTAGATATTACATACCTTACGAAGCAGCTGCACTGTATATGCATTCTATGGTTTTTTCTCATATATCATACTGTTTGACAGTCTGGGCTCAAGCAGCCCCTTCCACAATAAGACATATAGGTTCATTATATAATCAAACCCTAAAAATCGTGGACAAAAAGCCCATTAGGTGGCATCACTGTAATGTTTTAAAAAAATACAACCTATTGAGTTTTGAGAGCTTCATTGACCTCTGTCTTCTGAAATTAACGTTCAAATGTTTCCATAAATCAGCACCCGAGCCACTTGCTGGTTTCGTCCAAAGACAGGACAGCAGCAGAGCCACCAGGAGTTCTGTTAACAATAACTGTAAAATATTCCACCGCAGAACCACATTTGGACAAACAGCTTTCTCTATAAAGGGCAGTCACATCTGGAACACAATGCCAAATGAAATTAAAATAATAACGGACTTTAAAACATTCACTAAAAATGTTAAAAACTGGCTGAAAAATAAACAAGAATGTACTCATGTATGAATTATTTGTCTGCAAAGTGAGAGTGAATGAAGGGAAGGAATAAATGTGTTTGTTTATAGTGAGTGACGGAGGGAGGAAGGCCTGAAATAGGCAAATGTGAGTTATGTTATATGTGTTAAATGTGAGTCAGGCTGTTATATTTGTGTATTTATAATATTTATAATATTTATGTTAAATGTGAGTCAGGCTGTTATATTTGTGTATTTATAATATTTATAATATTTATAATTGTGTATTTATAATTTTTCTGCATTGATGTATGTGGTTATTGTGTATATTTTTTATCTTGATTCTTTTTTCTAAAGCCCATCCAGGGACAAGAGTTGCAAATTAGCTAATAGCTATACACTCTATGTGCAACACATCAGATTGATTGTCTTTGATTAATTGTCTATGTTTATTGCACTGTCCCTGTCAAATAAACTAATCTACTACTGATTTGGTTTGAGCTTCTGTACAAGCCAATTCCCATTGTTCCTCTGAAATTTCAATTTGCAGGTCTTCTTTCCAATAATTTAATCTTTTCTGTGAGTTTTCACTTGAAGATAGTGTCAATGAATTATAAAACTCTGAAATAATACCCTTTCTCTTACTATCTTTTGTCAAAATTTTTTCCAAGGATGAATAAATAGGTCGAGTGAGAGCATTGTTTTGATTTGATCGAATAAAGTTCCTAAGCTGAAGATATTTAAAAAAAAAAATGTGTTCTATTAAGATTAAATTTGATCCTCAGCTCTTCAAAAGACATTATGTTATCTGAACATGACAGATATAAATCTTGAATCTTTTGAATCCCTTTTAAATTCCATACTTTAAATACAGCATCCACTCTCCCTGGTTTAAAATATTGATTACCCCATATTGGGCTAAATTGTGACAGTAAATGTGGTTCTTTTAAATATTTTTTAATTTCACACCATATTTTGATCATATGCTTTACAAAAGGATTTTTAACTTGTTTCTGTAATTTTTTTGCCGAGTCTGAGTATATGAATATGGGAAGAGATAAAGGTAAATTGTATGATTCCATTTCAGTCCAGTGAGGAAGATCATTTGATGAAAAATAATATGTCATAGACCTCAGTTGTGCTGACCAGTAATACAACAAAGTTTGGACATTTCAGACCTCCACGATCAAATGGTAAATATAGTAAGGACAGACGTAATCTAGCCTTCCTATTGTTCCATATAAATTCCACTAACTTTTTTTTAATTCTTGAGAATAGATCTGAAGGTGGTGGCAAAGGAATGTATTGAAATAAATAAAGTATTTTAGGTAAGATATTACTTTTAAGTATATTGATTCTCCCGATCATCGACATTGGTAGTGACATCCATCTCTGAATTAACTCATTAATGTCTGTCATTAAGGCTTCATAGTTGGCACTGGCGACTAATTCTAGCTTAGGCACAATTTGAATTCCTAAATATTTAAACTGATTTACAACATTGAATTGATTTACCTCAGAAGCTGGGTGATTTCTCTGGATCTCATTTAGCATTAATATTGAAGATTTAGTTTTATTTATTTTATATCCTGATATTTCCCCAAAATTCTTTATTAAATTCAACAAGGTCGGGATTGATTTTTTAAGATTCGACATAAACAAAATTATGTCATTGGCATACAGGGAGATTTTATGTTCTGTTGGTCCAACTTTAATTCCATATATTTGTGGATGTAAACGTACTGCCATCGCTAAAGGTTCAATTGCCATAGTAAACAATAAAGGTGAAAGTGGACAGCGTTGTCGACATCCTCTATTGATCTTTATTGATTTTGAGATATTGCTGTTTGTTAGGATTTCTGCTGTAGCATTATTGTATATTATCTGAACCCATTTTATGAAATTATTTCCAAGTCCAAACCTTTGTAAGACTTCAAAAAGATAGGGCCATTCGACCCTATCAAAGGCCTTTTCGGCGTCCAATGATAGGAGAGCTGTATCCGGTGCTTCTTTATTAGAATAAATAATATTAAATAGTCTTCTTACATTATGGAAGCCTTGTCTTCCCTTTATAAAGCCATTCTGATCTCAGTTAATAATATTTGGTAATATTTCTTGTATTCGTCTTGCTAAAATTTTGCAGATTATCTTAAGGTCAGCATTTAATAGACTTATTGGTCTCATATTTTCACATTTATTAGAGGGTTTACCTGGTTTTGGCAACAGTATAATTAAGGCATTATTCATGTATGGTGGTAAATTACTATTTTGAAATGCTTCTAAAACCATTTCCAAAAAAGGTTTTATTAATTTATTCTTAAATTTTTTATAAAGGTCAACTGGAAGACCATCTGGTCCTGCACTTTTTCCTGATTTCATATTATCAATGGCTAGCCCAACTTCTTCTTGACTAATTTTAGACTCCAGTATCTCCCTGTTTTCATTTGGAATACACGGTATAGATAGTCCATCCAAAAACCCTTTTAGATTTGTTAAGTCAGTTTCATTTTTTGTATCATATTATTTTTCATAGTAATCTCTAAAGGCTCTATTAATTTCTAAAGGATCTACAACTACCTGTCCGTTACTTATAATACTGGTGATTGGTGTTTTAAATTCTAATTGTTTAATCTGCCATGCCAATAATTTCCCTGATTTTTCACCTTGTTCATAAAAAGATTGCTTCAATCTTAGAAGACTCGAGGTAGCTCTATTCGCTCATTTTTTGTCATATTCAGCTCTCAGAATCAGTAATTCATTCTCTAACTTTGGGTCACTTCCTGCATACACTTTTTCTTGAAGAATTTTTAGTTTATGTTCCAATTGGACTCTCTCCTCTCGAGTCTTCTTAGATTTTGAACCTGTATAACTAATAATATGTCCCCTAATAAAAGCTTTGAAAGCCTCCCACTTTATACATGCTGATGTTTGTGTAGTATTGATATCAAAGAACTCATCTATCTGTTTTTCTATGTACTTAACAAATTCCTCATCCTGAAGCCATTTATGCTGAAATTGCCACCTACCTGGTTCCTTTGTCAGTTTCTTATCTACATATATGAGACAACAGGGTGCATGATCAGAGATCACAATATTATCATAAAAGCAGTTTTGAATCTTGGACCTTAATTCTGTGGAGATCAAAAAATAGTCAATACGTGAGAATGTCTTATAGGTATTAGAATAACAAAAGTAGGCTTTAACTTGTGGTTTCATTTCTCTCCATATATCTAGCAATCTCAATTCTTTCATAAAATGCTTAATGATCATCCTGCATCCATTGTGCGTACAGTCCAGTCCTGTTGATCTATCTATATCGGGGTTCAATGTACAATTAAAATCCCCTGCTATTATATGTTGCCCTGTAAGTGATGATAAGATAAGAAATAAATTAGCAAAGAACTTTTGATCATCTATATTGGGACCATATAAGTTCACCAGATTTATATTTTCTAATAACAAAGATCCTTGAATAATTAGATATCTTCCAAATTTGTCTCCAATTACATTTTTCACTTGAAATGGGACTGATTTATGTATGAGAGTCATAACTCCCCTGGCTTGGGATGAAAATGATGAGGTGAATACACTTCCTTGCCATCTACTCCTAATTCTTTTTACATCTTCCTCTATTAGATGAGTTTCTTGTAAAAACACAATTTTTGAACCTATGTCTTTTATTTTATTCATAACTTGTTTAAGTTTTTTTAAATTTTGTAGACCTCTGCAATTCCATGAAGTTAAATTAAGATTAACGTTTTGGTCTATGATCAATAGGGAGTTTGGGATTACCTCGCAATATAAACATGCTCATACAGAGAAGCAAAAACATGAGTGGTTGAACATTCATCCTACAAACTACACACAAACAAATTCCCCCTTCCCACATTTGTGGTGATCCCCCCAAAATAAAAAAAAAAACTCTGTCTCCTGATATAGCCATCGACCGCTCCACACCCACGAGGACCAGCCAAAGCCACTCTTTCTTCATCCTCCCAATCACCCCAACTCTATTGCATTAAATGACGTAACATTAACTCTCTTCTGTAGTTTTCCAACTTAACTCCAAAATTTTATAGCAACTTTGTACATCATAGTTTTTTTGTTTTTTTCTTTTTAATATGTAATACAATCTATATTTTGTAAACTTGCTATATGCTTCAAATCATTTAGATGCCTGTGCAAATGCTTAAATATTCTACCTTATATTTTGTTCATGCTTAGCTCCCACCAGTCTCTTCTTGGATCTTCCCGATGAACTCCTGCGCCTCCTCAGGGGTCTTGAAGATGTGTGTTCCACCCACATACGTGACCAACAGTCTTGCATGGTGAATTACTCCATGACGAATCCCAAGGTTGCGCAGCTCTTTACGGACGGGGTCAAACTGCTTCCTCAACCGCTGAATTCCTGTGGCCAAATCTGGATAGAACTGCACCTGTTGATCCTGGTATTTAATTTCTCCTTTGGCTCGCGTCGCGTCGAAGATCTTCATCCTGTCTCTGTAGCTGAGGAACTTCATAATTAACGTCCTCGGTGCTGACTTATTATCTCTCTGTGGTCCAATTCGGTGGGCGCTTTCTAAAACAACTGATGATTGCCTCTCCGCGTTGTTCAGCGCTTCTGGAATCCACTTTTCCAAAAAGGAACATGGGTCCCGACCCTCGGTTCCCTCTGGTAGACCCACCAGCCTCAGGTTGTTCTGTCTCGACTGGGACTCCAAGTCCAGGACATTATCTTCCAGACATTTATTTATTTTTTTCCAAAGTGCGCACCTTTAATTGAAGGCTGGCGACGTCATCTTCAGCACTGGAAACTCGAAGCTCCACCTATGCCACTTCAATTCAATTCAATTCAATTCAATTCAACTTTATTTATATAGCGCCATTTCACAAAAACAGTCATCTCATAGCACTATCGAACTGTAGGGGGGACCCCCCACAGTTGCAGAAAGACCCCAGCAATCAGGCGATCCCCTGTGAGCAAGCATCTGGAGACGGCTGAGAGGAAAAAAGCTACCCTTTTAACAGGAAGAAACCTCCAGCAGAACCAGGCTCAGGGAGGGGCAGTCATCTGCTGTGACTATGCTGGGGGGTGAGGGGATAGAGAAGAAGAAAAGAACAGACATGTAGAGAGCAAACAGCACGATGGGGACTCAATCTATGGGAGTGAGAACAAACAAAGTGTTAATGACCAGCAAAAAAAAAATATTTCATAGAGAGTGAGGAAAGGAGTGAGGCCCAGTGCATTACTGGAGGCTCCCCGGCTGACTAAACCTATTAGCAGCATAACTAAGGGAGGGTTCAAAACACATGATCCCTCCCTAATTGTAGGCTATATCAAAAAGGTAGGTTTTAGCCCTATTCTTAAAAACAGAGATCGAGTCTGACTCCCCGAATCCAGATTGGCAGCTGGTTCCACAGGAGAGGAGCTTGATAACTGAAGGCTCTGCCTCCCCATTGTACTTTTGGAGATTCTAGGCTATTACAAGTAATCCTGCATTTTGGGAGCTTAGTGCTCTGTTAGGATGAATACGGGTAGTATCAGATCTTTTAAATAAAAAGGGAGCCTGATTGATTAGAGCTTTGTAAGTGAAGAAGAAGGATTTTAAACTTAATTCTAAACTCTATGGGAAGCCAATGAAGGGAGCCAGAACCGGAGAGATATGATTCTCTCTTTCTAGTACCTGTTAAAACTCTTGCCTGCAGCATTTTGATCAACTGAAGACCTTTTTTAAAGATGTTTTAGGACAAGCCTGATAATAAAGAAGTTACAATAATCTAATCTTGAGCTAACAAAAGCGTGGATCAGCTTTCTCAGCATCACTCTGAGACAAGATGCTCCTAATCTTGGCAATATTACGCAAATGATAGAAGGCAGTCTTAGAAACAAATTTAATATGTGAATTGAAGGACAAGATCCTGATCCAAAAATAACTCAAGGTTCCTCACAGAGCTATTAAGAGAAGAGTAACTGCGTCCAAACTGAAAGTTTGATTTGGAAAGGAATTTCTAAGGTTTTTTGGACCAACAAGAATGACTTTAGTCTTGTCTGAATTTAATAGCAGGAAATTACAAGTCATCCAAGCTTTGATTTCTTTAAGACAGGCTTCTAACTTGGCTAATTGATTAGTATCATCTGGCTTCATTGACAGGTATAATTGTGTGTCATCTGCATAACAATGAAAATGTATACAGTGCTTTCTAATAATGTTGCCTAACGGAAGCATATATAAACTAAAAAGAGTAGGGCCTAGCACAGATCCCTGTGGAACTCCATGACTAAGCTTTGAGCTGAAAGAAAACTCATCATTTACATGAACAAACTGGAACCTATCAGATAAATAAGATCTAAACCACTGCAACGAAGTTCCAATAAGTCCAACATAGTGTTCTAATCTATCAAGTAGAATATTATGATCAATAGTATCAAAAGCTGCACTAAGATCTAAAAGGACAAGTACAGAAACTAGTCCATTATCAGATGCAATGAGGAGGTCATTAGTGACCTTCGCTAAGGCTGTTTCAGTACTATGATGGATTCTAAACCCAGATTGAAACTCTTCAAGTAAACCATTTCCCTGCAGGTGGTCAAATAATTGCGTAGCAACAACTCTTTCTAAGATTTTTGAAATGAAAGGGAGATTAGAGATTGGTCTATAGTTAGCTAAAGCTCCTGGATCTAGCGTTGGCTTTTTGAGTAAGGGTTTAATTACAGCCGTTTTAAAAGCCTGCGGTACATGGCCTAAAGTTAATGAAGAATTGATTATATGAAGAATAAAGCTACCAATAAGTGGGAAGACTTCTTTAAATAACCTGGTAGGAATAGGATCTAAAAGACAAGTTGAAGGTTTGGATGAGGAAACTACTTTGTCTAACTCACAAAGGTCGATTGGAGTAAACTCATCAAGACAGACATCAATAGAAGGAGTTGTAGTAGTTACAGTATTTAAGTTAACTGTGGGAAGAATCTGATTGATTTTATCTCTGATGGATGAAATTTTATTATTGAAAAAGTTCATAAAGTCCTGACTAGTAAGCTCTAAGGGGATGCTAGGATTGACAGAGTCCTGACTCTTTGTCAACCTGGCTACAGTACTGAAAAGAAACCTGGGATTATTCTTGTTCTCTTCTATTAATGCAGAGTAATAACTCGTTCTAGCTTTTCTAAGAGATTTTTTATAAATTAAAAGATGATTTCTCCAAGCTAAATAGATTTCATCTAAATTAGTAGAGCGCCATTTTCTTTCTAATTGACGAGTCTTCTGTTTTAAGCTACGAGTTTCTGTGTTGAACCAAGGAGTTAAAAATCTCTGATTAGACTTTTTCTTTTTTAAGGGGGCCACCAAGTCTAGAGCCTGATGCAGAGAAGCTGAAACACTATCCACCATGTTATCAATTACAGAAGGAGCAAGCTGTCTATAGCTTATTTCCGTTGTGTTGACACATGGCATAGAGGAAACAATCTGCATAAATTTGGAAACAGCATCATCTGAGAGGCATCTACTGTGATAATATTTTTCTTTAGGAGCCAAATAGTCAGAAATAGTAAAATCAAAGGTTAACAGACAATGGTCTGACAGTACAGGGTTATGAGGAGACACTACAAGATTTTCTATTTCTATGCCATATGTCAGAACAAGGTCCAATGTATGGTGGAGGTAATGAGTAGAATTTCCTACTTTCTGAGAAAACCCAATCGAGTCTAATATTGAATTAAAAGCCACATTAAGGCAGTCACTATCTACATCCACATGTATATTAAAGTCCCCTACTATAATTATTCTATCAGATTTCAACACTAAATCAGCTAAGAAATCAGCAAATTCGGATAAAAATTCTGAATAGGTTGATGGGGGACGATAAACAATGGCAAATAAAATTGGGTTTAACCTGAAATTGCTAAAGTGCCCAATACTGAGGACCAGGCCCTCAAAGGAATTATAACATGTTTTTTGCTTTACATTAACTAGTAATTTGGAATGGTAAATTGTTGCTACTCCTCCTCCACGACCAGAACTTCTGGGATTTTGACAGTTTAAATAACCAGAGGGGGTTGATTCATTTAAACCAACATAATCCTCTTGTCCTAACCAAGTCTCTGTAAGGGAAATTAAATCAATCTGATGATCAATTAACAGATCATGGACTAACAGAGACTTGGGAGTTAGAGACCTAATATTTAACAAACCACATTTAATTTTTAAATTATGAGGAGGAACAGAGGCCAAATCATTCAATTTAGAGGCTTTATGTTTAATTTGAGTTTTACCAATATTTTGCTTTATCACTTTGGGATGCTTATACATTATATTTTTATTCACTTTGGAGGGAGCAGACAACGATTCTCTGATGGGGAAGACAGGGGCTAAGTTGAGGGGTGGCGGATGAAGAGGAGCTGCAGAGAGGCGTGTAAGACTGAGACTCTGCTTCCTGGTCCCAACTCTGAGTAGTCATGGTTTTGGAAATTTGGATAAAAAAGATGCCAGATTGTTAGATAAATGAGAAGCACCATCCAAAGTGGGATGAATGCTGTCTCGTCTCATAAGACCAGGTTTTCCCCAAAAAGAGCTCCAATTGTCAATGTAGCCCACGTCATTTTTAGGACACCACACAGACAGCCAGCGGTTCAAGGATGACGAGCGACTAAACATGTCATCACTGGTCAGATTGGGGAGGGGCCCAGAGAATACTACAGTGGCAGACATCGTTTTTGCAAACTCACACACCGATTCTATATTAAGTTTCGTGACTTCCGACTGCCAGAGATGGATGTCATTAATGCTGGCGTGAATAACAATTGTGGAATATTTACAGTTACTTTTAGCCAGCATTTTCAAATTTGACTCGATGTCGCCTGCTCTGGCCCCAGGAATACATTGGACTATGACCGCTGGAGTCTCTAGGTTCACGTTTCTGACTACAGAGTCGCCAATGATCAGAGTTTTTTCCTCAGCGGGTGTGTCGCTGAGCGGGGAAAAACGATTAGAAACGTAGAAACGTGAACAGGTTGGTGGTGTACCGGGGCTTTGCGACTAGGCTTCCTTCTCACCGTCACCCACCCAGTCTCCTCGCTGCTGAGGAGAGCCGGGGAACCACTGATAGGGGGGCCTAAGCTAGCTAGCTCCGCTGCAGCTAATGGGCGTCCGTCGAGATTAACTGGCGCAGACGGTGTTTCAATGCAGCGGAGCCGGGATTCCAAATCAGACAACCTCGCCTCGAGCGCCTCAAAAAGACAACATTTATTACATTTACCGTTATCACTAAAAGAGGCAGAGGTGTAGCTAAACATCTGACAGAGAGAGCACACCAGAGGAGAGGAAAGAGAGGTAGTAGCCATAGCTAGTGGCTAGAGAGCTGGAGAGCAAACCACACAGGCAGACAGCAAAACAGGAAGTGACGATACGTTACCACAAGGAAGTGGTAAGGAAGCTCCACCTATGCCACTCGTTCCACACAGTCACCCAATTCTTTTCTCATTCCTTCCAACGCTGCCATAATCCCATCAAATTTAGCGGAAAAGTCTGCTCTCATTGAACTAATGGTAGCGAGCACTGCACCTGTGCCGTCGCCCACAGTCACCGCACCGCTGCTAGCTTCTTCCGCCATATCTGGAGCTTTATCTGCTGCGTCACGGACGTGAAAGTCCGTTAATTTGGATTGTTTCGGCGGTTCAATTTTTCCTCCACCTGATTTTCCAGCCTTAGGCTTCATCGGCATATCCTCGCCCAAACGCTGGGATAGGTTCTGTTCCAAATGAAAGAGTTATTTGCCGATTTTTTTTCTCTAGGAGCAGAGCAGAGTGATACGTGTCCTTCTACGTGGCCGTCATAACAGGAAGTCCCCATCTGTGTATACTTTTATTTATTTGTTTATATTTTTTTTCTTTTTTCTACTCGTTTTGGTTTTGCTCTTGATATGAACCCTGAGTTTGAAATAAACCTTTGAATTGAATTGAATTGAATAATACATAAATTGTCCATAGAATAGGCAATTTAATATTGTGTTATGGCAGCATTTTATTATTCCATTTGAGAAACGGGATAACACAATCACTGCATGAAACAACGGTGAAGTTTGAAAACAGTTGGTGACGTAATGGAATGCGAAATGGAACAGTCACGTGACATCCTCTTTCTGATCCAGACCTCGGAACAATGATTTTTATTTATTTCGGATAGATTAAAAGTAAAGATTAAAAAGAAACAGAATAATATAACAAAGGAGAAAAAAGCCAACAAGGTCAAATTAAACAATAACTCCTCTGATTATACAGTTCAACATAAATTATCCGAAATGGGTGATGGCTGAAGCCGCAGCTTATATTGCGATTCAATTGCTTATATTAATTCAATTCAGAAGTTCCACCTAGGTTTTGGTACGCACTAAAACACTGTTTTGACTTTGCCATCACTAGTTTTCATATAATAGGCATTTTAATTTTGTGTAATGGAGATCAGACACCATAGATAAAACTAGAGACACTTTAAATAACTGATTAAACTCATCACCTACACTAACACTAACACTTCCGGTGTTGCAAAATAATAAACCAAAATAATAACTTAATATTTTTGTTTTGACTATAAAACAATAAGAGCAAAATTAAACACAGGTATGTCCAAAAATTTGATAATGTATTTTTTCTACCTAAGTTTAGAAAAGGACAAAACAAAAATGAGACCAAAAATTTGTTTTTTCTGATTTTATTTTGAATTGGAATTACAAATGAAGGAACCATACACGGATTTATATTCACTTGCTGAAACAAAAAACGACTGTGACGTTTCAAAACAATTGGGGGCCGAATGGAACGCGATATGGAACAGTCACGTGACACCGTCCTTCTGATACAGACCTCGGAACAGCGTTTCGAATCACAAGTTTCGCCTAGGTTCCGGTACGTTCTGAAACACTGTTTCGATTTTGCCATCACTACTATTTTGTAAACAAGCACCCCCTACAAATACTAATTGAAAAAATATATATTTTCAGACAAATAATACTAGAAACCCAAACAAAACACGAAACGTTGAGATAAAGACCTGAAAATACTTGACTGGTTCAGTGTAGTATTATAACATTTGGCCACCAGATGTCGCTGTGGGGAGATGTTTCAAATGTTCCAAAACATCAATTCTTTTTCTGAATCAATTGTTCCAAATGATTCGATCTCTCGATCGTTCCATTTCTGCCATCACTACAAATAGACATCAGTCACGGTTTTTAGGGAGTGCTTGTGTACATTCAGTTCTTTTTGCCTTCCTGTCAAGGAACAACAAAAAGACTGAGTTAGGAGGAATGCTGCCATGCAACTTCATATATTTTAAATATATGTTGTGGAGAATGTGGAAATGACGAGGCTGAGTTTATCTCATGAGTCAGGTTTATTCACATTCTCCAACATCATCAAACATAGAAAGAGAAAGAAACCCCCCGACATTCATCCTTTTATACCCAGGACATCAAAGCACACAGTCACATTGTCTTTTATCCCAAGTCACAATGCGTCTTCTTCCGGGTCTTATCATCTCCACCCAAAGTCAGTGGCAGCCAGGAAATCTCCCAAGGACATCTCTTTGCATACCAAAGACCACATTTCACATCCTCCTGTCATCCCCAAGGAGGCTAAGTCCTTTGTTCATCTGAGACATGAAGCATACAGTAAACATACAGTGAAGCATATGAAACCCACATATGTGTCCCACATGACCCCCCCAAACGTCTAAGATGGAACAACGTAATAACAGTTTGCATGTCATAATAAAATCACTACACATCAGTCCACATGCTGCTTGGGCCTCAGTCTTCTCCCGTATCTGCTGTAAGCAGGCTTTACCTCCTCCGCGGCACCATCCTGCTGGGGAGCTGCTGTCTGAGGATGAGAACTGTTAGTCAATCCCTGTGGGTGCTCTGGGGAATGCTGTCTAGGGGGTCTGCCTCGCCGAGGAGCCCTGGCCAACTGCACACCTTCATCAGCCACCACAAAAGCGGGTTTGAGCCTGTTTATGCCAATCTTTTCTTTCCTGCCCCCCAAATCTAGCAAAAAATGCTTATTCCCTGTTTCCAGCATAAATGGTCCATCATAAGGTGGTCGCAATGGTGGGTGATGGGCATCGTGTCTGACAAAAACAAACTCCGCATTTTTTAAAGCCTTAGGCACAAAAACGCGCGGAAAACTGTGGTGAACGGGGCCAGGTAGCGTGCTCGATTCCGTGCTACTCTGCAACCACTGAGCTGGGGAGCAGCTTTTCCTTCTTTCCAAGAAGAACTGAAGATGGCTGCCACCGGATTAAAAAGTGGGCTGATGGGCACCACTAATAAGCCTTCTCTACTTCTCTACTTCCTCTTCGTTTTGTCTTTGTGTGTCTGGACCTGCAACAAGAAGGATTTTCCGACAAACTCAACCAAAGGTGAAGTTAAAAAGTTTTATATGTATGGATTTGGGCTTGGACATCTCACCCTACACTCTATGTGGTCTTTAAAAGCCCTGAGCAAAAACTTCCAAATTAAGGCAAACATGGCTGTTAAGCAAAAATCACAATATGGCAGAGGATATACAGTTAAAGTTCTGTTAGTTCTGCTACTTCTGGCAGGAGATATTCACCTTAACCCTGGACCTGCCACTATTAAACAGCAGACCACTGGGTTAGCACAAAACCGAGCTGTACAAAAACAAAAACAACATTTATTTTTCCAAACTGTTAATCATGCACGAGTTCTTTGGGACACCAAGGCTAAACCAAAGGGGATCCTCGGCGGTCATTTAAACATACGGAGCATAATCCCCAAAAGAGATGAGATTTCGGTGTTGCTGTTGGACTCAAATCTGGACTACCTTTGTCTCTCAGAAAGCTGGCTACACAGTAACATAGACACTAATATGATCGATATTGTGGGCTACCAGTGTTTTAGAAAAGACAGGCAGGTAGGGAGGGGAGGAGGTGTTTTAATTTACATCAAAGAGAAATATAAATGTCAACTGGTTGATTTGAATACTTCACTTGAATGTTTAGCTGTTAATGTATGTCTCTCTCCGGTAATGAATTTCAACATTGCAGTAGTGTACAACCCACCGTCACACAACTCTTCCTTTTATAATGAATTAAGTGATCTGGTTAAACAACTTGAGAAGAACAGAGAAACAATAATTCATGGTGACTTTAATATCAACTGGTCTGATAAAAAAGACAAACAAAAACTGAAAAGCCTCATGACTAAATTTAATTACCAGCAAATCATCAAAGGACCCACCAGGATAACCAAACAATCCAGAACACTTATTGACATGGTATTTACTAATAAACCAGAACGAATAACCAGAACCTATAATCTTGTAACTGGTCTCTCAGATCATAACATGGTTCTTGCTGTCAGGAAACTTACTAAAAAGCGACTACAGTATTTTGGGGGAGTCGATATTGACAAATCAAATTTTATTATCCCCAAATCAAAAAATGAGGAGTTTGAACATTACTTAGAGAATCAAAATTGGGAGCAGCTCATGGCAACATGTGAAGTAGATGATTGTTGTAATTTTATAACTGCAACAAACCAAAGTCTATAGAAAAATTTTCAAAGCAAATTAAAAGTAGACAACAGAAGATTAGCCTACCATGGTTAAATAATGAAATAAGAAAACTTATGAAGAGGCGAGACTATGCACTGAAAACATCACTAACCTCCAAACTACAAAATGATCACCTTGTGTACAAAAGTTTAAGAAATAAAGTGGTACATGAGCTGCGAAAATCAAAAATATCTTATTACAATAAACTGATAGATCATGCAAAGGGTAACAACAGTTCCCTATGGAGGCATTTAAATAACTTAACTAATAAAAAAAACGATCAGAAGGGGGTAAAGGAACTTAGAATCAATGGCAAGACCGTCAGTGACAAGGCTACTTTGGCAAATGAATTTAATTCACACTTTGTGGGCTCTGTGGAAGACTTAACAAAAATTTTTGTGCTGCCAAATGTGCTCAACAACACAAATTCCATACTCCCAACAGATACTTTTCACATCGATGAGGTAAATGAGAAGTTAATTGCTGGTATTGTTAAAACACTGTCAAACTCAAAAACTAGTGATATCTACAATATGAGCACCTCCTTTCTCAAAATGCACAGCAAAATATTAATCAAACCACTGACTCATCTCATTAATCTCTCCATTAGGTCTAGTACATTTCCATCTGGCTGGAAAAAAGCTGTCGTCATACCAGTTCATAAATCAGGCAGTAAAGACGATATATGCAATTACCGCCCAATCTCTATCTTACCAGTCCTATCTAAGGTTCTTGAAAAAGTTGTAGCTACACAGCTGATAGACTACTTACAAGACAGTCAACTTCTTCATCCACATCAATTTGGTTTTAGACCAGGATACTCAACAGAAACAGCAAATTGTTGCCTTATTGAAAACGTCAAACAGTCCTTGGACAGGGGTAATGTGGTAGGAGCTGTTTTTCTAGATCTCAAAAAGGCTTTCGATACTGTAAACCACAGTTTGCTTTTATCCAAAATGGTATCTTTTAACTTCTCCCCAAATACATTAGAATGGTTTGCATCTTATCTCCAGAATAGAGAACAGTGTGTAAAAGTCCACCAGGATAAATCCTCATTTTTAAACAACCGCATGGGTATCCCACAAGGGTCCATTCTTGGTCCTTTACTTTTCAGCATTTTTATTAATGACTTGCCGTTACACTGCTCAGCTGCAACATGCCAACTTTATGCAGATGATGCAGTTATTTACACAGCTGCCAAGACTCCAGCACAGGCTGCAGATGTACTGTCTACAAGTATGGTTGATGTCCAAGAGTGGCTCCTCAAGAACCATCTATTGCTGAACCTTCAGAAAACAGTCTCAATGTGCTTTTCAATCAAAAAATGTAACCTGCAACATTTTAAAGTTAATATACATGATCATGACATCAGTTTAGCTACAGAATTCAAATACCTTGGCATTGTACTAGATCCTCAACTCAAATTTAATCTTCATATAAAGAAAATTTCAAAAACAGTAAAAAAAAATCTGAACTGCTTTAAATTAATTAGATATTACATACCTTACGAAGCAGCTGCACTGTATATGCATTCTATGGTTTTTTCTCATATATCATACTGTTTGACAGTCTGGGCTCAAGCAGCCCCTTCCACAATAAGACATATAGGTTCATTATATAATCAAACCCTAAAAATCTTGGACAAAAAGCCCATTAGGTGGCATCACTGTAATGTTTTAAAAAAATACAACCTATTGAGTTTTGAGAGCTTCATTGACCTCTGTCTTCTGAAATTAACGTTCAAATGTTTCCATAAATCAGCACCCGAGCCACTTGCTGGTTTCGTCCAAAGACAGGACAGCAGCAGAGCCACCAGGAGTTCTGTTAACAATAACTGTAAAATATTCCACCGCAGAACCACATTTGGACAAACAGCTTTCTCTATAAAGGGCAGTCACATCTGGAACACAATGCCAAATGAAATTAAAATAATAACGGACTTTAAAACATTCACTAAAAATGTTAAAAACTGGCTGAAAAATAAACAAGAATGTACTCATGTATGAATTATTTGTCTGCAAAGTGAGAGTGAATGAAGGGAAGGAATAAATGTGTTTGTTTATAGTGAGTGACGGAGGGAGGAAGGCCTGAAATAGGCAAATGTGAGTTATGTTATATGTGTTAAATGTGAGTCAGGCTGTTATATTTGTGTATTTATAATATTTATGTTAAAGGTGAGTCAGGCTGTTATATATGTGTATTTATAATATTTATAATATTTATAATTGAGTATTTATAATTCTTCTGCATTGATGTATGTGGTTATTGTGTATATTTTTATCTTGATTCTTTTTTCTAAAGCCCATCCAGGGACAAGAGTTGCAAATTAGCTAATAGCTATACACTCTATGTGCAACACATCAGATTGATTGTCTTTGATTAATTGTTTATGTTTATTGCACTGTCCCTGTCAAATAAACTAATCTACTACTACTACACTCTGGCGCAGGATTATCTGGGAGAAATCCCCCGAGCAGCCGAAGTGGCTGCGCGAAAACTAGCTCAGCCGGGGAGGCTTCTAAATCCTCTTTAGGTGCAGAACACAACCCCAATAAAACCCATGGTAGCCTGTCCATCCAATTTGCATCCGTAAGCGACGCTCTGAGGGCCGCCTTCAATGACCTATGAAAACGTTCGCATAACCCATTAGCCTGTGGATTGTACACGGTCGTGCGGTGGACCGTCGCCCCCAGGCTGCGGGCCATCGCTGACCAAAGTTCGGAAACAAATTGAGGGCCTCTGTCGGACGTAATGTCCGACGGGACTCCAAAATGCGCTACCCATGCCGTTAAAAACGGGCACGCCACCTCCTTGGCTGTGGTTGACGACAGTGGAACCACTTCCGGCCAGTGCGTGGTGCGGTCAACCATTGTCAGAAGATGTGTGCACCCCTGTGAGGGCGGGAGGGGGCCTACGAGGTCCACGTGAACATGATCAAACCTCTTAGCCGGGATGTGAAACGGCTCCAAGGGAGCTCTCGTGTGTCTGTGTACCTTGGCTCGTTGACAAGCCATGCAGGCTGCTGCCCACTCCCTAACTTGTTTGCGCAGGCTCGGCCATACAAATTTCTCTCCCACCATTTTGACCGACGCGCGCACTGCCGGGTGCGCCAGAGAATGGATCAAGTCAAAAACGCGGCGGCGTCACGCGGCCGGTACCACAGGACGCGGTCGCCCCGTAGAGACATCGCAGATTAGGGGGGGCATACTGTCTTGCAGCACCCTGTTCTCCAGCCTTAACCCTGTTGGTCCAGACTGGAGCGCGCACACGTCCGCGTCGCTAACCTGATCCGTGCCATGGCTGCATAATCTATCCCTACGCGGACTGGGGCCACGCGCACTTTCGCGTCACTAACCCGATCCGCGGCCATGGCTGCAAAATCTACCCCTACGCGGGCTGGAGCCGCCACGGCGCACGAGAGGCAGTCTGCCACTACATTAAGTTTACCCGCCACATGCTGGATATCAGTAGTAAACTCTGAGATCGCGGCCAGCTGTCTCTGCTGCCGGCCCGACCACGGTTCTGAAACCTTGGCCATCGTGAAAGTCAGCGGCTTGTGGTCAACGAACGCGGTGAAACGGCGTCCCTCTAGCCAGAACTGGAAGTGGCGAATGGCCAAGTGGAGAGCTAACAACTCCCTGTCGAATGCGCTGTATTTTCGTTCACTATCACGCAAGGTCCTGCTGAAAAAGGCGAGCGGTTGCCAAGCCCCGGCTACATACTGCTCCACGACTGCCCCTATGGCCACATCTGACACGTCAGTAGTGAGCGCTATGCGGGCCGTTGGGACTGGATGTGCTAACAACGCAGCGTTTGCCAGGGTTGTTTTGACTTCCGAGAATGCGCGCTCTCGCTCCGGAGACCATTCGATTTTATTTGTGGGTTTTTGTTTTTTTAGTGCAGCATACAATGGTTGCATGAGCTGCGCTGCGCGGGGGAGGAAACGGTTATAAAAATTCACCATTCCCAAAAACTCCTGTAACGCTTTGACCGTTTGTGGCTGGGGAAAATTTGATACTGCGCGCACTTTTTCAGGCAGAGGAACCGCTCCTTCTGGAGACACACGATGCCCCCAAAAATCAATCTGCATCACCCCGAGCTGACACTTCGCTGGGTTGATTATTAACCTGTGCTCTCCCAACCTCTGGAAAACTGCCGTGAGGTGGTTTTCGTGTTCGTCTTCGGACGCGCTGGCTACCAATATGTCGTCCAGGTAGACGAACACGAAGAGGAGATCGCGCAACACCGCGTCCATCATGCGTTGGAACATCTCCGCCACGCCTTTAAGTCCAAACGGCATGCGCAAAAACTCGAATAGCCCGAACTTATTACCGCTGTTTTGGGTATGTCCTCAGCGCGCACTGGGACCTGGTGGTAACCGCGTACCAAGCCTATCTTAGAAAAAACGCGAGCCCCCACCAAATGAACTGAAAAATCTTGGATATGCGGGATTGGGTAGCGGTCGTGCGCTGTAGCGTTGTTCAACCTGCGGAAATCTCCGCAAGGTCGCCACGAGCCATCAGCTTTCGGGACCATGTGAAGTGGTGAAGCCCATGGGCTTTTCGAATGCCTGATGATGCCCAACTTTTTCAGATTGGCGAACTCCTCGCGCGCTATGGTCAGCTTAGCTGAATCCAAGCGCCGGGCTTTTGCAAAAACGGGCGGTCCGGTGGTAGTAATAAAATGTTCCACCCCGTGTTTAGCCACGGCTGCCGAAAATGTTGGGACCGTGAGTGCTGGGAACTGAGTGAGCAGTGTGTGGAACTTACCACTTGCCGCTGTGACGTTGGCTTGTGCTGTTGGCGGGGCCACTCGAGCTGTACAGGGAATAGAATAAAAAGAGAGTGCATTAAGCAGGAGTCTGTTAGCAAGGTCAATCAACAAACCATGTGAGCACAGAAAATCAGCCCCTAACATATTGAAATTGACTGCAGCTATAACAAAAGTCCACTCAAATGTACGGCCGTGTAGGGACAGAAGCAGAGTCCTCTCACCAAAGGTCTTATTCGCCGAGCCGTTCGCTGCTGACACCCCGGGACCCCTGGAAGGCGCCAGCCGGTCAGCAGAGGAAGGTGTGATGAAACTCAACTGGGAGCCTGTGTCCACGAGGAAATGCCTCCCCGAGCGCGCATCCTTCAAGTAGAGCAGCTTGTTCTCCTCCCCGAGGGCCACAGCTGCTACCGACCCCCGGTCTTGGCATTTCCCGAGTGCTTGAAATGGCACGGTGGTATACATTTGCGTGCCCTCTCTGCGAAGCGGCGATGGTAGAAACAAAGGGCGTCGTCTGTTCCGTGTTTCTTGGCCCCTGCCGCCGCCGTCGTCGGTGAGTCTGCTACTGCTGCCTCCGGCCCCCTGCCATCTCTGGACGTTGCACTGAGCTCTGCTGCTGCGGCCATGGCCGCGCGCCGTTTGGTGGCATTGACGAGTCGTTGCGCCTCCTGGCCCAGCTCGCGGTAGTCTCGTTGGGCCAACAGTGGCGAACTGGCCAGGGTCGCTCTCACTGCTGACGGTAGGGTCCTGAGGAAGAGGTGGGTGAAGATGAAGTGATCATCGTCAGAGTCTTTCAACCTCAACAGCTTCTCCATCAGGTCCGCCGGTCTGTCGCTTTCAAATTCAGTTAGCGCCAGGAGCCCCTCTGCTTGCTCCTCCACCGAGGGGGTGAAGTACCGGATGAGTGCAGCCTTCAACGCGTCGTACTTGTCGCTGTCCGGCGGCCGGTTGATCAGGCTCTCCACATGCTGGGCTGTGTGGTTGTCCAGTTTTGCAACCACATGGTAGAACTTTGTGGCGTCTACCGAAATTCTCCGGAGGTTGATCTGCGCTTCAACAGCATTAAACCAGGAGCGCGGATTGTTCTGCCAGAAGTCCGGTAGCTGGACTGTGGCTGCATTTGCTTGGCTGGCTCCTGACGAGTCTGGTTCGGGAGAATTTCTTTCACTCATGATACGTCTTAGGGTCACCAGTGTGGAAAATGTGGAAAATGACGAGGCTGAGTTTATCTCACGAATCAGGTTTATTCACATTCTCCAACAACATCAAAAACAGAAAGAGGGACAGAAACCCCCCGACATTTGTCCTTTTATACCCCAGGACATCAAAGCACACAGTCACATTGTCTTTTATCCCAAGTCACAATGCGTCTTCTTCCGGGTCTTATCATCTCCACCTAAAGTCACTGGCGGCCAGGAAATCCCCCAAGGATCCCTTTGCATACCAAAGGGCACATTCCACATTTCTACCTAAGTTTAGAAAAGGACAAAACAAAAATGAGACCAAAAATTTGTTTTTTCTGATTTTATTTTGAATTGGAATTATAAATGAAGGAACCATACACGGATTTGTATTCACTTGCTGAAACAAAAACGACTGTGACGTTTCAAAACAATTGGGGGCCGAATGGAATGCGATATGGAACAGTCACGTGACACCGTCCTTCTGATACAGACTTCGGAACAGCGTTTCGAATCACAAGTTCCGCCTAGGTTCCGGTACGTTCCAAAACACTGTTTTGATTTTGCCATCACTAGCTGTTTGGGCTGTCTTATGCTGGGTACCCCATCGCTGTGTCATAAAATAGTTATGGTTTTCTGCTGAATGAGAGAGGGTTTGCAGCAGTTGTATAGTGTGACGGGCACTGTTCGTGCCAGCTTGAGGTATGTAATATACACTTGCCTTCTTTTCAGCCGGAACTGTTAACAAGTTTAGCAGCATGAGGTATGTACTACCCTTACTTGCTTAAGGTTTGTGATGTATTTTGTGCCTTCTCTTCAGGCAGAACTGTTTACAGCTTCACAGCACGTGATATGCTTATCTGCTTGAGTTATGTGATATATTTTTGCCTTCATCAAGGAGGAATTATGCAACAGTTAACAGCATGGTACAATTTGCCGTTAATTCTGTATTGTTTGTTTTTTTCTCAACTGACAGTCGTCTTCTTAAAAAAAAAAAGGAGATATTGTAGCGGGTTGAATTCAACCCCCCCACAACACAGAGACAGAACACAGAGACAGTCAGCTCGCACACCTGGGTTTTTTCCGCTGCATGCTGCGTTTACAGCTGTGAGGTTAAAGTGTCATCCATGCATTGTGTTCATGCATCCTGTCTGTAACTCTGATATGCAAATGCCCAGATTGACTGCTGTGAAGGTCTTTGATGTATTGTCTGAGTTGAGTATATATGCTGCACTGTGCTGTAAATCTGGCTCTCTTTCTCACTCCTGCATCTGCTGCGAGACACACACACTGTGTAGCTCCTCTTCTCTGAGAGCCTGAGGACATCCCCTCAACCCGCAGCACGAGGGTTGGGGAGGTGTTCCGATGAAGGCGGGTGATAATAAATCTATTTAAAAATTCAACGCTGCCTTTATTTTATCATCCTCTTCACTGGTGACCCCGGAATGCACACGTTTTGTGCAAACGCAACCTTCTGATCTGAACAGCCACGCTTGCGACCCGAGACTGAAGAAAACGAGCGGCCAGCGAACACAGCACCCGGGCATGAATGCTCCGTCGCCGCGGCCTGACTGGTCTGCCCTCCCTGCTGCCTCAGGGAGACCTCGACGCAGAGCCCACGGCGGGCGAGCTGCTCTCAGGACATCAACCAAGACCGGGTAAGCGGCAGAGAACGTCATGGTGCGCCCTCGCCGAGATCGGCACATCCACGCGGGACCGGCCGCGCAGCTCCTCCACATCAGAGCACATGCGGGCGACTCCCATGGCTGACGGAGCACACGTGGACCTGAACGCACCATGACTAATCTGCAGCCACGGCTCGTCAGAGATGTTTTTCGGCGCAGATTGCGCCGATCTCCACCAAGTTTCCGACCCTGATTTCCTCTCCAGCGGGCCCACCCACGCACGGAGCCCCGGCACGCGCACCGGGGGTGACGAGGACGGCGCACCACGCACGGGACAAATACGGCTTTTCCGACCGCTTTCCTTCTGCTGCACACTGGCCCTTCAGGCTTGCTTGTACACCTGAGGCCCGCAGCTTGCTCACTGGATTTTATGGTCTTAGCCACGGCACACAAGGGGAATTCAGCTGTCTGCGGTTCCCGAGGCTTTAGGGTTACGTCTACCCTAAAGTCAACACGCCAGTCCCTCTGCTTTTATTTTTTTCTTGCCGCCGCTCCTGCTTTTCTTCATGGCCACGAGAGGAGTCAGAGACTAATTTTTTTTTCTTCTTCTGATCTCCGCATGTTCAGACGGGACATCGCGGAGCAGCAAACACTTTTGGCGCGACTCGAACGATTTTCCCGCGCCCGGTCAGCATTTGCTACCCCCCCTCCCCCTCCTCCTGCACAGAGCTTTTCCCTGCTCGCTGCCCAAACTGCAACATCGAGGTCACGGTCCCCTACCGTGCCCTCTGGGGGGGAGCAGTGTAGCGGGTTGAATTCAACCCCCCCACAACACAGAGACAGAACACAGAGACAGTCAGCTCGCACTCCTGGGTTTTTTCCGCTGCATGCTGCGTTTACAGCTGTGAGGTTAAAGTGTCATCCATGCATTGTGTTCATGCATCCTGTCTGTACCTTTGATATGCAAATGCCCAGACTGACTGCTGTGAAGGTCTTTGATGTATTGTCTGAGTTGAGTATATATGCTGCACTGTGCTGTAAATCTGGCTCTCTTTCTCACTCCTGCATCTGCTGCGAGACACACACACTGTGTGGCTCCTCTTCTCTGAGAGCCTGAGGACATC